>CM076577.1:503051748-503615792 GCA_034641835.2 Pinus albicaulis
TTTCACACCTTGTTCATGCTTCAGTTGTGCCTAGGTAAGGTTCATTTCCCTCTCCTAAGGTTTTGGAGGTAATTTCTCTTGGATGGTCAAATCATCAGTAAAAATTGTATCTTGATGTTCATACACCTTCCCCTATCCTTAATGTACCTTATTAAACACTTCCCAACACTGAGATCCCCCAAATTCCTCATTTTCGCACAAACCCTAGTTTCTTGCTACAACTTGGCAATTTTCTAGGCTAGGCCTGTGTTTTTCCCTTTTGGACCCCTTCCCCTCACTAAATCTCTAAAATTCCACTTTCCCATACTTCCTAACATCCCTCCCTACTTCTAAAAATTTTATCAAGAATTTAGAAGCCCCTTATCCCCTTCATTTTCCTTCATTTCGACAAATCCCTTATTCCACACATCGGGATAGGTTTTACTCTAATGATGTTTCTGAGCAATATAAAATGAATTTGGGAAAAATGAGAGAGTTTTTTGTCCAAAATAAGCCAATGAAGAAAAACCTCCTTCACTTTTTACACAGGTGTCATGGTTTTAGAGGAATGTAAAAAATACAGTTTCCTCAGGAGAATTGATGCACCTCTGAAGTGACCTTGGGAAAATCAAGATGTCTCCTATCTTGTTTGGAAAAATGACTTGCTTGATGATTCAAATTATAACTAGACACAAATATATTTCCAATGAGCTATCATGAGCTCAATTTGGGGTTGAGGAAGACCTTGAAAAGTTGACTTCAACAACACTCTCCCTTGAGGTAGCCTCATTTTTCTCATTTTGACCAGTCTTGGGAGATTTGATTTTTGAGAAGACAAATGAACTCCAAATTGAAAAATTCCAGTTGGGTTGGAAAGTAGACTCAATAATATTTCCAACGAGATATCCCACACCCAATTTTCACACCAAGAAGGTCTCCAAAATCCTCCTTCAAAAATGCGCTATGCATTGAGATGGCGCTACACATTGGGTAGTGGTTTGCAGTGTAATTTTGTAACTGGCGCTACGCATTGACATGGCGCTACGCATTGGGATAAAAAGCCTAAAATCCATTCAAATATTCCACCAAAGCTCTCAAATTTCTAAATTTTTCATTTCCCAAGTAATTTAACATCCCTCCATGACCAATGAATGAATTTCTCTTGGTGCTTATGGTGATTTTATGAGAAAAAATCAAAACCCTACCTCTTTACATTTGTTGTCAAAAAAAGTTGCATAGGGTTTGAAAATTGCATGTTTCACTGCCAATTCCACTCCTAGCCATTTCTCACTCCCTCAATCCTTCATTCCCTCAATCATTTTCTCCCTCTCTTTACATTCTCATCTACCCATTCCACATTTCCCATATCCCTAATCAACTAACCCTAAATCTCTAATCCCACTATCCCAAATCCTAGTTAAATATCCCCAAACACTAATTGCCATCCCAAACACTAGATGCCATCCCCTAAACCCTTTCATTCCATAAAATCCTACAGCTAGCATCAAACCATCCCCTCATCAGTCCCACTCATCCATGGCGCTAAAAAACATAAAGGCAAAATTTGCAAGCTGCCCAAAGAAGCCAAACCGAGATGACATCCATTGAGCGAGAGATTGAGGCTGATCATGAAAATTGGCTTGAAAGGGTAAATATTCACTTGGAGAAGCTGTTAGATAAGGCCAACAAGGAAAATAACATGTTGAAGCACATGAAAAATCATTATTGGTCCAGAACTCATGTTTGCAAGGCGCGAATCAAGATCCTGAAGGCAAAGTTAAAGAGGGCATTAAAGCGTCACAAAAGGCATGATAGACTTAAAATTTTGGCTGAAGATTATTTGGCCCAACATATCACTTGATGGTGGACATTCAAGCCAAATTTCAAGAAATTTGGGACACATTTTGTCAATTTTTAATTTTTTGGCCTTAACACAGATTTTCCTGCCCGACGCGTCGCGCCACTTGGCGCGCGCTTATAATTGGAAGATCCTCTTGAAGAAAAATTTGCATTTATGGATTTTTCATGAAAAATTATGCATGCCTACCCATTACCTAAATATTTTGTCAAGTTTTTGGTTTCCTGAAGGGTCAAAAACACCCTAAAAATGACCTTTCTGCCACTTTTTGGAGACACAGGAAGTAGTGTTGGGAGAACTCATTTTTGGAGGGGCCAATGGAAACCAAATTCAGAAATTCCACTTGGGTTGGAAAGTAGAAAGGTAGATATTTCCAATGAGATATCTTTCACTCAATTTGGACTTTGGGAAGGCCCTCAAAATCAGCCTCAAATTGGCGCGACACATAAAGATTTCAGGCGCGGCGCATTGGGAATTTTGGCCTAGTTTTCACTCAGCAACTCAGATTTTCGTCTAGTTTTGGCCAGTTTGACTTTTTTATCTCCAAAGTTGAAACTCTTGATGTAAATTGATGTAATTTTATAACTTTGATGTAATTTTGGCACATTTTTACTCATCCAAGTAGATTCATTCACCAAAAAGTGAAATGTAACTAAATGAATCAGTTTCCTATCTTATAGAGGCAAGTTGTTTCATTGCCTATTTTCCAGTTCTTAGTTTAGATATTGTTGAAACATCTCCTAAAATAGTGAGATAGACCCCTAGAGACAAGGGAATTAGTTAGGGTTGTCTATATCTTGTATTTTCTCAGTCATTTTCATGGTTGGACACTCGGGATTTCTTGGCACTTCATTGTACATTTCATCTCTGCATTTTGGCAAAGGAATAGACCAGGGTTTGCAACACTCTTTGGGATCCATATGGCTCTATGTTTTGATGGTGTGTTTCTCTCTGTGATTTTAAATTTACTAAAGTTTCATGTGTATCATTTTCCTTCTTCTTTCTATTCAAATTAAACAGACAAGTTATAAAGGTAGAATTCATTAGATTGCTTTGCTCTGCCTTGAGTTTTGTTTAATTTTCCATGTTTTCATCTGTTTGAAGAGGATTATTCAAAGCCTCTTGCCCTCTTTAACTCCTCACTGGTTTGGACTATCCATTCATTTAATCCAAGCATCAAAAAAATTGCCTTCCTTGCCCCATTCAGAACTCTGCAAAAACTAGGCCTCATCCCCAGACCCAAAATTTCCTTTCCCTTTGATTCCAACAGAAACCCCCAAAATAAAATCAAACCTCTTCACCTATATACCTAGCCTAAAATTAGCCTTTATTTCTAGTCATCTCAAGCCTTATTGAATATTTTTTCTAAGATTGACCCGGAGAGAGCCCTCTCCCGATCTAGTAGGGCTAGCTACCAGATTAAGGATGGTTTGATGTTACCCTAGACTCTGCCTTCCTTCAGCCTGAGGTAGATTTAGGAAATAACACCTCCCATGAAATACTCTTCAAGCCGAGTTGATGCACAACCAAGATTTTAATGAGTGCATAGTGATAAATATTATTGTACTGCTGCTCAGGGGTTTTACTTTGCACGAGAGTGGTCATTCTCTCGATATTCTGGCACATGAAATAAGGGAGGTTCATCATCCTCATCCTAGTAAAATGCATCAATAACCTCATATGATAGGCATAGAGGCGTGAAAACCGGCCCTCACAACTGAAATATTTGATAATGAGTTTCATCAGAGGTGCATAGGAATCCTTTAGGAACCGGAAAGGAAACACTCTGCTGAGTTGTTTCACAAAGCTAGGCCTGATATATGGTTCATAATGCACTCTTTCCACCTGCTGTCTTTTGTTCCATTGTTCTCCCACATTTGGTATTCCAGTTGCTTGAGAAATAGTTTCCGATGTTAAAGTGAATGTTACACCGGCAAGAGTTACCTGACCATTATGTAAATGCAACACAAACAAACGAGCCAACTCCTGATGATAATGTATCCTAGCAATCATTTCACAAAATTGATAACATGACTGCTATTGAAAACATGCTATGGAAAGTGGACAAGCCTGCGATTCAGCCAATGAGGTGGGCGCCTCTCTCTCATGTCTGCCACTCTTATGAGGCCTTCTACATGCATGTAGTTCAGTGGTGGAATCACTGTCTCGGTCATAGGATGTATCGGTATCTGTCTCCATGATGTCCAAGGTCTATGCAAGGTCTATATTGTCTTGTATGAGAATTTTGGTGTTTTGATTTGATTGCCAAATATGTGTCAAATGGGAGGGAATATGGACGAATAGGGTAATGAAAATAATGGACTTTTATCAAGTGAAATTGTGAGTTTTCCACTTGAAATCTGTGTGTTGGGAAAACTACTTAGCTATTTGGGATAACTTGGGATTTGAGGGAAATTTACAAATGGTATGGAGAAAATGGAAATGGGATAGGGATGATTTGAATTTAGGGATGTCAAGAGATAGGGGAATGCGGACTATGGTGAGAAAATAAACAGTGAGGAGGGGAAAAAGGAGGTAAGGGAAATGTAAATATTTGACACCAAAATCAATTTCAAAACCCTAGGAGAATTCTTGATCAAGACAATAGGGTTTGAGTTTTTTTCATTTAAATTCTCATACCAACACCAAACAGTTGTTAAGAGCAATGAGGAAGTGGCTTTTACTTACTCGAACAAGGAGAGACCGAGCAAAATTTGATGGGTGAAAGGAATGGAAAAAATATTGTGTTTTGGCCCAATGCGCTACGCAGCCAACCCAGTGCACCGCGCCCCTCCAATGCGCCGTGCAGGAACAAACTCACACACAGGGGAGTGACCCTATGTGCCGCACTGCCCAATGCTCCGCGCTTTGCAACTTGACACAGTTCGACCTCCAAACAATTGCTTCGCTCCTCACAACTCTTCTCTTGCTCACTGCTGTCTCTTTGGTATGAAAATGGAGTGTTGAAACATAAAAATCATATATATACCAAAGACTTTGATTTTTTATTTGAACAAACCCACTTTGTAATGTTTGCAAACTTGACATTTCACTTTAAACTCTGTTTTTTTTCCTTTGTGCTTTTGGACTGAATAATGAGCTTTTATCTATCTTGCAGGGGAATGAATGGCATGGAGCTTTGGAAAAGGCAACCAGGGTTGCGAATGGAGCATTATTACAACTGAAAAACTTGAAAATTACATTGCATTTGTTACAAAAAGATGAAATAGATAATTTTTCTTCAAAACAGAGTTTTGAAGAAAAATCATTGTTAAGCATTATGATGATGAAATGTTTTCACTGAAACCTTATTTGAAGCTTCCTCATGTGCATGCTGACCATTATTAAGCATTTTGAGACCTGATTAATAAAACCCTAGACCTAATGAGACTAAAAACCCTAAAATGACTCTTTGCCAACTATGAGACCAAACGTGACTGTAAATGATTTTAATGAACATAAATAGGTGAGCAAGTACAAGACATGAGGGATATGAGTGACAAGCCCCTACTTTCAGATGATCCATGCTCCTAACGGAATGCAGCTGACTAAACTGAGTGAGACACCTAAAATGAAATGCAACAAGAGAAATTTGATCTCTGACGGAGGGATGAAGATACCGACTCTAACATTGGCTCCAATGGGGATGGTAGCTCCTTGGAGATGCCAAGAAATACAGATTTCTGGGAGAGTAGGAAATTCCTTCGTCCATTGGGCTATGGAATCAATAACTTTGACAAACCAACACAAGACACTTGACTCATTTTATTGACTGAAAATTGACTCAAATAGACTCAATTTCAAAACCAAAAATGACTGAAAGACTTGAATCAAAAAAATTAAACCAAAATTGAAATCAATATTCAGAGTTATAGCCTTCACCTCGGGCCTCAAACTGAAGGAATGATGACAACACACACTTACAATGAAACTGAAACAAACTGGTATGTACAGTGATAATGTAAAACAACAGAAAACATTTCAGAAATGATACTGCTTGAGCAACCGACCATTGACCGGCCCTCCTGGACAATCTTCCCCGTTCATTTCTTTCAGAAGAAAAGCATTTTGACCCCGATATGCAAAAAATTTTAAGGGTCCTTTCCAGAGATTTTCGAACTTACCATGCTTGCCTTTTTCCTCGTTTCTTGCATCCAATTTCAGCACCATTTCTTCTAATTGAAACTTGTCCACTTTCGCTTTTCTGTCATATATTTTCTTAATTCTCTCTTGCAGCTTGAAAGTGTTTTGGAAAACCTCCTCTCTAGTCTGTTGTACATGGATCATTTGATTTATTCTCCTTTTCATATGATCATCTTCACTACCAGCTTCCTGCAGAATTTTGACCACTGGAACTGCGAGAGAGGTAGGAAATACCGTGTCAACACCATATACTAGCTCAAAGGGGGACATACCAATAGATTTCTTCTGACTCATTCTGTCTGCCCAAAGTGCATTAACAAACTTCTTATGCCAAATTTTCTTGTTTATTTCCAGCAGCTTCTTAATAATGTTGACCAAAGATTTATTCGAGGACTTGGCCAATCCGTTGCCTTGTGGATGTTAAGCGGTTGAGTGCCCCAAAGTGATTTGATACTTGTCACAAAACTCAACCATTATTTTTTATTTGAAAGCCGCTACGTTATCAGTAATTAAATTATTTGGATAGCCAAAACGAGACAAAATATTGTTCTCAAGAAATGAAATTATTACCGAATTTGTGGCTTGCCTGGTGGGAATCGCCTCAATCCATTTAGTGAAGTAGTCCGTCGCTGTAAGGATCCACTTATGCTGGGCTGAAGAAGCAGGATGGATTTTTCCAATGAAATCCAAACCCCACTGCTGAAAAGGAGCACTTACTTCAATGGGCTTGAGTGGAAAAGGCTGCAATTTCTTCCTCCCTTCAAAAATATGACATTCATGATAACTTTTAACAGTTTTGTATACATCAGCAAGGAGAGTCGGCCAATAGTATCCTGCTCTCAAAATTTTGTTGGCCATTGTTTTCCAGAAAAGGTGACCTTCTCAGTTTCCCTTATGAAAATCTTCCATAACCTGCTTTGCTTCTTCTTCACCCAAACAATTTAGAAAAACACCACCGAGATATTTCCAATAGAGTGCATTATTCATAATACAAAACTTGGCAGCCTTCAATTTCAGAGTCGTAATTTTTTTTTTAGCCATTCCTGGCGGTGGTGACAAATTTTGGAGCACATATACAATATCTGAATACCAAGGAGAAAGAACAAAGATTTTTTATACTTGAATTAGCGAACTTTCTTCATTTTCCTCGGACATAACAACAATGAGATCAATGTCCAAGGAATGTAAATTTGACTCAGCCATTAGCTTAGCTAGCCCTTGTCCTCTGATAAGCTTTGTAGGCTTTATGTCCACATCATATTCCAACAAGGTAGCAATCCATTTTCCTCGTCTCCCCTCTGGATCTGTTTGCACTAAGACATCCTTAACAGCAGCATTAGGAACATAAGAAAGAATGTGAGAATGAAAAATATATACTCGAAAATATTTCAATGCTTTCACTAAGGCAAGAGCTTGCTTTTCAATAATGTTATACTTTAAGGCTGCATCTCTTATGGTTCGACTGAAAAAAGAAATTGGTTTTTCATGATGATCTCTTTTCTGCATCAATACTGCTGCCATAGTATGATCCGAAGAAAATGAAAACAAAATAAAATCCTGAGTATACTCTGGGCTGATCAAAACCGGAGCTGAAGAAAGAGCCAACTTCACTAAATTAAAAGACTTTATAGCCTCCTCAGTCCATTTCACTATGCTATCTTTCTTAATCATGTTTGTAATTTCCCTTAAATGTTCTGCAAGATTAGGCACAAAGTGGCGTAAGAAATTCATCTTACCATTGAATGATTGGATCTCCTTTTTGTTTCGGGGAAGATCAACTTGCTGAATAGCTTCTACTCGAGCTGGATCAATACGGATGCCATCCTTTGAGATAATATGACCAAGAATCTTGCCATCATCCATGGCAAACAAACTCTTCTTCGGATTGAGTGACACACCATATTTTCTACACCACTGAAAAACAATCTTCAAATGGTAAAGGTGCTCTTCATCTGAATTAGAAAGACTGTCAAATCATCGAAATACACAACTAGAAAAACATCCTTCTCATTTTCAAATTCCATATCCATTACTCGCTGAAAGGTTGCACCAACATTCTTCAAATCGAAAGGCATTTTAGCATAATGGAAAGTTCCCCACGGAGTGGTGAACCTTGTTTTGTCTCTATCATCCTCACGGACCAGGATTTGGTTATAACCAGAATAACCATCGAGTAGAAACATACGAGATGCTCCAAATACTCCCTGAAGTATGTGATCCAGTTTGGGCAATGGATAATTATCTTTCAATGAAACCTTATTCAGATTCCTAAAATCAATGCATAACCGAATCTCACCTGTTTTCTTGCGCACGGGCACCAAATTGGAAATCCAATCTAAAAATATTATGGGAGTGATGATACCAGCCTTGTACAACCGATTCACTTCCTTCTCTATTGAGGGCAGCAACTTTGGATTTATTCTTCTCAACTTCTGCCGAAAGGGCTTTTGATTTGGCTTGATCGGAATGGTGTGCTGAATTATGTTTGTGTCGTATGTATTCAAATATGAATAGTCCCAAGAAAATACATCATCAAAATAAGACAATAAACTGATATACTTTGCTTTTACCTATGGGGACAATGCTTTGGACAATTTCACCATTTTTGGATTTTCAGCTGATCCAATGTTCACATCCTCAACTCCCTTTTTGGTTGGCTGTAAGGTTGGTTTTCGAGCTACGTGATCTTGATCAAAAAGCTCCTCTAAAGGTATTATACCTTTAGGAATGACATTATCCTTCAGCTATAAAACTTCCATCTGATTTACTTTCACATCAGCCCCACCATCATCATGCTCCACATCAATAGAAGTGTCTTTGAATTTTCCTTCATTTTGCATAAATTCATAAATTTCTTGATCATCTTGAAACACTTGCCAATACCTTTGATTGTCCGGAACGGTTGGACGATGCTTCACATGAATTTCAAATTTGTTACTTGAGTTCATCATATTTTTCAAATTACTTGTTGCCTTTGTGAGTGCATCTACAATACCATTCTGAATAAGAGGGACACAAGTCAAAGTATAATCTGAAAACAATCTCAAGATATCTAGTACTACATTTTGGTAAGCCCGCATTCGAGGATGCTTAGCTTGGTATTCACCTTTTAATTTCTTGATAACCAACTCGGAGTCACCATACACTGCAATCCTCTTAGCATTCAACTTTCTAAGAATTTTCAGACCAGCAATTAAAGCTTCGTATTCAACCTCATTATTTGAACAATCAAAAGCCAATTTATAAGAACAGACCCTTACATTGCTCGGCACTTTTTTTGGAGCGGAAAAAGGGCTGCGTACCCAAATGCCAATTCTAGCACCATCATTTCCTACTGCACCATTAAAATCCATGGTCCACAAACCATCTTCATCCTCTTCCAAGTGCTGAAATTCTGTTTGCTCTATTATTTCTGCTTTCTGTCCATCAAATTTTTCCTGCTGTTGGAAGGCTGATTGTTCAACGGTACTTTAAAGCTTTTGTCTCTCTTTCTTTAAGACCTCTTTGAAATTCTCAGTGATTTTCGGGATGTCTTCTACTTCAACTAATTGTCTATTTACATCATTGAAACTATCTGAATACAAAACAAATGATTCTAAAACTGTATGTACATAGTTGATTCAATGATTTACCGGTTTCTCCTTGCTAGTGATCATATACTTCATCTTTTGCTCCCGATATAATTTCCTCATTTTACCAAACACAGGAATAGTAGCATAGGAGAAATCAAGCTGCAATGTCGCTTTAATTTTCACTCCCCGAGATCTGGAAATAAGCATGCCAAATCTAGGAGGAATGTCCGCCACAACCACGTCCATAAAAACATTTTTAGTAGGAATTTGATCCAAACTAACCACCAAATCTTTGATAAGCCCAATGCATCTTACTCTACTAGAATCGAAAGAATAAAGGTCATGATACTTTCTAGTGATATCAAATTCCAATTTCTCCATGATTTCCCTCAGCATGAGATTATGAGATGCTCCAGAATCAAACATAGCATTGTGTAACACATAATCATGCAATCTAAGGCTGATATAAAAAGGAGGCACATCACTAGCTGGAGACTCACCATCCAATGCTGGACCAAAAATCAACTCAGGTTGATCATCTTCCACATTTACCATATCAGAAAATGGATCTAAATTCAAAATCTTAGACACCTGACCCTTATAACTGTTGTTCTTCATCAATTGAGTCAAAGGAATGGATACTTTTAACTTAGAAATTTCATTTTCTATGTTAAAAACTGAAATTTTCTCTACCTCTTTAGCTGGAACATCCTTCTTTTTAGTTTTCTCCTTTGATACATTTGGCTGATTGGATCTTTCAATTGCTGATGGGGATTTTCTAGTAGTGGGATCAGCTGTCTCTTTCCCCTTCTTCTGCGCAACAGGTGAATCATTCTTTGGTGCTTAAACTTCCTTTCTCTTTTGAATTGGATTAACGAGAACATCTTTGTTTCTGAGTGAATATTTTCGCTGCTAGGCGGTCAAGGAATTCATATATCCCCTATGATAATCATCAGACTCTTCTTCAAGAGATGTCTCATTTGCCAAGATGAAATCCTCGTTTTTTTGTGCAGCTGAACTTTCTGAATACTCCTCATCTTCAGTGATAAAAATTGGCATATCATCAGGTGTAAAGAAATGATTCTCTTCTCCAATTACATTCTCTTCATCATCTGATTCCAGACCAAAAAAATTCTGTTGTAAGGGTGTCTTCACTTGTTGTTGTACTGTCGTTTCTTGTGCTTGCTGCTCTCTTTGCTTGATTATGAATTGCGGTTGCTGCTGGCCATGGAAGTTAGGATTTCTGGTCTGTAGTTTAGGCTTATCAAGTGTTAATATTTCAAACATCTTTTCCATCTTCCAAAGCATTTGATCTGACGTGGAAACCTCTTCCTTTATCGCTAATTTCTTTTCAGCTCTCATTCTAGCTCTCCTGGCATTCAAATTAGCTTCAACACTGACTACAATTTTCTGCATGTCCTCTGAAGTGGCCAGACTTATTTCTCTTAATTGATAGGCCATGTCAGGATTGAATCCATCCAGAAACCTAATTAAAGCTGACCCCCTAGGTGGCTTTATATCAACAGGAATTGCATTATAAACATTATTGAATCTAATACAATAATCTTGGACAGACTCACCAACATTCCATTTGATATTGTCATATTCGAAAAGTATTGAAAGAGGATCTTTTTGCACTTCCCATCGATCCAAGAATTTTCTCTGAAGATTAGGCAGTGTAGCAATACTTCTAGGCGGCAAAGCTCTAAACCACTTTCTCACTTCTCCTCCAAAGGTTTGAATAAACAATCTCATTGTCACATTTTCCGCATTAATCTCATGAAGGTCAAAGAAATATGTCATCTTATCCACATGTTGCTGAGCAGTGACACTTTGAGGAGTGCCATCAAATAATGGAATTTTTCTTTAATAATCTGCGAGCATGTCATCCAAGTTTTGAGGCAATACGAGAGGTGCAAATCGGGCAGCCATTTCTCTAGGTGGATTTACAACTGGTCTTGGGGATATAGGAGGAGTCGGAGTAGTTGATGTACGAGGTGTATGTGGTGTGGATGGAGGTGATACTACTGTAGATTGTTGATCAGAGATAGATGGTTGCACGGGAATGGTAGGAATGAAAGGGGGCTCGGTAGGAATTTGTGAACCATATGTAATTGTGGATGACCCAAGAGTTGCAGATGTAGACTCTATGAATTTAGGGATATTTTTTTCCACAATGGAATTTTGAATGTTCAAAATGTAACTTTCAATAAATCTATTAGCCTGTTCAATTTCAAGATATTTGATAAAATCTGGATTTATGACAGTAGAACCAATAGCACTTTCAGACTTAGTCTCAAACAATCACAACTCAAATTGTTCGTCAAACTGTTAAGTCCCTATATTAATAGTGTAGCCCCTTATTATGTTAGTGTAGCCCCCCTTATTGTTATTATTGTACCCCTGTAACCCCCATATTGTTATTATTGTGCCCTTAAATTATTATTGTTAGGTCGGCTAGGATTACATTGTGGCCCACTAGGAATACATTATGGCCCCATGGACTCCTATATATAGAAAGGAGGTTTTGTAAATTGTATCATCCAAGAATTGTTCATTCATGTAATGTATTGGAGGTTTCCCCCTCGAAGTGGCTCATTTCTAAGGCGTGAATATCTCTTTTCTTCTCTTTTTGGAGCTGGTTACACAACATTTGGTATCCGAGCTTTGGATTCTAGGGTTTCGCTGCTCCAAACAGGTCATCGTGGCATTTTCGCTATAAATTTTTTTCTACGAAGCTTTAGAAGCTGAAATTTTTAGGGTGTGAAGCTGAAATCTTGAGGAAGTTTGTATAAAAATTTCAGAGCTTGGTTCGCAATATTTTCAGAGATATGATCTGTGGAAGTTAGGTATTGTTTCAGGCTCCTAAACAGGTCATCGTGGAATTTTCGCTATAAAAACTTTTCTACGAAGGTTCAGAATCTAAAATTCATATGGTGCGAATTTGAAATCCTGAAGAAAGTTGTCAAAAAATTTCAGAGCTTGGTTCACGATATTTTTGGAGATATAATCTGTGGAAGGTAGTGCTTTTTCAGGCTCCTGAATTGCATCTCAAAGAGGTGATCGTGGGAAAAGTTCAATAACTCTCTCTCTGGGAAGTGGATTTGAGTGCCGTTAAAAGTGGTCGCAAGTACACAGACTTTAGTTTCTTGGATATCAATTTCAGAGACAAAGGACGAAACAGTGAGACGTGGCAAGTCCTACAAGTTTGCTCTACTGAACCAGTCCAGAATTAGGTCATTGTGGGAGATTGGACACAAATTTGTCTTGGAGAATCAAAATCAGGTCAGACCTGTGGCATTTGAAAGAAGCTTCAGAGGGCTACTACAGGGCTGAATTTCAGATATCGAAGATTTTCAATTACAGAGATAATTCAATTTCAATATCGATCTCCTAAAAGCTAGTAAAAGGTGTGTATTGTTTTTTCCAAATTGCATAAGTCTTTTTTGAAGAATCAAGTTGAATTGATTCCAAGGGAATATTGAAGAATTTTTGTCAGTAATGGGTTCTATTATTCCTCCAAAAAATAATTCCATACCCATTAATCCCTCAAAAATCTATAGTATGACGCATGAAGAGGAAGAGTTGCAGTATGAGATATCAAAATTACGGTACCAAGTGCAAAAAGTTTCGATCTTACGAAGAGCAATTGAAGATGAAATAGATGGTTTAAAAGCAGAAATGGAGGCTAAGTTGGATGGTTTGAAGGATCAAATAATAGCAAATATGGATGATAAATTAGTGGAAGATCACATCGAGCATCAACAACAAGTTCTCCAACTCTCAAAGGATAACCCAACTTTGGTGCAGAATCTAATGAAACAACGGGAAGATCAACATCACATCGAAAGAAGTTATGAAGCAGTCATAGAAACAAGAACTCGACAAGTACGATCAATTTCAGAGTATCTCAGCAAGTGGAAGAACTTTCCTGTAAAATATTTCACATGGGAGGATGAGAATTTTATACGGAAGCATCAAGAAATAATCAAGCGTTGAGGACAACACTTGTTTGAAGGAGAGGGGCATGTTAAGTCCCTATATTAATAGTATAGCCCCTTATTATGTTAGTGTAGCCCCCCTTATTGTTATTATTGTACCCCTGCAACCCCCATATTGTTATTATTGTGCCCTTAAATTATTATTGTTAGGTCGGCTAGGATTACATTGTGGCCCACTAGGATTACATTATGGCCCCATGGACTCCTATATATAGAAAGGAGGTTTTGTAAATTGTATCATCCAAGAATTTTTCATTCATGTAATGTATTGGAGGTTGCCCCCTCGAAGTGGCTCATTTATAAGGCGTGAATATCTCTTTTCTTCTCTCTTTGGAGCTGGTTACACAACACAAACTCAAGATCTTCAATATACTCAAAAACAACGGGACATGAATGAGATTTTAACACAGGAATCATAGGACTTTCTCGACGAAGGATTCTCGAAATAAGATTGGGATTTTCATACACAAGAGGTGGATTGGGATCCAGATTTGCTTTGGTATGTCGTCTGGAAGCCAGTGTGTTGAATTATTTTGGAAAATCAAAAGGACAAAACCAACTTGTTCAACCTATCAAATTCTAAACTCATCATCCAAAAGTCTAGAATGATCTAATGTACTGGGGAAAGTTACAAGTTAGGTGTTACATTTACAAACTAGACCAGAGATTGACTGAAGCAACGTTTATCTACTTTCGCTAATGCAAAGCAAGAGCGTTTTGAAGGCTACCTGGCATAACTTTAGGCTCCATCTGTAGCTTATAAAATGAATAACACTAACAAGCAAACCATTTGTTTTATCCAGTATGGTCGCCACTATGTTATGGCATAAATCTACCTCAGGCTAAAGGAAGGCAGAGTCTAGGGTAACATCAAACCATGCTTAATCTGGTAGCTAGCCCTACCAGATTGGGAGATGGCTCTCTCCCTGTCAATCTCAGAAAAAATAATAAATGAGGCATGAGATGACTTGAAATAAAGGCTAATTTTAGGCTAGGTATATATGTAAAAGAGTTTTATTTGATTTTGGGGGTTTTTGTTGGAATCAAAGGGAAAGGAAGATTTTGGGTCCATGAAATGATCAGTTTTGCAGAGGGCTGAATGAGGCAAGAAAGGAAATTGTTTTGATGCTTCAAATTGAATGAAATGGATAGCTCAGACCGGGGAGGAGTTGAAGAGGGCAAGAGGCTTTCAAGAATCCCCTTCAGACAGTTGAAAACATGGAAAATTAAACAAAACTCAAGGTAGAGCACTGCTAATCTAATGAATTCCACCTTTAATACTTGTTTGTTTAACTTAAGAAGAAAGGAGAAGGGAAATGATACACATGAAACTTCAGTAAACTTACAATCACAGAGATAAAAACACCATCAAAACATAAAGACGCATGTATCCCAAAGAGTGCTGCAAACCCTGGTCTATTCCTTTGCCAAAATGCAGAGATGAAATGTATAATGGAGCTCAAAGTAATCCCAAGTGTCCAACCCTAAAAATGATTGAGAAACTACAAGATATAGACAAGAATAACTCATTCCCATGCCTCTAGGGGTCGAGCTCACTATTTTAGGAGTTTTTTCAACAATATCTAAACTAAGAAGTGGAAAATAGGCAGTGGAACAACTTGCCTCTATAAGATAGGAAATTGATTCATTCAGTTACAATTCACTTTTTGGTGAATGAATCTACTTACATGAGTGAAAATTAGTCAAAATTACATCAAAAACCATGGAATTACATCAATTTACATCAATAGCTTTACATTTGAAGATAAAAAAGTCAAACTGGCCAAAACTAGGCAAAAAACTGAGTTACTGAGTGAAAACTGAGCCAAAATTCCCAATGCACCGCGCCTAAAATCTCTATGCGTTGTGCCACTTTGGAGCCGATTTGGAAAGCCTTCCCGGAGTCAAAATTGAGCATAGGATAGCTCATTGGAAATATCTTCCTGTCTACTTTCCAACCCAAGTGGAATTTCTGAATTTGGTTACCATTTTCCCCTCCAAAAATGAGTTTTCCCAACACTGCTTCGTGTGTGTCCAAAAAGTGGCAGAAAGGTCATTTTTAGGGTGTTTTTGACCTTCCAAGCAACCAAAAACTTGTCAAAATATTTAGGTAATGGGTAAGAATGCATAAAGTTTGATGAAAAATCCATAAATATCAATTTTTCTTCAAGAGGAGCTGCCAATTATAAGCGCGCGCCAAGTGGCACGACTCGTTGGACAGGAAAATCTGTGTTAAGGCCAAAAAATTCAAAATTGACAAAATGTGTCCCAAATTTCTTGAAATTTGGGCTGAATTTCCACCATCAAGTGCTATGCTGAGCCAAAGAAGCTTCGGCCAAAATTTGGAGTCTATCATGCCTTTTACGACTCTTTAATGCTCTCTTTAACTTTGCCTTCAGGATCTTGATTCGCACCTTGCAAACATGATTCCTCGCCCAATAATGATTCTTCATATTCCTGAGCATGTTATTTTCCTTGTTGGCCTTCTTCAAAAGCTTCTCTAGATGAATATTGACCCTCTCAAGCCAGGTCTCTCTATCAGCCTCAATCTCTCGCTCAATGGATTTCATCTCGGTTTGGCTTCTTTAGGCAGCTTGCTGGTTCTCAGGGATGTTTTGAAACTCCATGATAGTTTGCTGATATTCCAACTATTTTTTTCATTGCTCAAGGTATTTTATAATCCATTGGTCTCTTTGCAACTTGACGGTCAAAGTTTCTATCTCTGCCTTCTACTCCTGAATAGTCTCTCTCAACTTTGAGCTTGGAGAGCTCAAATCCTCATCAATGAGTATGAAACCTGTATCCTAGCCTCCTGAAGGCCCCTCATCATGCATGGGCCTCTTACCTCTATCCTGTACCTATACATGTGCTGCTGATGATGGAAGCAAAACCCCTTCCACCCCAGGTGGAGATAATACTCGTCGGGCTACTGCAAATAATCCTCTAGTGCCTCTCTGATAAGTGACATACATTGGCACACTAGTAGTCTCTGTCTCTTGACCTCCATGATGATATGAAGGTTCACCTGCATCATGAAAAACCTCCAGAGGAACCTGAGGAGATGTGAAGAAATCATTAGAAATGAAATCCTCCCATGAAATACCCTGCAATCCGAGCTGATGCACAACCACGATCTTAATGAGTGCAGAGTGATAAATATTGTTGTACTTCTGCTCAGGTGTTTTCCTTTGCACGAGAGTGGTCATTCTCTCAATATTCTAGCACATGAAATAAGGGAGGTTCATCATCCTCACCCTAGTAAAATGCATCAAAAACCTCATATGATAGGCATAGAGGCGTGAAAATCAGCCCTCACAACTGAAATATCTGATAATGAGTTTCATCAGAGGCGCATAGGAATCCTTTAGGAACCGGAAAGGAAACACTTTGCTGAGTTGTTTCACAAAGCTAGGCCTGATATATGGTTCATAATGGACTCTTTCCACCTGCTGTATTTTTTTTCCATTGTTCTCCCACATTTGGTATTCTGGTTGCTTGAGAAATAGTTTTTGGTGTTAAAGTGAATGTTACACCAGCAAGAGTTACCTAACCATTATGTAAATGCAACACAAAAAAACGAGCCAAATCCTGATTATAATGGATCCTAGCAATCATTTCACAAAATTGATAACATGAATGCTGTTGAAAACATGCTATGGCAAGTGGAAAAGCCTGTAATTCAGGCAATGAGGTGGGCTCCTTTCTCACATGTCTGCAACTCTTATGAGGCCTTCTAGGTTCATGTAGTTCAGTGGTGGAATCACTGTCTCGATCATAGGATGTATCGGTATCTGTCTCCATGATGTCCAAGGTCTATGCAAGGTCTATGTTGTCTTGTATGAGAATTTTGGTGTTTTGATTTGATTGCCAAATATGTGTCAAATGGGAGGGAATATGGAAATAGGGTAATGAAAATAATGTACTTTTATCAAGTGAAATTGTGAGTTTGCCACTTGAAATCTGTGTGTTGGGACAACTACTTAGCTATTTGGGATAACTTGGGATTTGAGGGAAATTTACAAATGGTGTGGAGACAATGGAAATGGGATAGGGATGATTTGACTTTAGGGATGTCAAGAGATAGGAGAATGAGGACTGTGGTGATAAAATAAAAAGTGAGGAGGGGAAAAAGGAGGTAAGTGAATGTAAATATTTGACACCAAAATCAATTTCAAAACCCTAGGAGCATTTCTTGATCAAGATGTTGAGCCCCAAAGATGTCCTTTTATTTCTCCAAATTTCACTTCATTTCCTTTGTCCCCTATCAATTACAGGCTTAAATGATCAATAGGATTAATTAAGGTCACTTTAGGAATGTATACAATGACTGACTTGCTATATTTTCGTGGTTTTGTTGTTGTAGTAATTTTTGACTAGACTCAGCTACAGAATGTAGCCATTTTGTAGCTAGTCGCCTATTTCGCAACTATCTTCATGTTCTTACAGGTTACAGGTGTCACTTCAAAGAAAAAAGCATATGGTTGAATTCCACAACACTCCCCCATCATTTCTTGCTCTCTACAAAGTCTGAGCAAGAATCTATAGGTGGTTATGCACGTGGAAGAGATCAAAACTAAGAAGCAGATTCCTATCAGGACAGGGACTCTACAGATGTCTCCCGCAAGAGTACGAGGCTTCCACAAGAGTTCTAATTTTATTTTAATTGGGAAATACACTTATCCCTATTTCCAATCAAGGGTATTTATGTATTTATTTTATAAGAATGACTCGGGAGACCGATAGACAGTTCGCTAGATTTATGTTTTATTGTTAGATCTCAAAAGTTCGTAATACTCTGTTTCTGAAGAATTTTCCCTTTAATGAAAGACATTCAACTTCATTGCATGATCTAAGGCAATCTTGAGGAGGTTGGTATGCTAATCCGGTGGTAGAGGGCCCCTACTTCCCAAGAAGCTCTTTGCATACTGTTTAGATAAGTAACTTTAGCCTGGTTTCATTCCTAATTCAAGTAGTTTTCTAAACTTTATGTTTTTATGCTCATTCACATCAAATGTTACAGCCAGTCTTGCTCTTATGAATTGTTCCAAAACATCACTAATACCGAATGAGATAGAGCTGTAGTATTTCAGTGATTAGCTACATTTTAGTTTAGTTGTAAAACTCTGGAGGTTAATGGAACTTTATTTCAATCCTGTTCACTGTATTTCAAGTTAATTGATTGCATTCTTGTTTAGTTCTGTTTAATGTATTTCAAGTTTCATTAGTTAGTTGTATGCTAGTTCTGTTCCATTAGAATTCAAGGCCTTCATTATTTACAAACTACTCTTGTTATTAATCTCTTCCAACACATCATCATATGGACAGGAATCAGTGATATCAGTTCAAGGCCTTGACTGTTCTGCAATCTCTTATAATATTACAAATAGTCTTTTTCCAAAACTATTCCAAAATATTTCTAACTTTTGAATGAGGCTTAGTAGTGACAATTTGAGTTGCAGAATGAATTAATTTCAGTGTCATAGGTTAATTTAGAAGTAGAGTTCCTCACTATGTTGCAGACTATCTTTTCCAAATGTGTTCCAACAAATTTCTAGCCATGGATGAGATTTTCTCTGTGATATTGTAGATTGTTGTTTACTTAGAAGAACCTCATTGCATTAAACTTATCCTTTTCTCAAGTTATTCCAACATATTTCTAATGAATGAATTGGACTGAGTTCATGTTATGAGTTATTGAATTCATGTTATGAGTTATTTTTATTGTTAAAGTTTTGCATTTTCTGTTCTCAAGTGCCATACATAGTTTAGAATAGGTTTTGCTTTGTTTTAGTGTGACCAAAAACTTCTCTTTACCAACACTTAGTTCTTTTCCTCTTAGAATAAAAACACAAGACCAAAAACATTGGAAAAACACTAAACACAATGTAGTGAGAAACAGATACCTAGGCACATATAGTGCACTTCACTTCAACATTTTACTAGCCCTGGTTGACAATTTATGACATCAATTTAGGAACACTAAGTTGAGCAGACATTTTGGCACTGTTTCCGGGGAAGTGTAACTAGGTAGCCTTGTTTCTTACCTCCCAAAAACAATGATATGCGTAGAGAAAGAGACTCAAGGGGTAGATTCATAAGAAGCAGAAGCTTGATTTCTAGAACACCACTTGTTTCACCAAGACCAAGAGCCAGCACACCTCCAACTCAAACCCACATTCCATCCTTTACTGATCCTAGACTTCCAGAGAACTTAAGATTAGATATTCCATTAGAAAGACCTTCCACTTTATCCACTGAACCTGTCTTAGAAGAAGATCCTGAGACCCCTGCTGGGGACATAAACTTTTCAACTTCCACAGAAGAATCAACTATGGTAGAAGAAGGGGGAGGAGGAGTTTTTAATGGAGAACACACACTATTTGGAGGGGGTAGAGGTAGAGGTAGAGGAGAAGGAGGTAGAGGTGAAAAAGTAGAAGGAGGCAGAGGAAGAGGTAGAAGAGAAATGGAAAGCTCTTTTGGGTTTCCTATAGTAGATGAAGAAACCAATGCAACTATGAAAAACATTTCACCCTCTATCCTTCCAAAATTTTATGGACTCAAAACTGAAGATCCTGAAACCTTCCTATTTGAATTTGAAGTCCTATGTAGAACCTATGACTACTTACAAGATGCTCAAAAACTTAAACTATTCCATTCAACATTGAAAGGAGCAGCATTAAAATGGTTTATGAGTTTGATCAATAGTTCTATTAGGACATGGGAAGACATGAAACAAGAATTTATAGAGAGGTATTTGGATTACTGTATGTCAGTCAACCATAAGGAGGAAGTGTTTAAAATGTTACAAAAAGAGGATGAAAATTTGGAAGATTTGTTGGAGAGGTTTAACTATAACATCAAGAGGGAAAAAATGGAAAACTTAGATCAAGATACTTTGAAAACTCTCTTATTGAAGAAAATTAGGGATGAATGGTTAGATATCCTTAACATGATGGGAAAAGGGATATATCTCAGCTCACATTACCTGAAATAGCTGAATTATGTATCAACCTTTCAAGAGGGAAATCTAAAACTGTAAAAGGACCAAGAGACCCTGCTCTTGCAAGGGCAAGTAAGTCTACTTCTGGGACAGTAAGTAGGGCAGAAATAGGACATATGCTTGATGAATTCAAATCTAATATTTTAGGGAGTCTTAGTGAAAAAATAGACACCCTTAAGTTACAAAACAAGCAGAAAGCTGAATCTGATGCCTTAGCAATCTTTTGTCCCAAATGTAGAAAGAAGCATGCCTTGAGAGAATGTCCTTTGGATGCAAAAGTAGTAGAGACCTGTATAATTTGTTCAGAAAAACATGAGACCAAGAGTTGTCCTTCACTTCCTGGTCTTAAAGCTGTCTTTCAAGAAGAAACCTCTACAAATTCCACAGAATCTCTCAATTTTGTCTCTAGAAGGCCTTGGCAAGGACCTCAAACACAAGGATTCCATGATCAGATGTATAATACACCCCCACCAAATTGGAATTCTTGGCAGCAACCTTGGCCCCAATTCCAAAATCAATCTCAAACTTGGGCACAAGGAGCACAAAATCCCTATGGAAGATACTCTCAATACTATCAATATCCACCATATCCACATTTCCCTCCTCAACAGAATTTTCAACAAAATCCTCAAAAAAATCCTCAAAATCCACAACATCAAAATCCACCACTTCCATTACCATTTCCTCAGAAAACAAATCAGTTACTTTCCCAACCCATACGAAACCCCAACAATAAAAATCCTCAGAACACATACATGATAGAAGGCCAACAGTTTCCAACTTATTTGATTACTCCTTTAGGCCTTAGTAATGTTCAACTTAGGTCTGGAAGAATACTTTAAAAGAAGAAACCTTCTGTAAACATACAAGAGCAAAACAACTCTAAGGAAGATTCTCTACTGGAAATAAAAGTCTTGAAGAGAACACACCTTTCCAAGACCCAAACATTGAAAAATCAAAACAAAAAGATCCAATAATTTCAACTCTTATATTAAAGCAGCCATCAACATCCACTTCTACACCTCCCTTTCCAGAAAGATTGCAAATTGATAGGGGTGTATAAAAACAAATTATGGTGCCTAATTATGATTTCCTAGATGAGATGAGAAATGTTTGTATTAAGATCCCATTATTGCAAGCTATCAAGGAAATTCCAATCTTAGCAGAGACAATAAAGGAGTTGAGCATGAAGAAAACAGGAAAAAGAATAAGAGAGACAAAGAAAATTCAACTAGAAGGAAAAATAGCAGATATCATGATGGGTAAGATTGCTATTCCAAAGTATCTAGACCTAGGAAATATAGTTGTTAAAATACACATCAATGGAACTGAGATACAAAACACACTTATTGATTTAGGAGCAGCAATCAATATCATGAGTAGACAAATCATGGATAAACTGAAAATTCTTAATCTTCTTTTTACACCCACATTATTAAAATTATTAGACAGATCTGTAATCAAACATGATGGGGTAATATAAGACATTCTAGTGTTCCTAGATTCTTGGGAGTATCATGTGGATTTTATGATCCTAACTCCTAAGAATAATCTAGGAGGGCATCCTATTATATTAGGAAGACCTTGGTTAGCTATAGTTGATGCTTTCATTAGTTGTAGATCTGGTGATATGTACATCTTTGATGGTATTTCAACCAAGAAATTTACCTTGTATCATCCAGCAAAAACAATTACAGAATTAGATGATACTCAATGGATAGAGGATGATGAAGACATACAACCTCTCTTCACAATTTCAAAAATTAGTGAAGATATCCAGATTCTAAATACCTTAGAAAATTTTGAATCCTCTTCGGAATACAAACATGAACAATTTCAAGAATAATCCAACATTGAGTTTTTATCATCAAGACAGATGTCTCTCTATTCCATGGATAGATTTGGCAGCTCTACAATTGAGATATTTTCAGGCAAAACTTTAAACATAAACAAGAACGTAGAGAAATCTCAATAAGAAGAGCTAGTCAAGATATTATAGAGACATTCTTCTGCATATGCATGGGAGTACACTGATATGAAAGGGATAAGCCCCAATACTTGCACTCATGACATCTACATAGAGGAAAATTGTAAACCAATCAGACAACCTCAAAGACGGATGAATCCAAATCTTAGGGAAATTGCTAAAGAGGAATTGCAGAAATTGTTAAATGTCAACTTTATCTATCCCATTTTAGATAGTCAGTGGGTTTATCCTTTGGTAATTGTGCCAAAGAAAATGGTAAATGGAGGGTATGTATTGACTACCGGGAATTAAACAAAGCTACTATTAAAGATCATTTTCCCCTACCTTTCATAGATCAAGTGTTAGATACATTAGCTGGAAAAAAGTACTTCTCATTTTTAGATGGGTTTAGTGGTTATAACCAAATTCAAGTAGCACTTGAAGATCAGGAAAAAACCACATTTACCTGTCCTTAGGGTACCTATGCTTACCGAGTGTTGCCATTTGTATTATGCAATGCACCTGCAACATTTCAAAGGGTAGTACTAGGAATTGTTTTAGATCTAATACATGATTGTGTAGAGGTATATATGGATGATTTCACAGTTTATGGAAACACATTTGAAGAAGGCTTAGCAAACTTGGAAATTTTTTTAAAGAGATTTAAAGAAGCAAATATTTCACTAAGTCATGAGAAGTGTTTTATGATGTTTTCTGAAGGAATTGTTTTAGGACATAACATTTCAGGGGATGGGATTAGAGTTGATGAGTCAAAATTTGAAGTCATCTCTAACTTATATATTCCAAATTGTCAAAAATATGTTAGGAGTTTTCTCGGATTTACAGGATATTATCAAAGGTTTATGGAAAACTTCACCAAGATAACATCTCCACTTTTCAAATTACTTACCACGAACTGTGAATTCAAGTGGAATCATGATTTCCAGTTAGCCTTTGAGACCCTGAAAACAAAAATCTCTGAAGCACCTATTTTAATGGGACCTAACTGGAAGTTACCTTTTCATATTTCAACAAATGCCTCAGATAAAACTTTAGGAGCAATATTGGGACAAAAAGACCTGATTCCTTATGCCATCTACTATACAAGTAAAAATTTGACTCCTTCAGAGTTAAATTATACTGTAACTGAAAAAGAGTTTTTAGATATTGTTCATGCCATAAAAAAATTCAGACACTATATAACAAGCTATGAAACTTTTGTTCACACAGATCACTCTGCAATTAGATATCTAATGAACAAATCAATTACTAATGGCAGAGTTATAATATGGTTATTGATTTCTCCGGATGTGGATGCTAGTTTAGAGTGATGCGACTTTAGTCCCCTGGCAAATCTTGAGGGCTCTTGCATGTTATGGCCATATGGCCCCTTGCGGCGTCTTTACTCATGCATTAACTATGCCAACCTGCACTACATTCATACCACTCGCCGCGCCTTTCTATCACCTCGCCTCGCTGGTTCAGCTTGTTATGGCTTTCGTTCTGGAGAATTTTTCTGGTCTTTGTGTTTTATGAGGCCCTCCTTCTCCTGTCTGTGGAGCCTGCCCTCCAGCTTGTACAGAATCGAGTGCACACACCCAAACTGGGAAACGTTGCACCATCCTCGGTTGTTTGGAAACTCTTCCAGGTTTCCACTTCTCCCAGAGTAACTTCTGTCATTTAAATTATTGTTTGCCTTCTTAGTTGGTTGATTTTCAAAGGTCTTCGTTGAACTCCGCCTGCTCCTTCTGTCCTAAGAACTCTTGGAAAAGCTCGGCGACGATGCCCCGACTTAGGCAGCGAATGCGCTGTAGGCGTGGAACGAGCAGAGGGCGCTCTTCCCATCCACGGCCTTCCACCAGCTCGACCTCTGACTCTTCTGTGGAAGACGTTAATTGGAGCCTGCATTCGGACTCTAGGCGTCAGAGGGGCCGCTTATACCATCCTGGGGGAACCCACTTTGCTCCGCCTTTGCAGCCTCCTCCTCCTGTCTCTCAGTCGGCCTCCCTTGATTTTAATATGCCTGCCAACCCAACCCTCTACCAGTCCTCTCAGAGGGCGGAATTCCGCTTCAACTGTTCCCTTCATAAGCCTATTCTCACTTCTTTTATTACCGTTACTGTTTGCGAAGAATCCCCTAGCTCGGCTCCTGCTTCTGTACCCCACCCTGCCCCTACTCCTCTTGACCCTCAGCCCTCTCAAGCTAAAATTGATGTTCCGACCCCTACTGCACCCATGGCCATTGGGCAATCCATCTTCGGAATAGAAAAATTGTAGGTGGATTTCTTCAGTAAGGATGGCGCGCCAGCTAAGGACAATGAAGATGGAGACGACGAGTTTGGATGCAGGATCGTGGAAGAACCAGAGTCCTCAACTCCTGAACTGTGACTTTGACTTCCCCTAGCCTGCTTTGGTATAGATATTCGACCTCATGGAAGAATTTTTTGGTTTTTTGAATCTATATTCAGCTGTAAAAGCTGCAAACTCTTTTATTTTACTATCTCTTCTTAAATTACAATGCATGTACTATTTTACCGGTTTCCCTTCTAAGGGCGGTGGACTCTATTTTAAAAGAACTGGTTTTTCACTCTGGGAATTTCAATTGTTTATGTTAAGCTTGGACATCAAGCCCAGTTCTCAGGCTCACATAGCTGAAACTGGCGCAGTTTTGTACTATTATGTTTTATAAATAGAATTAGTTTTACTGAGAAAAAAAAATAATATGGTTATTGATTTTACAGGAATTCAACATTACCATTCTAGATAGGCCTGGAAAAAAAAACACAATATCTCATTTCCTATCTAGACTCCAAAACATCAAAGACAACACCCCAGTTGAAGATCAATTCCCTGATGAATATCTTTTTGCAATTTCTACTCAAACTCCTTGGTTTGCTGACATTGCTAATTATTTAGTTTCAGGGAAATTTCCTTCAGTAATGAATGCAAGAGACAAAAGAAAGATCATTTATGACAGTGCAAAATATTCATGGGTTGCTAATTAGTTATACAAAACAGGTCCAGACTTTATCATTAGGAGATGTGTTCGAGAAGATGAGATGCCTGAGATTCTCAAGGCATGTCATGATGAACCTTGTGGCAGACACTTTGCTGATAAAAGGACAACTTATAAGGTCCTTCATTTAGGATACTATTGGCCATCCCTTTTTAAAGATGCTAAAGAGTATGTCAAAAGGTGTGACAATTGCCAAAGGGTAGGGAAACCTTGTCCTTCAGGTGAGATGCCATTGCAGCCTCAGGTACATATTGAACCTTTTGAGAAATGGGCTTTAGATTTTGTAGGACCTATTAGTCCTCCATCAAGACAAAAGAAATATATATTAGTTTACACTGATTATGTTACCAAATGGGTAGAGGCCAAGCCATTACTTTTTGCTACTGAAGCATCTGTAGTTAATTTTCTTTTTGAGGATATTTTTACTCGTTTTGGTGTCCCAAAGGAAATTGTTACAGATCAAGGAGCTCAATTCACATCAAGGCTAGTGGAACAAATGATGGAGAGGTACAAAATCAGACACAGAAAATCTACTCCCTATCATCCACAAGCAAATGGTCAAGTGGAATCTACTAATAAGGTTATTGAAGGGATACTAACAAAGACTGTCCATTTACATAGAAGAGATTGGGTAGATAGGCTTCCTGAAGCCTTGTGGGCCTATAGAACTACATGGAGAAGCACAAAAGGTCATACTCCTTATGAACTTGTTTATGGAAAGCAAGTTTTGTTTCCCATAGAGTTCCAGATTCAAACTTTCAAAATGGTAGTTCAACTAGGACTTGATCTAACAGAGGCACAAAAGCACAGATTGGAGCAGATTAATGAATTGGATGAGATCAGACAAGATGCAGTTCAGAAAACAAGTATAGTCCAACAACAAAGGACTAGATGGAATGATAAGTACATCAAGGAAAAGAAGTTCAAAGAAGGTGACTGGGCTCTCTTGTTTGATTCAAAGTTCAAAGATTTTCAAGGTAAATTCCAAACACATTGGCTTGGGCCATATGAAATTATGAGAATTTTTGACAATGGAGCAATAAAAATCGGGACAATAGATGAAGAGAAGGTCACTTTTCTTGTAAATGGTCATAGATTGAAGTTGTATCATAAGCCACTTTCAAGAGAAGAATTTGTCAAGATATTACAAGAAAATAGTAATGTGAAGTTAATGAAGAAGAATTTTTCTTCTTCATCAACTTAGTTAAATTTTCTGAATTCAAATGAAAAAAAAAGAAAAAAGAAAAAAAAGAAAAAAAAAAGAAAATAATAATAATAAAGTATAAACATGAAAACTAATCACTGATTAGCATGTTTATACAGAAAAGATAAAGTGAAAATCAGAATCCTTCTGACACTTTAGCTTTTCAAATTTGTTCTTTTTCTGCAAGAAGCTATCACAAAATCATAAGTCTCACTCCATCATGTCTCACTTCATTCATATTTCATTCACTCCATTCATTCATATTTCATTCATTCCATTCATTCATATTTCATTCACTCCACTCATCCATACTTCATTCACTCCATTCCATGGTCCACCTCATTTTTATCTCATATTTTTAAAATTTGATCTCTTTCTACAATTGAATATTACAAATCATAAGTTGCAGACCACTTTTCATATTTCACTCCACTTTACATTTATAATCCATTTCATTCCATTACATTTCACTTCACTCATGCTCCATTACACCATATTTCATGGTCCATTCTAATTCACTTCATACAACATTCCATTCCATTTTTCAAAGCTCCTACAGGTATATTCTGTAGCCAGTCAGACATTCTACAGCTAGCTAGACATTCTGCAGCCAGATATCCTGAAGGCAATTATCCAACAACCACTTGTTCAACATCAAATTGACCCTGCACACCTATGTCAACAAGAAAAATCAAAGGGATTATGAAGACTGAAGAATCAATTATTTTAAAAGGAGGACAAAGCATATCAAAACCACAAAAATTAAAGGAAAGACAAAGGTAAAGTTGTGAAATTATTATGATGACAAAATATGAAAGTTATAGTATAGTTAAGTCATGTATGATTCAAAAATTTGTTTTGATTATTCGTGTTGATCATGCCTATTAAACCTATCATAAAAAATTTGGACAAAATCCCTTCCATTCCGCCATTTCAAATCATCATTTAAAACTTAACGGTTAAGTACTAAAGTGACCTATTCGGTCACGTCACTAGCCCGAAGTATTCAGTGATGATTTTGAATTTCTCACGAGATTTTTCTGCGGTCTTTTCTTCCATGATGGCTCTCAAACTCATTAATTCGTGTGAATCACCCTCACCATATTTCACTCATTCTATAACCTCTTCATGTCATCCTTCCGTAGCTAATTCCTACTGCATAAACAGAGAAGGCACCTTTGGGGTAAAAACAACTCTTTAACAGCCATTTTCACCGTGGATAGAAGAGCAGTAAATTGAAGGTTGAGAAGAGAAGCCATGGGTCTCATAGTAAGGTCCGAACCAGTCGGAACCAAATACTTAGAGGGTTACCCACAGATTAGAGAAATGCTACAGCAGGTTGAGTGGTCACAGTTTTTGGAAAAATTCAATGGTTTTCATAAAGAGGTAACTAAGACATTTGCACGGTCCTTCAATGGAGCATAAGTTGAAATAGGAGATGTTAAATTCACTATTACAAAATCTTTCATTGCAAAAGCAACGAAATTACCCAGGCAAGGTGAACGATGGTTCAAAAATAGGGAATTTCATAATGAGGCATGGAGGCAAATGCTCAAAACACCAGGTATGGATATTTCCATTTTTAAGAAGGGCATTCCTAGCTCAACACTAAAGAATAAATGGCGGAATATGTTGCTCATTTTGCAAAAGTTTATAACTTGTGAGGGAAGGTTTGGTACCCTCTATGTTTATCATATTCGGTTAATGATGCATTTCTTAGATGAAGAAATCAATTTACCTTTTTTCCTACTTCATAGTCTGAAGAGAATGGCCTCTAATGTTCAAAAGAGGGTTCAATTCCTGGAAACCACTTTGTACCACCATGGCCTAGTTAAAATCCTAATTGAACATCATTTGAGAAAGGTGGGAGACAATTGGGATGAGTTTCTAGTGAGGAATCACTTTGAAGAACCCAAGGAATCTCCATCTGAAGGCAAACTTACAAGAAGAAGCAGGAGAAGGAAAATTTCCAAATCTGTTGAAACTAAAACTGGTAAGTCCATACAAGAGGACAGTGAGGAGATAATTTTTGAGAAATTGGCTGAAATTAAGAAACAACTTAAAAAGGAGAATATGATAAGAAGGTATGCCAAGGAAAGAGGTGAAGGACCATCTCAACCAAGACGAAGCCACAGGCTTAGAGGTATATTGAAGAAAACAGAGGTTAGACAAACGAGAATCATAAACATTGAGGATGAAGAGACACCAACTGCTAGATCACTTGAGTACCAGTACGAAGAGGATATTGATGAAGGAACTCCAGAGATAGACCCAGCACAACAACAAATCTATAATTATGTTGAGTCATTAGAAAAGAGAGCCTCAGAAAGTAGAGAGAGAACTCCTAACCCACCAGGATCTGTAATTGATGTACTAAGAAGAGACAAATATGAGTTATAAGTACTTAATAGGCACATAAAGAATGAAAATGACATTTTAAGGGAGTAGTTTAAGCTGAAAAGTGATATGAATACAACTATCTCTCTAAAAATGGAAAAATTGTACAAGGCTAGTGAGAAATTGAAGAAGAAACACAAAAAGTTGAGCAGGGCACTTATAAATTTGAGATTCAAGTTGGTCATAAGGAAGCCTAGGAGGCCATTGAATATCAGGCAAATCAGAAGAAGGAGCTTATATTTCCTAGAAAAAGTCTCAGAATACATGAATTGATTGCATGAGGACATGCAAAAACTTTGCAGTGGGGTTATGTTAAGCCCCAAAGATGTCTTTTTATTTCACTAAATTTCACTTCATTTCCTTTGTCCCCTATAAATTACAGGCTTAAATGATCAATAGGATTAATTAAAGTCACTTTAGGAATGTATACAATACTGACTTGCTATATTTTGTGGTTTTGTTGTTGTAGTAATTTTTGACTAGACTCAACTACAGAATGCAGCCATTCTGTAGCTAGTTGCCTATTTCACAGCTATCTTCATGTGCTCACAGGTTATAGGTGTCACTTCAAAGAAAAACACATATGGTTGAATTCCACAACACTCCCCCATCATTTCGTGATCTCTACGAAGTCTGAGAAAGAATCTATAGGTGGTTATGCACGTGGAAGAGATCAAAACTAAGAAGCAGATTCCTATCAGGACAAGGACTCTACAGATGTCTCCAGCAAGAGTACGAGGCTTCCACAAGAGTTCTAATTTGATTTTAATTTGGAAAGAAACTTATCCTTATTTCCTCTCAAGGGTAGTTATGTATTTCGTTTATAAGAATGACTTGGGAGACCGAGAGACAGTTAGCTAGATTGATGTTTTGTTGTTAGATCTCAAAAGTCCGTAATACTCTGTTTCTGAAGAATTTTCCCTTTAATGAAAGACATTCAAATTCATTGCATGATCTAAGGAAATCTTGAGGAGATTTGTATGCTAATCCGGTGGTAGAAGGCCTCTACTGCTCGAGAAGCTCTGTGCATACTATTTATATAAGTAAATTTAGCCTTGTTTCATTCCTAATTCAAGTAGTTTTCTAAACTTTATGTTTTTATGCTCATTCACATCAAATGTTACAGCCAGTCTTGCTCTTATGAATTGTTCCAAAACATCACTAATACCGAATGAGATAGAGCTGTAGTATTTCAGTGATTAGTTGCATTTTAGTTTAGTTGTAAAACTCCGGAGGTTAATGGCACTTTAGTTCAATCTTGTTCACTGTATTTCAAGTTAATTGATTGCATTCTTGTCTAGTTTTGTTTAATGTATTTCAAGTTTCATTAGTTAGTTGTATGCTAGTTCTGTTCCATTAGACTTCAAGGCCTTCATTATTTACAAACTACTCTTGTTATTAATCTCTTCCAACACGTCATCATATGGACGGGAATCAGTGATATCAGTTCAAGGCCTTGATTGTTCTGCAATCTTTTATAATTTTACAAATAGCCTTTTTCCAAAACTGTTCCAAAAGATTTCTAACTTTTGAATGAGGCTTAGTAGTGACAATTTGAGTTGCAGAATGGATTAATTTCAGTGTCATAGGTTAATTTAGAGGTAGAGTTCCTCACTATGTTGCGGACTATCTTTTCCAAATGTGTTCCAACAAATTTCTAGCCATGGATGAGATTTTCTCTGTGATATTGTAGATTGTTGTTTACTTAGAATAACCTCATTGCATTAAACTTATCCTTTTCTCAAGTTATTCCAACATATTTCTAATGAATGAATTGGACTGAGTTCATGTTATGAGTTATTGAATTCATGTTATGAGTTATTTTTCTTGTTAAAGTTTTGCATTTTCTATTCTCAAGCGCCATACATAGTTTAGAATAGGTTTTGCTCTGTTTTAGTGTGACCAACAACTTCTCTTTACCAACACTTAGTTTTTTTCCTCTTAGAATAAAAAAACAAAACCAAAAACATTGGAAAAACACTAAACAAAACATACTAAGAAACAGATACCTAGGCACATATAGTGCACTTCACTTCAACAGTTTACTAGCCCTGGTTGACAATTTATGACATCAATTTAGGAAAATTAAGTTGAGCAGACACAAGACAATAAGGTTTGAGTTTTTTGCATTTAAATTCACATACCAACACCAAAAACTTGTTAAGAGCAACGAGGAAGTGGCTTTGACTTACTCGAAAAAGGAGAGACCGAGAAAAATTTTATGGGTGAAAGGAGTGGCAAAAATCTTGTGTTCCAGCCCAATGCACCGCGTAGCCAACCCTGTGCGTCGCGCCCCTCCAATGCGCCGCGCAGGAACAAACTCACACACAGGGGAGCGACCCTATGCGCCGCGCTCAGCCTATGCGTCACGCCAGCTGCCCAATGCGTCGCGCTCTGCAACTTGACACAGTCCGACCTCCAAACAATTGCTTCGCTCCTCACAACTCTTCTCTTGCTCACTGCTATCTCTTTGGTATTAAAATGGAGTGTTGAAACATAAAAATCATATATATACCAAAGACTTTGATTTTTTATTTGAACAAACCCACTTTTTAATGTTTGCAAACTTGACATTTCACTTTAAACTCTGTTTTGTTTCCTTTGTGATTTGGATTTAATAATGAAATTTTTTTTGTCTTGCAGGGGAATGAATGACATGGAGCTTTGGCAAAGGTGACCAGGGTTGCGAATGGAGCATTATTACAACTGAAAAACTTGAAAATTACATTGCATTTGTTACAAAAAGATGAAATAGACAATTTTTCTTCAAAACTGAGTTTTGAAGAAAAATCATTGTTAAGCATTATGATGATGAAATTTTTGCACTGAAACCTTATTTGAAGCTTCCTCATGTGCCTGCTAACCATTATTAAGCATTTTGAGACCTGATTAATAAAAACCTAGACCTAATGAGACTAAAAACCCTAAAATGACTCTTTGCCAACTATAAGACCAAACATGATTGTAAATGATTTTAATGAACATAAATAGGCCAGCAGGTACGAGACATGAGGGATATGAGTGACAAGCCCCTACTGTCAGATGATCCATGATCCTAACGGAATGCAGCTGACTGAACTGAGTGAGACACCTAAAATGAAATGCAACAAGAGAAATTTTATCTCTGACAGGGGGATGAAGATACCGACTCTAACAGTATCCATCTCACATTCTTACATAGGAGAGTATGGAGGTCTCTTTTTGAAAAGGAGATCAAATTTTGGAGAAGTTGCCCCTAAATGTTGATGAGAAGGAGGGAAACTACGCTAGAATAGCTAGAGTTGATCCAGTTCCTCATGCATAGGTAAGAGGAGCTCTTGCTCCACATAGAGGGAGTCTTGTGTCTTTGCAAGAAATTCCCCAGGATCTCCCATGTAGAGATCAAGGCACAACTCATAATACATCTTTTCCATTGATGATAGGGTGCAGAGCTATGGAGATAGAAGGAAGAGATAGGGAGGATGATCGTCATCAGGTGATGAGGAGAACACACCCTGTCTATTTGAGGAGGTTGATGCACCTAAGATGATGATTGGATTGCGTAGTGGAAGCATGGAGGGTTTTATCCATTCATACATTCAGTCATCTCTTAATGATGATGTCTCACTGCATGGAGGCATTGCACCAAGGAGCCCACTAGATCAGCAGAGGAGGTTGGATGCTCCACATTTGGGGGCCTCACACCTTGATTTCAGGAGGTGGAAACCTTGGAAGAGTTCAACACAATGGAGAGATATTGGATAGACTCAAGGAGGAAGGAGACACTCTCTCATTTTCAGCATCACCCACTCTCTTCAGTCATACTGCGCTGGCAGATGTTGTTGCAAGAATAAAGGATTGCATCTTCACAATTCAGGATGGCTGCTCCATATATTTGATGAGAGAGATGGTACTTCCTTTGAGGAAGGAATCTTTCATGCATTGGAGTAGAGGGAGGCCACTCATGCTTATATTGCCCGGGATCGGGAGATTATTTGGAGGTGATAGTCTCTCATGGGAGGCTTATTTTCAAATATCATAATTTCTTTGAGCATGAGCAGCTGCATGATGGGTATAGGAGCAACTTGGAGGATAAATTTGGCATGAGGGGATGTCAAGGTAGTAGGCAGCAGCGTGATGGAGCACCACATTGTAGAACATCGGCGCTGTCTATGTGGAGGATTGATCCATGTGGGAGGACTCAGCTTCTGGTTGAGAGGTCCCAGGATCTAGATGCATGCATGATTTATGGGTGGATTTGATGGATATGGCAGACACCTAGTGGATGATATGATCATCTATAATCATGGCAGACTCTTCTTGGCTAGAGTTTCTAGTCTCAAGGAGAAATTATTTGCATGCATCATGTGAGAACTTCCTAGCTATGCATTTGGATGCATAATTTCCCTTACTATAGGAGTTCACTTGGAGCGCATTCAGCGTGATCTACATCAACATATGGATATATGCACAGCCCGATTGATTTTGAGAGGTTGCAAAACCATTCCCTTACTCATTGGAGGAGAGGGAGAGCATTCAGTTGAGCCATTTCAGCTCAAGGTCTCAAGTACATGGTAGAGGAGGTATAATTTCACATTGTGTACCTCTTTACTTATATGAGCAGCATATTGATCAAGGAGGATCATTCCTTCTTGCCTTTGTTATGATGTACTTGCAGCTACCAGTAGCCCTGATTTTGGCTAATTTTGTGATGGTTGTGGGGGAAGCCACATTCTCTTGGTGTGTAGCATTGACACCACATGGTATTTTCATGTTTTCATATTATGAGGAGATGACGTGGCAACAAAAAAGTGGCTAGTTCAACACTAAGAAGGCACTGCGCAAGTTCCTTATATCCTACCCTTAACACTAACCTTTACCTAACCTTAACCTTAACCTTGACCATAACTATAACCTTAGGGTTAGGTTATAGTTAAGGTTAAGGTGAAGGTGAAGTTTAAGGGTGAGGTTAAGCTTAAGGTTATGGGTTTAGTCATGTTAAGGTTAATTTTAAGGGTTTGGTCAAGGTTAGGGTTAGATTAAGGTTAAGGGTAAAGTTAAGGTTAAGGTTATGTTAACAGTAAAGTTAAGGTTAAGGTTAGGTTAAGGTTAAGGTTAGAGTAAGGTTTGGGTAAGGTTAAGGGTTAAGGTTAACTTAACCTTAACCTTAACCTTCCCATAACCATAACCTTAACTTTAACCTTAACCTTGACCTTACCCTTAACCTTAACCTTAACCTTACCCCATTAACCTTAACCTTAACCTTAACATTCCCATAACATTAGCCTTAAACTTAACCTTATCCTTACCTTAACCTTAACCTTAACCTAAATTTAACCTTGACTTTACCTTAACCTCACCTTAACCCCTTAACCTTAACCTTATCCTTCCCATAACCATATCCTTAAACTTGAATTTACCCTTAAGCTAACCTTAACCTTAACCTTAACCTTAACCCGACTAAACACGTAACTTTATCCTTAACCTAACCTTAACCTTAACCTTTACTTAACCTTAACCTTAACCTTAACCTTCCCATAACCTTAACATTAACCTTCGATATAACCTAGCCTTAACCTTAAACTTAACCTTAACTTTAACCTTAACTTTATCCTTAACCTAACCTTGACTTTAACTTAACGTTAGGATTAGGTTATAGCTAAGGTCAAGGTTAAGTTTAAGGTTGAGGGTAATGTTAAGGTTAAGGTTAAGTTTAAGGTCATGGTTAAGGTTAATGTTAAGGGTTAGGTTAAGGTTAAGGTTAAGGTTAGGGTTAGGGTTAAGGTTAAGGTTATGGGAAGGTTAAGGTTAAGGTTAAGGGTAAGCTTAGGGTTAAGGTTATGGGTTTAGTCAAGTTAAGGTTGAGGGTAAGGTTAAGGTTAAGGGTTTGGTCAAGGTTATGGTTAGGTTATAATTAAGGGTAAAGGTAAGGGTTAAGGTTAACCCTATTCTTGACCAAACCCTTAAGCTTAAGGTTAGGTTAAGGTTAAGATTAGGGTAAGGGTAGGGTTAAGGTTAGGTTATAGTTAAGGTCAAGGTCAAGGTTAGGTTATAGTTAGGTTAGGTTAAGGGTAAAGTGAAGGTTAATTTTAAGGTTATGGTTAAGGATAGGATTAGGTTAAGGTTAAGGTTACAGGTTTTGTCAGGTTAAGGTTATGAGTTTAGTGAGGTTAAGGTTAAGGTTAAGTTAAGGTTAAGGTTAAGTTTAAGGTGAAGGTTAAGTTAGGTTAAGGATAAGGTTAATATTAGGTTAAGGTTAAAGTTAAGGTTAAGGTTAGGTTAAGGTAAGGTTAAGGTTAAGGTTAAGTTTAAGGTTAAGGATAGGTTAAGTGTAAAGTTAAGGTCAGGGTTAGGTTAAGGTTAAGGTTAAGGTTAGGTTAAGGGTAAATTTAAGTTTAGGGTTACGTTAAGGGTAAGGTTAAGGTTATGGTTAGGCTAAGGTTAACGTTAAGGTTAAGGGTAAAGTTAAGTTTAAGGTGAGGTTAAGGTTAAGGTTATGGTTGGGTTAAGTGTAATGTTAGGGTTAAGGTTAAGGGTAAGGTTAAGGTTAAGGTTAAGGTTATGGGTTTATTTAGGTTAATGTTAAGGGTAAGGTTAAGGTTAAGGTTAAGGGATTGGTCAAGGTTAGAGTTAGGTTATAGTTATGGGTAAGGGTTTAGTCAGATTAAGGTTAAGGTTACGGGTTTAGTCAGGTTAAGGTTATAGTTAAGTTTAAGGTTAAGGTTAAGGTTAAGGTTAAGGTTAGGTTAAGGTTAAGGTTACAGGTTTAGTCAGTTTAAGGTTAAGGTTAAGGTTAAGGTTAAACGTAAATTCAAGGTTAAGCTTAAGATTACGTTAAGGTTAAGGATAAGATTAGGTTAAGGTTAAGGTTAAAGTTAAGGTTAAAGTTAGGTTAAGGTAATGTTAAGGTTAAGGTTAAGGGTAAAGTAAAGTTTAAGGTTATGTTAAGGTTAAGGTTAAGGTTAGGTTAAGGGTAAAGTTAATGTTAGGGTTACTTTAAGGATAAGGTTAGGTTAAGGGTAAAGTTAAGGTTAAGGTTAGGTTAAGCTTAAGGTTAAGGTTATGGTTAGGCTAAGGTTAAGGTTAAGGTTAAGGGTAAAGTTAAGGTTAAGGTTAGGTTAAGGTTAAGATAAGGTTAAGGTTAAGGTTAAAGTTAAGGTTACAAGTTTAGTGACGTTAAGGTTAATTTTAAGGCTAAGGTTAGGTTAAGGTTAAGGTTAAAGTTAAGGTTTAGGTTACGGGTTTAATATGATTTGGGTAGGGCTAATGTTAGGTTAAGGGTAAAGTTAAGGTTAAGGTTATGGTTAAGGTTAGGTTGAGGTTAAGGTTAAGGTTAAGGTTACAGTTAGGGTTAAGGTTAGGGGAAGGTTAAGGCTAAACTTAATGTTAAGGTTAAGGTTAAGGTTAAGGGTCAAGGTTAAGGTTAAAGGTTTGGTCAAGGTTAGGGTTAGGTTATAGTTAAGGTCAAGGTTAAGGTTATGGTTAAGATAAGGTTAAGATAAGTTTAAGGGTAAGGTTAAGGTTAAGGTTAGGTAAAGGTTATGGTTAGGGTAAGGTTAAGGATAAAGTTCAAGTTAAGGTTAGGTTAAGGTTAAGATAAGGTTAAGGGTAAGGTTAAGGTCAAGGTCAAGGTTAAGTGTAAGGTTAAGGTAAGAGTAAGGTTAAACTTAACCTAACCTTAACCTTAACCTTGACCTTAACTATAACCTTAAACTTACTAAACTCGTAACCTTAACCTTAACCATAATGGTGACCAAACCCTTAAGGTTAGGTTAAGGGTAAATTCAAGGTTAAGGTTATGGCTATGGGAAGGTTAAGGTTACGGTTAAGGTTAAATTTAAGGTTAGGGTTAAGTTTAAGGGAAGGTTAATGTTAAAGGTTAGAGGAAGGTTAACCTTAACCTTAACCTAAGCTTTACCTTAATCTTAACCTAACCCTAAACTTGACCAAACCCTTAACCTTAATTGTAACATAGCTTTAACCTTAACTTTACCCTTAACCTTTACTTTAACCTTAACCTTCCCCTAACCTTAACCCTAACCTTAACCTTGACTTCAACCATAACCTAATTGTTACACAGCAATTTGTCACCATCCCTACAATCCCCATCCCGCACATTGGAGGGCTCATTCCGTGACCTTTGGGCAGAGTTAAGGCTTGAAAATATTTTCATTGCATCCCTCTGAAGATGAGTTTTAATTTCCTTAAATACATCTCCCTGCAAAAAACCCTAAAAATAGCTTTTTTTCCATTGGAGCGGTTCCATAGTTCAGCCCTCGCGCCAAGAGGGAAATCCTCCAAAGAGGGCGCGCCAATTGGCGCTCTGTCATAGAGCCGTACCCGAACCAACCATATTAAGAGGTGTTTTTTAAAAATAAAAGGAGGAAGTTTCATCCTAACAAATTACTGGGCTAATTTCTATCTTGAGTTGGGAGGTTTGGCTACAGATTTCCATGGAGAGGAAGTGGTTTGCCACTTCTCAGGGAAGCTTCCTTGATGATAGGGCCAATCCCATAATTATAGGGATCCCAAATCCCCTTCCTCCTTCTATAAAAGCTTGCCCATTCCCATTTGCAAGCTAGTTCCAAAGAGTGGCAGAATTCCTAAGTTCCCAAGAGCTTTCATGCTGCAAAAGCCTTCTTGATTCCCTAAGGCCAAATCCAAGCAAGGAGACTATTGCCAAGTATCCAGAGAGAGAGGCTTGTCCCATCCCTGACAGGCTTTTTCGAGACATGTTGTGCTGACGACCCGCTAAAGGAGAGTGTTGCGTCAAATCTATGGTTGTATTCTTCTTTTGACTCTTTAATGATAAGCGACTATCGGTTATGGTTCCACTCTTGTTCTTGATCATGTTCATGAGTTATATCCTCTTCGACTGATATATAGTTGTATGCACTGGATTTTATGCTTGCGTTTTTGTTTTTTCTTGCATGTGCAGGTGTCCGATCATGGAGATCGTGAGGATTGTGATCTGCCAGGGCAAAGGAACAGGAGCACCACCTCTTCTACAGACGATAGCGTTGGATTCCAGGTAAGCCTTCCTCGCAAGTCGGTTTATTTACAATTAGGAACCTGCACTGTAACGTGTTTGATTGTTGCTAGACCCAATCTGGGCTAGTAGGGATCGCCTCTGTCCGCAGAGGGGATATACCTCCTCAAAAATTTGGCGACTCCGCTGGGGATCGAACCCAGAATCTTTGGTTTCGCAGAAAAGGTAGAAAACAATACCCGAGAAAACCTCCTAGTCGCGATAGGCTAGGGTATTCCTTTTTCGTAAATAATCCATCCCAGCCCGAAAAAGGGGTAAACGTATACTGGGTAGATTCGCCCAAGGGGCAGACTTATATTACAAGCATATGCTATCCCCTTCAAGCTTGTTATAAAAAATAATTGGGGTACTCACCAGAAATGGTGGGGGAAAATGGAACCAGCATCATTGTCGTGTCGGCAGTATGTCGCTCTTGAACATGGCACTTATCTGCATTCGTGTCGGGTTGGGGACATCTCATCTTTTTCTTCACTTTGCCTCCATGGGTTTGGATAATCCCTTTTGACCTCTCATCTGCTCATTGCCTCACCACCATGACCTCTGATCCGTTGATGTCAAATACTACCAAGTCCACTGTCGTGCCGTTTACATGTTCAAGAGAAGTTGACCTCTGCAAGTATCAACCTTCCTCTAATTCTCATATGAGCATGATTCACAAAAAAATTATGTTCCTCCATCTCGTGTCGATGATGTGGGAAACGTTATGGCCCACCTTTGATCAAGGCCACTTCCTGTCGAATTCAGCTCATTATGGAGGAAGATGTTCTAGAGACTCTTTCATGGTACCTTGGAGCCTGCATGCCTCAATGGCAGGTTTGTCGCATTCGACGTGAGGTTTTCATCATTGGCCTCCGATCGAGTGATTCTATGGGTGTTCGACACCAACTCATTGATTCACACGCCGTAGATTGTAACTATAGTACCTTGAGGGCCATTGTCATTATTGGTGGTTCCTCTTGCATCTGTTAACAACTTTCATCATTGGCTGGTAATCAGACGATGTTCTTGCATGTTCGACTTCAGCTCACTTATTCACATGCTTGAACTTGTACTTTGTTCAGGTTGAGATGGAGCGCAAGACCCTGGATTGTGTCTGTTGTAATCCAGGCTGCGATATTGTGGATTATTATGATTATTTACATGACTCACTGATTGGATGGCTATGACCATACCTGAGTCTATTTTTCGATCCTCTCTAGATGGCTGCGTCCATACCTTGGATCTAGATTATTGTACGCTCTGTTATGGATGGCTGCGCCCATACCATGCATATATATCATGTATCTGAGACATCAGTTGTACTTCGCTCCGTAGGTTTTTCGATGGCGGTGTTTTCGGTCGGCATGTTCTCGTAAAGCATTTCACCCCTCTCTCTCTCTTTTAGGCCTCATGCTTTAGGGGGCATCTGTTACACAAAAATTTGTCACCGTCCCTATTATCCCCATCCTGCACATTGGAGGGCTCATTCCATGACCTGTGGGCAGAGTTAAGGCTTGAAAATACTTTCATTGCATCCCTCTGAAGATGAGTTTTAATTTCCCAAAAGACATCTCCCTGCAAAAAACCCTAAAAATAGATTTTTTTCCATTGGCGTGGTTCCATAGTTCAACCCTCGTGCCAAGAGGGAAATCCTCCAAAGAGGGCGCGCCAACTGGCGCTCTGTCATAGAGCCGTACCCGTGCCAACCATATTAACAGGTGTTTTCTAAAAATAAAAGGCGGAAGTTTCATCCTAACAAATTACTAGGTTGATTTCTATCTTGAGTTGGGAGGTTTGGCTATGGATTTCCATGGAGAGGAAGTGGTTTTCCACCTCTCATGGAAGCTTCCTTGATGATAGTTCCAATCCCATAATTATAGGGATCCTAACTCCCCTTCCTCCTTCTATAAAATCTTTCCCATTCCCATTTGCAAGCTAGTTCCAAAGAGTGGAAGAATTCCTAAGTTCCCAAGAGCTTTCATGCTGCAAAAGCCTTCTTGATTACCTAAGGCCAAATCCAAGCAAGGAGACTATTGCCAAGTATCGGGAGAGAGAGGCTTGTCCCATCCCTGACAGGCTTTTCCGAGACATGTTGTGCTAACGACCCGCTAAAGGAGAGTGTTGCGTCGAAGCTATGGTTGTATTCTTCTTTTGACTCTTTAATGATAAGCGACTATTGGTTATGGTTCCACTCTTGTTCTCGATCATGTTCATGAGTTATATCCTCTTCGACTGATATATAGTTGTATGCACTAGATTTTATGCTTGTGTTTGTGTTGTTTCTTGCATGTGCAGGTGTCCGATCATAGAGATCGTGAGGATTGTGATCTGCCAGGGCAAAGGAACGGGAGCACCACCTCTTCTACAGACGATAGCGTTGGATTCCAGGTAAGCCTTTCTTGCAAGTCGGTTTATTTACAATTAGGAACCTGCACTGTAGCGTGTTTGATTGTTGCTAGACCCGATCTGGGCTAGTAGGGATCGCCTCTATCCGCAGAGGGGATTTACCTCCTCAACACTAACCTTAACCTTAACCTTACCTTAACCTTAACCTTAACCTTACTAAACCCGTAACCTTAACCTTAACCTTGAATTTACCCTTAACCTAACCTTAACCTTAACTATAATCTAACCCTAAACTTGACCTTAATTTTACCCTTAACCTTAACCTTAAACTTAACCTTGACCTTAACTATAACCTAACCTTAACCTTAACCTTAACTTTAACTTTACTCTTAACCTTCACCTTAACCTTAAATTTATCCTTAAACTTAACCTTAACTATAACCTTAACCTTAAACTTAACCTTAACCTTAACCTAACCTTAACCTTAGCCTTCCCCTTCCCCTTAACCTTAACCTTAACCTTAACCTTGACTTTAATCTAACCTAACCTTAACCTTACCCATAACCTAACCCTAACCATGAGGTTAGGTTAACCTTGACCAAACCCTTAACCTTAACCTTAACCTAACCTAGACCTTAACCTAACCTTAACCTTAACCTTAACCTTATCTTAAACTTAACCTAACCTTAACCTTAACCTAACCATATTCTTACCCTTAACGTGAACCTTAACCTTAACCTTAACTTAACCTAACCCTAACCTTGACCTTAACCTTAACTTAACCTAACCCTAACCTTAACCTTAACCTTACCCTAACCTTGAATTAACCTTAGCTTTAACTTTACCCTAACCTTAAGCTTAACCTTAACCTTACCCTTAACCTTAACCTTAACCTTATCTTAACCTTAACCTAACCCTATCCTTGACCTTGACTTTACCTTAACCTAACCTTAACCCCTTAACCTTAACCTTAACCTTCCCATAACCTTAACCTTAACCTTAACCTTGACCTTAACTATAACCTAACCCTAACCTTAACCAAAACCTTAAACTTAACCATAAATTTAACATTAACCTTCCCATAACCATAACCTTAACCTTAACCTTGACCTTACCCTTAACCTTAACCTGACTAAACCCGTAACCCTAACCTTAACCTTAACCTTAACCTAACCTTAACCTTAACTTTACCCTTAACCTAACCTTAACATAAACCTTAACCTTAACCTTAACCTTACCCTTACCTAACCTTAACCTTAACCTTAACATTTACCTAACCTTAACCTTACCCTAACTTTAACCCTAACCATAACCTTAAATTTACCCTTAACCTAACCTTAACCTTAACCTTAACCTTCCCCTGACCTTAACCCTAACCTTAACCTTAACTATAAACGAACCCTAACGTTGACCAAAACTTAACCTTAAGGGTAAGGGTTAAGGTTAACGTTAAGGGGAAGGTTAAGTTTAGGGTTAAGGTTAGGGGAAGGCTAAGGTTAAGGTTAAGGTTAGGGGAAGGTCAAGGGTAAACTTAAGGTTAAGGGTTAAGGTTAAGGATATGGTAAGGTTAAGGGTAATGTCAAGGTTAAGGTTAAGGTTAGGTTAACGGTAAAGTTAAGGTTAAGGTTAAGGTTTGGTCAAGGTTAGGGTTAGGTTGTATTTAAGGTTAAGATAAGGTTAATTTTAGGTCAAGGTTAAGGTTAATATTAGGGTTAGGTCATAGTTAAGGTTAAGGTTAAGGTAAGGTTAAGTTTAAGGTTAAGGTCAATGTTAAGGGTAAGTTTAACGTTAGGTTAAGGTTATGGTTATGGGAAGGTTAAGGTTAAGATTAAGATTACCCTTAACCTAACCTTACCCTTAACCTTACCCTTAAGCTGACTTTACCCTTAACCTAACCTTGACCTTAACTTTAACTTTACCCTAACCTTAAGGGTTTAGTCAGGTTAAGGTTAGTTAGGTTAAGGTTAAGGTTAGGTTAAGGTTAAGATAAGGTTAAGGTTAGGTTAGCTATAAAGTCAAGGTTAAGGTAAAGTTAAGGTTAAGGTTAAAGTAAAGTTTAAGGTTAAGGTTAGGGTAAGGTTAAGGTTAGGGTTAGTGTTAGGTTAATGTTAAGGTGAAGGTTTGGGTTAAGGTTAGGTTAGGTTATAGTTAAGGTCAAAGTTAAGGTTAAGGTTAAGGGTTTAGTTAGGTTAACATTAAGGTGAAGGTTAAGGGTGAAGGTTAAGGTTATGGGTCTTAACCTTAACCTTACCCTTAAATTTCACTATGACCTACCCTTAACATTAACCTTTACCTAAACTTAACCATAACCTTAACCTTACCTTAACCTAACTTTAACCTTAACCTTCACTATAAGGTCATGTTATAGTGAAGGTTAAGGTTAAGGTTATGGTTAAGGTTAAGTTATAGTTAAGGTTAAGGGTTTGGTTAAGGTTAAAGGTTAAGGTTAGGTTAAGGGTAAAGTCAAGGTTAAGGTTATGGTTATGGGAAGGTTAAGGTTTAGGTTAGGTTAAGGGTTAAGGCTAAGGTTAAGGTCAAGGGTAAGATAAGGTTAAGTTAAGGTTAAGGTTATGGTTAGGGCAAGGTTAGGGTTAAGGTCAATGTTAAGGTCAAGGTTACGGTTAAGGTTAAGGTTATGGTTAAGGTTAAGGTCAAGGTCAAGGTTAGGTTAAGGTTAAGGTTAGGTTAAAGTTAAGATAAGGTTAAGGGTAAAGTCAAGGTTAAGGGTAAATTCAAGGTTAGCGTTAACCTTAACATTAACCTTAACCTAACCTTAACCTGAACCTTAACTTTAACTTTACTAAACCCGTAACCTTAACCTTAACCTTAGGGTTAGGTTAGGTTATAGTTAAGGTTAAGGTTAAGGTGAAGGTTAAGGGAAAGGTTAAGGTTAAGGTTATGGGTTTAGTCAGGTTAATGTTAAGTTAACCTTAACCTTAACCATAAACTTAACCTTACTAAACCTGTAACCTTAACCTTAACATTAACCTAACCTTAATCTAAACTAGAACCTAACCCTAACCATGCCACTAACTTTACCCTTAACCTTGACCTTAACCTTAACCTTAACCTTGAACTTGACCTTAACCTAACCTTAACATTAACCTTAACCTTAACCTTACCCGCTTAACCCTGGTTAAGGTTACGGGTCTTAACCTTAACCTTCACTATAAGCTTAAGTTTAACTATAACCTAACCCTAACCTTGACCAAACCTTAACCTTCACCTTCACCTTACTATAACGTAACATAAAGTTAAGGTTAGGGTAAGTTTAATATTAGGTTAAGGGTGAATTTAAGGGTAAGGTTAAGGTTAAGGGTAAAGTCAAGGGTAAAGTCAAGGTTAAGGGTAAGGTCAAGGTTAGGGTTAGGTTATAGTTAAGGTCAAGGTTAAGTTTAAGGTTAAGTGTAAGCTTAAGGTTATGGGTTTAGTAAGGGTAAGGTTAAGGTCAAGGTTAAGGTTATGTTAAGGGTAAAGTCAAGGTTAAGGTTATGTTAAGGTTAAAGTCAAGGTTAAGGTTACGTTAAGAGTTTGGTCAAGGTTAAGGTTAGCATTAGGTCATAGTTAAGGTCAGGGTTGAGTTTAAGGTTAAGTTTAAGGTTAAGGTTAATCTCAAGCTTAAGGTTAATGTTAAGGGTTAAGGTCAAGCTTAAGGTTAAGATTAGGTTAAGGGTAAAGTTAAGGTTAAGGTTAAGGTTTGGATTTAGTCAGGTTAAGGTTAAGGTTAATGTTAATTTTAAGTCTTAAACTTAACTTTAACCTTAATGTTAACCTTCCAATAACCATAACCTTAACCTTGACTTTACCCTTAACCTAACCTTAAGGGTAAAGGTTCAGATTAAGGTTAAGGGTAAGGTTAAGGTTACTGGTTTAGTCATGTTAAGGTTAAGGTTAGGTTAAGGTAAAGTCAAGGTTAAAGTTAAGGTTAAGGTCAAGGTTAAGGGTAAATTTAAAGTCAAGGTTAGGGTTAGGTTATAGTTAAGGTTAATGTTAGGTTAAGGGTAAAGTTAGGTCAAGGTCAAGGTCAAGTTAGGTTAAGGTTAAGGTCAATGTTACGGTCAAGGTCAAGGTCAAGGTTAAGTTAGGTTAAGGTAAGTTTAAGGTTAGGTTAAAGTTAAGTTTAATGTTAGGTTAAGGGTAAAGTGAAGGTTAAAGTTACCTTAGGTTAATATTAGGGCAAGGTTAAGGTTAAGGTTATAGTTAAGGTCAAGGATAGGGTTAGGTTATAGGTAAAGTTAAGGGTAAGGTTAAGGTTAGGATTAGGTTATAGTTAAGGTTAAGGTTAATGTTAAGGGTTTGGTCAAGGTTAGGGTTAGGTTATAGTTAAGGTTGTGGGTATGGTTATAGCCTAACCCTAACCTTGAACAAACCCTTAACCTTAACCTTAACCTGACTAAAATCGTAGAACCTAACCCTAACCTTGACCAAACACTTAACCTTAACCTTAACCTGACTAAACCTGTAACCTTAACCTTAACCTAAATTGAACCTTAACCCTCCCCTAACCTTAACCCTAACCTTAACCTTAACCTTAACTTTACCCTTAGCCTTAACCTTAACCTTGACCTTAACCTAACCTTAACCCTAACCTTAACCTTAACCTTCACCTAACGTAACCTATAACCTTAACCTTACATTAAGCTAACCTAACCTTAAGGTTATAATTTAGGTAAAGTTTAGGGTTAGGCTTAGGTTAAGGTTAAGATAGATTTAAGAGTAAGGTTAAGGTTAAGGGTAAGGGTAAGTGTTACACAACATTTTGTCACCGTCCTTGCAATCCCTTGTCCCGTACATTGGAGGACTTTTCCCATGACCTGTGGACAGTAAAATGTCCTGAAAACACCTTGATGGTATTCTTCTGCATAAGGGCAAGAATTCTCCTCAAGAACACTGAAAACCCTAAGAACCCATATTTTGGCATTGGTGTGAGTATCTAGTTCATCCCTCGCACCAATGGGGAAAATATACACTAGTGGGCGCGCCAGCTAGCGCTCTGTCCCTGTGTATTGCCCGCACCCAGCCTATTAAGGAATGTTTTTTAACAATAGAAGGCAGAAGTTTGATTCTAACAACTTCAGAACAAATCATCAAAAATTTGTGTTGTTTGCCTCCGGATCTCCCTGTTTAGGAAGTGCTTTTCCACCTCTCATGGAACCTTCCTAAGAGATAGGACTTTCCCCCATGATTATAAGGAAGCCTAACCTCTCCTTCTCCCTCTATAAAAGCCTACCCTCTCCATTTTCTAGCTAGCTGAACTTTTGGGAGGGAAATTATAGCTGAGTGGCAATCAAGAGCAGAGATAACGAGAACCCTATGAGAGAGAGAGTTTTGTCAAATCCCTGATGAGCTTTGTGAGACACGTCCTATTAGAATCCTGTCGAAGGAAGATCATGACATCAGAGCACTAGTTGTAATCGTTCTCTTGTATCTATATATACATGACTCTTCTATTGGTTCCATGATTTTGTTTGTCCATATAATGCAATTTCATTCATTCCTCTCTAACTGATCGATAGTTATAAATTGTGAAATATTACGTTGCATGGTGTCTCTCTTCTTTGCATGTGCACAGGTATCTGGATGCAGCAAGCTCACGAATCGTGACCTGTCCAGCTAGGAATGGAAGCGCCACTTGTTCTTAGACAACAACAGTGAAGGAATCGTGGTAAGTGATCTATCGCGATTCTATCTTTTGTAACTAGGAATCAATAACTTTGCATGTTTCGATTATTGCTAGACCCACTCTAGGGCTAGTGGGATCGCCTTTGTCCACAGAGGGGGTTTACCTCCACAACAATTTTGTGACTCCGCTGGGGATCAGTGGGAGTTGGTCCTTCCTCCATTGGTTTGTTTTTTGGCTTTTCGTTTAATTAGTCTACTTTTCTGGTTCACCTTCCTTGGTGTTAAACCCCTGTTAAGCCCCTAGAAGACTAAATCTAGCCTCTGTTTGTCCATTTCCATAAATTTTCTAGGGTAAACCTAATTAGCGCTGTTACACCTCTGACAGTCACATCGAAGGGCACTAGTTTCTAGTTAGGCACCCGCACCATCCCCTATTTGGCACAGATTACAACTAGACAGGCACGCCAACCCTGGTAGGTTTTAGGGTTTGCCTATTTTTGGACTTTATGAGCTTGTGTTTTGGTCCTGGTTTGTTTTTTATGATTGTTTGAGTGCTTTGAAGTCATTTTTGACTGTGTTTAGCCCTTTTCCTTCATTTTTTCCCCTTTTCTGTCATTTTTCCACTTTAGCCCTAGGGCTTCTAGGTGCTTCAGTGTGCTAAGCCTCTCGTGGGAGTTTTGCGTCTTTTCTTTCCCAGTCAACTTTTTTTCTGCTTCTTTATATTCATCTTGCTGAATCCAATTCATTCATTGCGTTTACTGAGTGATTGTCTTATCTTTCATTCAGTTTCGCTTTGTGTTGCTCCAAGCCTAGATCACATGGCTTCTTTGATTCACTTTTGAGATTCTTCTTCGCTTTGAGGGATTTCGTCATCGATTTGAGTCTTGATTGTGCTTGTTTGAATTGAATGAACTTGTTTTGTTTCAGCTCTCTCTTTATCATTCTCAAATTTATGTTTTCATTAGTTTTTCATTTATTTAGTGCATTAGCTCTAATATATTGTAAAATACAAAAAAAAACTTTTGCATTTTTTATTGGCATAGTGAAAATTGAAAACTCTTTCACATTACTAGTGTTGTATAGTTCCAGAATTTTTTTTTCTAGTTTCATTATCTTACATTGAAATCGGTAGTAGATGTTTTTGTGTTTTCATTTCGCTATCATTTTAAGCTCTCAACTCTCCTGTAGATAGCTCTTCATTGAATGGAATGATATTTTGTGGCATGTAGTTTTCATATAAAGGTTTTTATGAGATACAACATTCGATAGGGCCTTGAAATCGAAACGTAAATTGAAGATCAACTTTAAAATTTACTAAATTAACCTAAGGCAGCATTGAAACTTAACGGAATATATAGTAGTGTAAGGTAGAGAGGTGTTCCGGCGTCCTTAAGCCTAGTAATTTTTGCTCGCCATCTGGCTATAGATAGCGCTAGTAAGGACTTCTGCTCCTCGTACCATCATGTATATAAAGGGAGACCCCATTAGGTTGCAAATATTTTATCCATGGGAAGCCGAGTCTGTCGCCTCTTACCTGTGATACACCGAACACAGCATTCGGGGAGATTACCTGCACGTACGTTAATTCCTTGATTGATTTCTCTTTCATTTTTACCAAGGTGTATATGGAATTTCATGGATATCTAGTACACCCATTTACCTAGATTACCGGAGTAGTCACTTTGATCTTTACTGACTCTGTTAACTGAAAAGATCATCGAGCTCTTGTCCTTCCAAGCTTATTTCCAACCTAAATTCGATAGAGTCACCTTTTTCCTATTTCTCGACTCTCAAAATATGAAACAATAGAGTCTGTTTTCAGTGTCTTAAAAATTAATCGCCCACGAAATATTCCTGGTTAGAATTTTTATCCTTGGTGTTTATTTCAAGGTCCTTTCCAATGGCAACTTTTCCAGACTTTTCCAATCAAGGAGTCCCCTCTAAAGGGAGTCCTAGTCCTTTCCCTTCTTTAGGAAATATTGGTGCTCCTTATATGCCCACGTTATCCCTCCCTGGGTTAACTGTTAGGTTTCCTATTTGGTTGTTTTCAACCTTTGTAGTCTCAAGTGTTTCGGCTACCGTACCATACACTTCTCTACCTGAGCCATGTTGATTCAAAGGTGGACCTCTCCCCTTCTTGCTTGTTTCTTCATCCTCATCTTCTACTTCGCCTGGTGAAAGTTTGGATTCTAGTACCCAGGTGGCTAAGAAGAAGAATTCAGATAAGCGAGAGGCTAATTCTATAGCTATTGCTTCTCAAACACCTACTCTCAATGAACCTTCCAACTCTCCGTGGAAAGTTAAGTTCCCTTGCATGTTATGCCAAGGAAACCATCTTCTTCAAGTTTCCCTGGCATTCCCAAGGTGCTTGAAGTATGGTCCAACGGTCATCCGCCATTTCCTTTGGCTTCCAAGAGTTAGGTTGGGGGCATGTCTTCAGCTAGTGTTGGTAAAGCTCCTAAGATTCAGGGTAAGCTCACCAATCCATGTAAGTTTTGTGAAGGGCATCATGCCATTCACCTTTATCCATATATGGATGAAGCCAAGAGAGATTTGGATAACTCGACTGTTTCTGCACCGTGCCTTCCCTCTGGTTTCAAACAACTTTCTTTGAGTCCTTCACCAGTTGATTCAATGATTAGTCAAGAGTCATCCTTGCTTGATCCTTCTCTCTCGGAAATTCACCATCATGAATCCATCCCTGACCAACCATTGTTTGTGGGATCGATTGAGCTGGCCCCGTCTGCAGTGCACCAGGTCATTTCCATTGAGAGTGGATCTCACATCCCTCATGTTCTTTTTGTTTCTTCAGATTCCTCGGACTTGGAGAAAGATTCTCGCGTCTCCGTACCTATGGAAGCTACTCCTCCGCATCCCATGATGGAGGTCCTGTGGATACTCCTTCTGCCTCCATGATGGAGGTGGCAGAGGATGCTCCTTATTCTCTTGTAACATGAGGGGAAGATCATCTTGGTTCGATGGTAGCCCCTCCAAGTAGTTTGGTCGCTTCCTTTGATTGGGGTCGATTCGCAGGTTGTCGCCTTCCTTCTTAAGTGCCCTTTGAGATCATGATACATGCCTCCCATCTGGTCGTACCCAACACCAATATAGATGAAGGCGTGCATGTTAGTATTTTATCCTTAACTACTTGGAAAGCTTTCATTTCACCTCCGCTTGTGCCTATTACACAAAATTTGTTGGCATTTAACAGAGGAACTAGTCAACCAATAGGGATCCTTCTGAAGTTGCCTGTTACTTTGGGAAGGAAAATTGTCCATATAGATGTGATGGTTGTTCCTAGCCCCTTGGACTTTAGTTTACTCTTGGGCCACAAATATACTTATGCCATGGGAGTGATTCTCTCCTCCCTCTTTCATTTGATGTTTTTTCCGCACCAAGGTCGGATCGTGACCATCGATCAGATTGCGTTCTTTGGTACTAATATGGCAGCTATCCCACCATCATCCCTTTCAGATCTTTATCTGCCAGTTGTGTCATCCCTGTAGCATGTAAATTATGTGGCTACTTATCCTGTGCCCATATTCAGTGATAGTGCTGTTGAGTCTCAAAAGTGTTCTCCATATTCATACATATTTCCATTATGTCATAACCATTTAGCTCTTATTTCATAACCATTTGACCTAAAACCCTACATCAAGTAACCATTTTCATAAATATATGGGTTAGGATCCTTTTTTTCCAAAGTTATTTATTTTATGTATTTTAAGTGAATTTATGATTAGAAACTAGAAAATTAACATAGTTTCATATATCTATATATGTGTTATGAGTTTTGTGACATGTGTAGGTCAAAGGGAGACTTCTAGAAGACCCTTATGTGGCACTCTAAGGCCAAATTCGAATTTGGTTGGAGAAGATTATGGGATAAAGAGGATATGTGTCTCACTTCCTTGTTGTATTGAAACTCTAAGAGGATATGTGTCTCATTCCTCAAGTTGTGTTAAAACTCTAGAAAGACATGTGTCTTATCATTTCCTATTTTGATTGTAACTCTAGAGATGGAGGGAGAGATTCATGGACTCTCATTAATGAGATGACTCCTCATATTTTGTATAAATAGGAGAAGCTTTCTCCTATCAGGGGTAATGAGGAAGTAATGAAAAAGTAGTGAAAAATAGCAGAAGAAGAGAAAGGATTAGAGAGAGCCTTTTGTAACAAAGTTTAAGATGGAATGGGATGTAGATTTATGAGATTTTGAATAGAGAAATTCAGTTCTTTGATGCTATTTTGATTACAACTTTAAGAAGCTGAAGGATTTCACCAAATTGGTAGCAGAGGGCCCCTGCTATCCAAGGAGGCTTCTACATGCTTTCTAGATAAGTAGCTTTTAATTCATGTCTTGCATTATTTGTTTAACTAAAAGATCATCATTATCTTACAATCATTCTTTTTCTTAAAATTATCTTCCAAAATATCATTATTAGATGAAAAAGATTTGGTTGTATCATGTTGAGTATCTTAGTTGCCTTTACGTTTCTGAAGTTGAATTTGTAGTTGTTTTTATTAACTACTGTAGTTATACTCATTCTAACTCTTCCACAAGAAGAAGCTCTTCCAAAAGATTATAATGATGAATGAGAAATGGCTATAGTATTGTAGGATTAGAAGTTGAATTCGTAGTTGCTTTTATTAGCTACTGTAGTTGTACTCATTCTAACTCTTCCACAAGAAGAAGCTCTTCCAAAAGACTATAATGATGAATGGGAAATGACTATAGTATTGTAGGATTAGGAGTTGAATTCATAGTTGTTTTTAATTAGCTACTGTAGTTATATTCATTCTAATTCTTCCACAAGAAGAAATTCTTCCAAAAAATTATAATGATGAATGATGAATGGCTATAGTACTGTAGGATTTAGTTGTAGTTTTTGTTGTTCACTATCACAGTTACACTTGTTCTAATCACTCTTCCACAAGAAGAAACTCTTCCAAGAAATTCTTAAGAAGTTCAAGACATGACCGTGATAATGAATGATTTAGTTGTGTGTTTGCACTAAGTATCATCTCTGTTCTTTCTCTTAAACGCTTGCCCAAGACATCATAATGACGAGTAGGATATGGATATGATATCTTAGTTTTTCATTTGCTTTCAGTCCTTTATATTTGCATTTGCATCCAATTACACAGTCAGAATTGTTCTAACTCTTCCAAAAGAAGGAACTCTTCCAAAATACCAATCATGATGGACAAATAGACTGTAGAATTCCATAGACTAGTTGCATGTTAATTCAGTTAGAGCACTCCGGAGGTAGATTACATTTAGTTTAGAATGTTCTGTTCCCAAAAACAATAAGAAAAACACATACAACGAAGTAAGGAAGAGGTCACTTAAGCACATATAGTGCACCACACTTCATCAGTTTACTAGCCCTCGTTGATAATTTATGTTAGCAATTTAGGACGCTAAATTGACTACACATTTTGGCGCCGTTGCCGGGGAAGTGTAATTAGGAGACCTTATTTCTTACATCTAAAAAAAAAAAAAAAATTTAATAATTCTTGAGTATGCTCTCCTCCTGCACTTCGTGTGATCTGGAGGATCAGAAAAAGGATTGTTATGTAAAAAAAAAAATTAATAATTTTTTAGTATGCTCTCCTTCTGCACTTAGTGTGATCTGGAGGATCAGAAAAAAAAATTGTTATGTAAAAAAAAAAAAGAGAAAAAGGAGACAAAATAAACTTCATCATTTCAATTGATTCAACAATTTAAAAAAAAAAAAAAATTGTTTTCATGAAAAACTTTGATTTCAATAAATTGTTTTGTTTAATGAATATATATGTGTATTTTTAAAATTTTGAAAATATCGCATACATAATTTTATTAAACAAATCAATTAAAAAAAAAATGGAAAAAAAAAATAAAAAATAAAAAAAAATTAAATTGTTTTGTTACTAAGATATATATGTATATTTTTATTTTTGAAAATATATATATATATAATTTTAATAACAAATCATTTGAAAAAAAAAAAAAAAATTTCAATAAATTGTTTTGTTTAGTAAATTACATGTGTATTTTTAATTTTTCAAAATTTAACATGTGTAATTTTATTAACAAAACAAATAAATAAATTAAAAAAAAAATCATTTTGCTTAGTAAAATATATATGTGTATTTTTAATTTTTAAAAATATAACATATAGTTTTATTAACAAAAACAAATTTAAAAAAAAAAAAAAAAAAAATTGAAAAACAAAAACAATAACAAATCAATAAACAAAATGAAATGGCCATGGCATTCTAAAAAAAATAAAAATAAAATGAATTACTCTCAACAGAAAACATAAAAATTCAACCATTTACGATGCTTGCGCTGTATTATGGCTCAGAAACATCAGATTTTTTTTTGCTTCTGATAGTGAAAATCACGTAGAAGTTGAAAATGATGAAAGAGTTAGGAGGCATTCATGCAATCTCTCGCCATTCACCGAACCTGAAAGAAAACAAACAAAGGTCAAAACAGAAAAACATAAACATTGCGCACTGGATTGGAATCTTATGATGGTAACTCTCGCTAGTATATTGAAAAAAAAAACCCTCGCCGGTGACTGTAAACCATAGATCAAAAAGCTTAAATACGCATTGAATTTAATATTCAGCCAGTACAACCTGCTAAGAGTTTTGGTCATAGAAGAAAAATATAAATACACATTAAATTCAATGCTGCGAGAGAAACTTTTCAGAGAGTTTGGCTTCTAATTTTTTTTTTCTGGACAAAATGGAAGATGCAACAGTATGTAACGCCACTGCCAATGGATCCTCTACTGTAGCAGCAATAATAAAAACGAGCTCTCATGTGAAGATTCCAAGATTAACCAGAAAACGATTTTTGTTACAGCGCACACAGAAAACGTAACTTTTATTAACACGTCATTTTTAAACACGTTTTCTGATCAAACTAGGATGAATTTTGAAAATCCACAACATGGGTTTTTTTGCTAACGTGGTCAATTAGATAACCCAGAAATCGTTTTACGAAATTCGTGGCAGTTTGGGAGAATTTATCGGTTCTTTGAAGGCCATTTTTGCCTGCCGCGTGAGGAAAAAACGGTTTTATACAGTGGAGAGTTTGGAAACGGCACTCTGCATTGATAATCCGGTTTTATAGATTTCAAGAAGACGAATTTTAAACCAAATCGAAGTCTATCGTGGCATGATCACAGTAGAAATCAAGGGGACTAATACCCAAGTTCAAACAGCGCAACAACTTATTCAGAATTTCATGGCAGGAGGTCATAAGAAGTTACGCACAATGTTGATGCTGGTTATGGTTCTTATGCCCAAAATTCAAATTCTTTTTATCTTTCATCCACTGTGAGCAGTCACATGGTTGGTGGAAACTGAATGTAGCGAAGCTGAACAATGTTCAATGATCAAATCTATGCCACGTGTTTTTGTTTTTTGTATGGGAACAAGTGGTTTGTTGAGTGGAGAGCTTGTTTTTAGTGATAGAAAACACGGAGGTAGCACAATGCAAACCCATGTTTTTCAGCCATTTTCTTTAGAACTGTGTTTTAACCACATAAAAAAAAAAATTAAATTTTTTTTTTTTTTGCATTTCTCTTTTTCCAATTTTTGTTATTAAAAAAATAAAAAAATAAAAAAAATTGCATTTTTCTTTTTCAAATTTTGTTTTCATTTAAAAAATAAAAATAAAAAAATAAAAAATATTTCAATAATTTTGAATCAATGAAATGAATAAGTTATTTGCTCGTTTTTCTAAAGGTATTGATTAATTTTGGACTGATGATGAAAGATGAATGGCTAACTTTTTATTCAAGATTTTTAGCTACAGAACTGCCGGCATTCTGCAGCTAAAGTCCAATTCCGCAGCTGTTCACCAATTCCGCAGCTGAAAAACCTCATCGTTCAAATCAGCCTAACTTTCTCATACAAAATCAGATTTTGATGATTCAAGTATCGTTGGAAAGGTCTCAACAAGATCTATACAATGAGAAATTCATCATTAGAGTTTGAAATGGTAAATAATGAAATAAATTGCTGAAAAGAAGAAACATTCAACTTGAGGCACTAATTCCAAAACAGGTATAAATTCTTTTGATTTTTCCTTTGAGAACTTGTTTCATTAATAAAAATTCTTAGTTTTGTGTGTAAATATCATAACTAGAGAGATTGATCACCTCTCTCCTTTGATAATCTTACATTCCATTGCAGAAGAAGTATTAGTTTTTTTTGCAGGTTCCAGGAGGAAGAGCAAATGACTAGAAGAGAATGGTGTCTATTTAAGAGACCAATTTGTTTCATAAGAGGATGATCAACAACAAAGAGGAGGAAATATGCTAATGCAAAATCAGATCCAAACACTTGAAAACTTTCAGATACCATTGTCTCCATCACATCCATACCTCATAATAAACCATTCACCTCATTTCACTTCATATTTTCCATTTACATTCACATCCACTTTACATTTCCTTTTGTCCATTCATAACCCACAAATAAAAGCAAGAGGCTCATTCACATGCTTATTGCCCATTTCCATTTCCATTTCCATTTTCATCTTCCATTTCTTGTCATTTTCATTCCGCAAATAAGCCCTGCTACAATGCAAACTATTGAGTCCATAGTCCTTTGAGTCTAAGTTCTTTGTAAAAACACATTGAGGCTTGCATGCCTTAATGACAAGTTCTCATGCTGACAAACAATGGGAATACATTAATGTTTCTTGTTCGTCAGATCTTCTAGGTGACTCGACATCAGCAAAATCATTCGTACCTAGCAAGATGTGTTTGGGCATCTTGACTCTCATTGTCATCAATGGTGAGAGTTCTCGTGTTGACTAGTGGCATCCATCAATGGCCACTAATTCAACAATTTCCTACTATGTTCGACATCAGAACATATTTTCACTTATTAGGAATTGTGCCAATGAGTTTTGAAGACATGAAGACTATTATTTTCAGCATTTTGGAGCAGATTCAGCAAGTTTTAGTAGGAGCAATAAAAAGTCATCTCATCTCTTTATCCATGACTCCTCTTGTTCATCCACTTGAAGAAGAATATGATCAGAATTTTGCAGCCACCACACATACACAACTCATCCACATTTAAGGTAAGTGAAGATATGTTTTTTTCTAATTTTTAGTCATGTAATTCATTAGAATGCTAAAATTGTAACTTTGGAAAAATTTCTCACTCCCTTTTCCACATTGTCATATCTTTAGTTGGGGGGGGGAAGGGATATCATTTCATATCCACATGTCATACACTATCACACATTTTCATTTCATTTCCATCCACATATACTTCCCAACTAACTATTGTTGCAACATGATTCAAAAGATTATATGCCTTGCAAATGATCAATTCATTGATGAAGTAATTGATTCTAAATGTTTTCATGAACTTTGATGCAACAAAGAAAATAAAGCATTGTTACACAAGAACCATTGCTCAAAAAAAAAAGAAAAAAAAAGAAGGTTGTCACACAAGAACCAACCATTCAAAAAAAAAAAAAAAAGTTGCAATCAAGTGTATTATACTTTGCCAAAAAGAAAATATCAAAAAACAAAGTTTGGAATGAATTTATATGAGTCAAAGATCAACTCATGGACAAATGAATCATTGCAATAGTTACATGAGGACATGCAACAACTTCAGTTGAGGGGTATGTTGAGTCTCAAAAGTGTTCTCCATATTCATACATATTTCCATTATGTCATAACCATTTAGCTCTTATTTCATAACCATTTGACCTAAAACCCTACATCAAGTAACCATTTTCATAAATATATGGGTTAGGATCCTTGTTTTCCAAAGTTATTTATTTTATATATTTTAAGTGAATTTATGATTAGAAACTAGAAAATTAACATAGTTTCATATATCTATATATGTGTTATGAGTTTTGTGACATGTGTAGGTCAAAAGGAGACTTCTAGAAGACCCTTATGTGGTACTCTAAGGCCAAATTCGAATTTGGTTGGAGAAGATTATGGGATCAAGAGGATATGTGTCTCACTTCCTTGTTGTATTGAAACTCTAAGAGGATATGTGTCTCATTCCTCAAGTTGTGTTGAAAATCTAGAAAGACATGTGTCTTATCATTTCCTATTTTGATTGTAACTCTAGAGATGGAGGGAGAGATTCATGGACTCCCATTAATGAGATGTCTCCTCATATTTTGTATAAATAGGAGAAGCTTTATCCTATCATGGGTAATGAGGAAGTAATAAAAAAAGTAGGAGAATAGGAGAAAGGATTAGAGAGAGTCTTTTGTAACAAAGTTCAAGATGGAATGGGATGTAGATTTATGAGTTTTTGAATAAAGAAATTCAGTTCTTTGATGATGTTTTGATTACAACTTTAAGGAGCTGAAGGACTTCACCAAATTGGTAGCAGAGGGTCCCTGCTATCCAAGGAGGCTTCTACATGCTTTCTAGATAAGTAGCTTTTAATTCATGTTTTGCAATTAGATTAAAAGATCCTCATTATCTTACAATCATTCTTTTTCTTAAAATGCTCTTCCAAAATATCATTATTAGATGAAAAAGATTTGGTTGTATCATGTTGAGTATCTTAGTTGCCTTTATGTTTTTGAAGTTGAATTTGTAGTTGTTTTTATTAACTACTGTAGTTATACTCATTCTAACTCTTCCACAAGAAGAAGCTCTTCCAAAAGATTATAATGATGAATGAGAAATGGCTATAGTATTGTAGGATTAGAAGTTGAATTCGTAGTTGCTTTTATTAGCTACTGTAGTTGTACTCATTCTAACTCTTCCACAAGAAGAAGCTCTTCCAAAAGACTATAATGATGAATGGGAAATGACTATAGTATTGTAGGATTAGGAGTTGAATTCATAGTTGTTTTTAATTAGCTACTGTAGTTATATTCATTCTAATTCTTCCACAAGAAGAAATTCTTCCAAAAGATTATAATGATGAATGATGAATGGCTATAGTATTGTAGGATTTAGTTGTAGTTTTTGTTGTTCACTATCACAGTTACACTTGTTCTAATCACTCTTCCACAAGAAGAAACTCTTCCAAGAAATTCTTAAGAAGTTCAAGACATGACCGTGATAATGAATGATTTAGTTGTGTGTTTGTACTAAGTATCATCTATGTTCTTTCTCTTAAACGCTTGCCCAAGACATCATAATGACGAGTAGGATATGGATATGATATCTTAGTTTTTCATTTGCTTTCAGTCCTTTATATTTGCATTTGCATCCAATTACACAGTCAGAATTGTTCTAACTCTTCCAAAATACCAATCATGATGGACAAACAGACTGTAGAATTCCATAGACTAGTTGCATGTTAATTCAGTTAGAGCACTCCGGAGGTAGATTACATTTAGTTTAGAATGTTCTGTTCCCAAAAACAATAAGAAAAAAACATACAACGAAGTAAGGAAGAGGTCACTTAAGCACATATAGTGCACCACACTTCATCAGTTTAATAGCCCTGGTTGATAATTTATGTTAGCAATTTAGGACGCTAAATTGACTACACAAGTGCCATTGTACATTGTGTGCTGGGGGCATTGGGTCCAAAATTCCAAGATGTTTTCCTTCCATCGGACGGGAAACCCTTGGAAGCTATGACTTATTATTCATTATGATGAGGTCTATCGAAGGATGGTTCATCTGCTTGTGTCAAGCTCCCTAAACCATGAAACAAGGTCTGTTGGAGCGTGATTCTTCTACCTGTGTCAAGCTCCCTAAAAATGAAACAAGGTCATTTCGAGGACGGTTCGTTTACTATGTGAACCTCGTTAAAAAATGAATTCAGATTTGAGAATGGTTCATTTTCATTAAAAAATGAATTAGCTCACGAGGATGGTTCTTTTAATGTGTCAACCTTGTTAAAACATTGAAACATGTTCCCATTCAATTCGAGTCTTTGATAAGATCTCGTAAAATCCCAGTCGAGTATTTCTCTTAACTCTCGTATTTTGAACCTTCACTCCATCTACCTTTCACATGAACTGAAGCTTAGGGGGCATGTACCTAAAATTGAGTCACCATGCTGGGGGCGTGCTTAATTTTTTCAAGCATAGTTTGTTTCCTTTTCAAGCTTGTGTAAAAATTAAACTTGTTTCAAGCATAGTTTATCTTTATTTCAAGCTTGTGTAAAAATGAAACCATTCCATTTTATCTCTTGTGATTCCATTTTATCATCCTGTTTTTCCAGATGAGCCTTGGTTTTCTCATTCCATTGTCCCTATCTACTTGGAAGATCATATGCCTTCACTTGGTTGTTTTACCCATTCTTGAGGAAGTACTGCAATGAGTGGTCTTGTTAGCCAACCTCTTGAACTTTACTTATTCTGAGTAGTTCCACCATCACCGGAACTAGTAGCTACCCTTAATACCACTCATTCCTCTAGGAGGATTCATCTTTCAGCTCTTTTCTGACTCTCTAAAACTGAAAATATTGTCGAGTCGCTTGTCATTTTAAGCTCCTTAAATTGGCTATGAAGCGATATCTACCCAGTATATGTTTACCCATTTTTCAGGCTGGGATAGATTCTTTATGAAAAAGGAATACCCTAGCCTATCGCGACTAGGAGGTTCTCTCAAATATTGTTTTCTACCTTTTCGGATCTGAGGGACTATTCACGAAAAAGGACTTGTTGGAGTTTTCTTTTCTGTTGTATTTTCAAACTATCTAAACATGAAAAGACGCCAAGTTCTTCCTTTGTTAGACACATCAAAAACTGATGACATCAGACTTCGTCGTCACAATGTTACTCGAGTTCCTCCTTCCTAGGGCTCATTAAAACGTACTAGGTTGGATTTTTCTGAAGGAAAAACTTGCATCCCAAGCACATGTTATCCCCTTCAAGCTTGTTTCCAAAAATAATTGGGGTACTCGCCAGAAATGGTGGCGGAAAATGGAACCAAAATCATAGTCATATCGGCAGTATGTCGCTCTTGAACATGGCACTTTTCTGCATTCGTGTTGGGTTGGGGACAACTCATCTCATTATCTGCTTGCCTTCATGGGTTTCAGTAATCTCTTTTGACTGCTCATTCGCTCTTTGCCACGTCATCATGACCTCAGATTCCTTGATGTCAAATACTTCCAAATCCAGTGTCGTGCCGCTGATATGTTCAAGAGAGGTTAGCCTCTGTGGTTTTCAACCTCCCTCTGATTCTATGTTGGTCTTGATTCACAAACATTATATCCCTCTGTCTCGTGTTGATGATTTGGGAAACAATATGGCCCACCTTCGATCAAGGTCACTTCCTGTCGACTACAACTCATTATCTAGGAAGTTGGTCTAGAGACTCCCTTTAGGTACCTTGGAGCATGCATGCCTCAATGGTAGGTTCTTCGCATTCGACACAAGCTTTTCATTATTGGACTTCGATCAGATGATTCTGCAGGTGTTTGACACCAGATCACTGTTCACATTCCATGGATTGTACCTCTTGCACCTTGAGAGCCATTGTCATTATTGGTGGTTTCTCTCGCGTCTGTTAATAGTTTTCATCATTGGCTGGTAATCAGATGATGTTCTTGCATGTTTGACTTCAGCTCACATATTCGCATGCTCGAACTTGTACTTTGCTTGGATCGAGATGGAGCATAAGACCCTGGATTTTGTTTGATATAATCCAGGTTGCAGGTTCTTTGTGGATTATTATGACTTATTACATGACTCTTTTTATTGGATGGTAGCAACCATACCTGAGTCTACTTGTTGATCCTTATTTTACTAGATGGTTGTGTCCATGCCTTGGATCCCAGTTTTTGTACACTTTATTATGGATGGATGCGCCCATACCACATATCATGTATCAGAGATATCAGTTTTGTTTGTATTCGCAGGTCTTCCGAAGGCAGTGTTTTCAGTTGGACGTGTTATCATAAAGCATTTCACCTCTCCCTCTCTCTCGGACCTCATGTAATAGGGGGCATCTGTTACACAAAATTTTGTCACTGTCCCTGCAATATCTCATCGCGTACATTGGAGGACTATTCCCATGACCTGTGGATAGTAAAATGTCCTGAAAACATCTTGATGGTATCCTTCTGCATAAGGTCAAGAATTCTCCTCAAGAACATTTCCTTTGAAAACCATAAAAACCCATGTTTTGGCATTGGCGCAAGTAGCTAGTTCATCCCCCATTCCAATGGGGAAAATATACACTAGTGGGTGCGCCAGCTGGCACTCTGTCCCTGTGTATTTCCTGCGCCTAGCTTATTAAGGAATGTTTTTTAACAATAGAAGGTGGAATTTTGATTCTAACAACTTCAGAAGGAATCATCAAAAAGAATTTGGGTTATTTTCCTCTGGATCTCCCTATTTAGGAAGTGGTTTTCCACCTCTCATGGAACCTTCCTAAGAGATAGGACTCTCCCCCATGATTATAGGGAGCCTAACCTCTCCTTCTCCCTCTATAAAAGCATGCCCTCTCCATTTTCTAGCTAGCTAAACTTTTGGGAAGGAAATTACAGCTGAGTGAAAATCAAGAGTAGAGATAAGGAGAACCCTGTGAGAGAGAGAGTTTTGTCAAATCCCTGACAAGCTTTGTGAGACTCGTCCCGCTGGAATTCTGTCGAAGGAAGATCACGATGTCAGAGCACTGGTTGTAATCGTTCTCCCATATCTATATATACATGACTCTGCTATTGGTTCCATGATTGTTTTTGTCCATATAATGCAATTTCATTTGTTCCTCTCTGACTGATCAATAGTTATAAAGTGTGAAATATTACGCTACATGTTGTCTCTCTTCTCTGCATGTGCACAGGTATCTAGATGTAGCAAGCTCATGGATCGTGACCTATCCAGCTAGGAATGGAAGCGCCACTTCTTCTTCGACAACAGCAGCGAAGGAATCACAGTAAGTGATCTATCACGATTCTATATTTTGTAACTAGGAATCAATAGGTTTGTGTGTTTCGATTGTTGCTAGACCCACTCTAGGGCTATTGGGATCACCTCTGTCTGTAGAGGGGATTTACCTCCACAATATTAAGGTCAATGTTAAGGTTAAGTTTGTGTTTATTGGAAGGTTAACGTTAAGGTTAAGGTTAGGATAAGGGTAAAGTTAAGGTTAAGGTTAAGTTTTGGTCAAGGTTAGGGTTAGGTTATAGTTAAGGTTAAGATAATGTTATGGATAGGTTAAGGTTAAGGTAAAGGTTAGGTTTAGGTTATAGTTAAGGTTAAGGTTAAGGTTAAGGTCAAGGTTAAGGGTAAGGTTAAGGTTATGTTAAGGTTAAGGTTATGGGAAGGTTAAGGTTAAGGTTATGGTTAAGGGTAAGGTTAGGGTTAGGTTATAGTTAAGGTCAAGGTTATGGTTAAGGTTAGGTTATGGTTAAGGTTAAGGTTAAGGTTAGGTTAAGGTTATGGTCAAAGTTAGGGTTAGGTTATAGTTAAGGTTAAGGTTAACGTTAAGGTTAGGTTGAGGGTTTGCTCAAGGTCAAGGTTAAGGTTAGGCTAAGGGTAAGGTTAAGGTTGTGGGTAAAGTTAAGGTTAATGTTAGGGTAACATTAACCTTAACCTTAAATTTACCCTTAACCTAACCTTACCCTTAACCTTAACCTAACCTTAACCTTAACCTTAACCTAGGTTATGGTTAAGGTCAAGGTCAAGGTTAGGTTATGGTTAAGGTTAAGGTTACGAGTTTAGTCAGGTTAAGGGTAAAGTCAAGGTTAACGTTAGGTTAAGGGTAAGGTTAGGGCTAAGGTTTAGATTAAGTTTAAGATTAAGGTTTTGGCTAAGGTTAAGGGTAAGGTTAAGGTTAAGGTTAGGTTAAGGGTAAAGTTAATGTTAAGGTTAATGTTAAGGGTTTGGTCGAAGTTAGGGTTAGGTCATAGTTAAGGTCAAGGTTAAGGATATGGTTAAGGTTAAAGTTAGGTTAAGGTAAGGTTAGGGTTAAGGTTAAGATTATAGTTAAGGATAAGGGTAAGGTTAAGGTTAAGGTTAGGTTAATGGTAAGGGTAAGGTTAAGGGTTAGGGTAATTTCAAGGTTAAGGTAAAGGTTAGGTTAAGGTTATGGTTAGGTTAAGGTCAAGGTTAAGGTTAGGTTAAGGTTTGTTCAAGGTTAGGGTAAAGTTAAGGTTAAGGTTAAGGTTAAGGTTAGGGTTAAGGTTAATGTTAAGGGTTTGGTCAAGGTTGGGGTTAGGCTAAGGTTAAGGTTAAGATTAGGTTAAGTATAAAGTCAAGGTTAAGTTTATGGTCATGGGAAGGTTATGGTTAAAGTTAAGGGGTTAAGGTTAGGTTAAGGTAAAGTCAAGGTTAAGGTTAGGTTAAGGTTAAGGTTAAGGTTTTGGTTATGGATTTGGTCAAGGTTAGGGTTAGGTTATAGTTAAGGTCAAGGTAAGGTTAAGGTTACAGGTTTAGTCAGGTTAAGGTTAAGGTGAGTTTACAGGTTTAGTCAGGTTAAGGTTAAGTTTAAGGTTAGTGTTAGTATGAATCCTTTGTCGAAGTGTACGAAAAAGGACCACTTTAGCTATGCATAACTAATAGCCCTAAAAACAAAAGTGGCTGCCAATATCTTCAGATCTGCGGTTATTTATACAAGAAAAAATCTGCAAAATACCAGATCTATGCATGGAAAGACATTAAGCAGTAAAAACAAGGGTTTGCTCCATATACCAATAGACAAGACAAGAACAATTTTTGAAAGAGCCATGTGTTGGTCTCCCCTCGGAGTGGCGAGGTGTCATGCGGCGCATGGCGATGGCCGGTCAGGCTATGCGCGATCGACATGCTGCAGGGGCAGAGCCATTGGCCCGGGAGCCTCCAGATAGTGATTAGGGGTGGGGCATGTGGTGCCCCCTATGATGTATGTAGGGGCAGGTGGTGCCCCCAGTTTTGGGTTTTTTTGTAACATGCTATGGGCATGTCGTATGTATCAGAGTAGATGGAATCTAAACACATGTTTTGCGACACATATTATGGATATGCATCATTTTTTGATGGTTATTAATGTTATTTTCTTGTATGAAATGTGTGTGATAAATGCCAATCTAGAACATGGTTTGCAATACTATCTACATAGTGATTCTGTTCTCGAGGTACGTGGTTGAAAGTTATGGTTTCAAATGCACGTATCAAGATTTTCACTCGTAAATAGCGTCTAAACAGCACAGGGTTATGCACATGATAAACACCATTTAGTTGCATTACAAGAAGTAGGGAATCCAAACGAACGTGCAGATGGAGGATGCGATGAAAGAGGGCATCGGCTAAGAGACCACGCACTGCATCATAGTCGGCCTGATTGTTGGTGGCAGAACCAATGCATACCCCGTTAGAAAGAACAAGGGCATGCAAGGGGGTGAAGGTGGCCCAACCTGCCGAGGCTAGATTCCTGGAGTAACGACTTGCACTGTCGGCGTAGCCGATAAAGGGTGTGGACGGGGGGTCCTGCGGAATGGTGTGACAAGACAACAAATGAGGGGAGGAGAGGCAATGAGGGCAGCGTGAGTGTACAAAATTCATCAGGCGGCAACCGCAGAAGGGAGTGAAAGGGGCAGGATGACCATGACTCATACAGAGTGGTATATGAGGGCTATCGGAAGCATGGTGAGGACTCGGGCTGAGGAGGTCAACAGAGACACGGGTGGAGTGATCTCGTGTATGGGTAGGAAAAGGGTGGTCAAGGGACACAACAGGGGAGGATGCAGATGGGCTAGGCTCCGAGTGTCTCGCAGAGGAGGATAGGTAAAGAATGGTTATAGTAGACTCCGTCATCTGAACATCAGGGGGGGAAATGTCGATGGGAGCGGGGGGATCCTCAGGCTGACCTGAAGCGTACTGCGTGAGGATAGGAGAGGTGGATTGATTTTGTTCAACCTCATACTCTCAGATTACCTCTAAAGAGGCGCGGTAGTGCGTCAGGTGAGGACAATGGTGGGAGTAATGGCCATGAACGCCGCACAAAGCACAGAGCTTGTTGGTGCGGAGAGTCTTGGGGTTCTTGGTTACGGACGGAGAAGGAATGGGGGCTTCAGGGACCGTAGACTCGGTGAACGCGACTTTAACCATGGGCTGAATACGGGGCAACTTAGGACAAGCATGGGTGGCATGACCAGTAACATCACATAAAGCGCAAGGCTTCGTGGGCGGCGGAGGGGTCGGGTTAGTTGTGGTAGTCTTGTCTTTGGGTGCCCCCTTGCGGGCTTTGCCTTTCTTCCCGGGTGCCGTCACGACAGGAGAAGGGTCCTGTGGAGGTGCTGGGGGCACAGAGGAAATGGAGGAAGCTAGGGGGACCGGTTGAACCGGTGTCAAAGCCATATAGGGCTTGGGATGACCAGGAGGGGTGGCGGCTGGGGGATCAAGGTACCAGACCGGTATGCCCAAGGTCAAGTTAGGGAGAGAGGGTGGCCATGACGGGGACAGAATATACTCTGGGAAGGGGAGCTAGGAAAGGGATCTGCCCAGCAGGGTAATGACCAGGAGGGACGACTTCGAGATGGTTAAGGCCAGAAGGAACCAATCCAGGAGGATAAAGGGGTAGGGCCAGAAGGAGGAGGTCCGGCTGGCTGAGATGAATGGCTAGGAGTGGGTTGCGGAGGGCGAGGAGGAGGTTGCTGACTAGCTGAGGCAAGCCGCTTACGGGCAGCCTGAGATGATTGCATCATGCAAACATTCGATGAGCTGGGATCAGTGACAAGAGGGGGGGGAAGGTTAGGGAAAGTTCCAAGCAGGGAGGAATCTTTGTAAACGCTGGGGGAGACACTGGTCAAGGAATCAACGGTTTTCTTGTTGGCTACAGAAAAGATGGTCGTCTCAGGGGAGGTCTGAGATTTTGGCTCATGATATGTCAACTGGTCAAAGGTGACTATCTTTCCATTATGGGGGAAAGACATCTTGCGAAAGACCGCGGATGGGACAACAGACATAGCATAGGTGTAACTTCGCCCCAATAGAATGTTGTAATCTAGCGGGGCGTCGATGACTTCGATGTCAATGCAAATAGTCTTACCGGCGAGGGTGATAGGACAATTACGAAACAAGCCAATGGGCTAGGAGGCATGACCGTCCCATGCTCGAAGGGGATCGTGGAAGGGGCCAGTTCAGGGGATCCGAGTTGCTTCCAAACTGAAGTGGACATCACGCAGGTGGATGCCCCCTCATCAATGATACACCGGGACACGTTGGCGTTCCGTATTTTGACTGGGATTTGGAAGGCGACAGAAGGAGGGAGAGGAGGATGGTCCGATTGAGTGGCGTCGAAAACAGTCATTTGGTCATCAGCAGGATCTATAGCGCCCATGGCAGATAGTAGAGCCTTCTTTTGGGAAGGGCACGACTGGAGGAGTTCCAGTGTGGAAATGGCAGCAGGAGATTGCACCAAATCATCTACTATTCTATACGAATGGGCAGCTCGACTGGGAGCAACGTTTCGACGTAGTGGGCCCTTAGGTATCTTGGTATGAACCTTAAATTTTGGTTGAGGGATATGTAAGGGGCCACTGGGTGACGAAAGAGGCTCCGAAGAACCTGAAGAAGGAGGCTCGGGAGCAGATTGAGCAGGAGGCTTGGAGTACTGGCGAGACCGAGTTTGAAGGTGAAGATCGACGGATGGGTTAGGATCGGAGTGCATCATAAGGATTTGGTAATCAGAGGAACCAGAAAGGGAAGGGGGGGTGGCTACCTAGCTGTCGGGTGGTTGGATAGCCATGAATCCTTACTGAGGGAAAGGATAAGTAAACACAACTGGCTGGGTAGTGGCCACATTTGGAGGAGCATGAGGGGAGGCGTGTTGTCCGCGCAATGTGGCTTGAGACTCCCACATCTGCCGCATCTGGGGTAATAGGGGAAAATCGTGGGTGTAATGCCCATAAACACCGCAACACGAACAAGGCTTACTTGTGTGAAACGACCTGTCTAGCTTGGGCTGAGTGCCCTGTTGCTGGTTGGCAGTGTTAGGGTCCACACCAGGATTTGGTCCACGGGTACCAGGGGCAGATTGGTTTGGATTTCCTCTCTGCCTTCTTTGAGAAGAAGGGGGATTAGTCGCGCCCTGCTGTGAAAATACTTGCCCTGGAGGGGGATGTAGGTGCTGGTGCTGGGGTTGAGGAGGCAAGGGAGGAGGAAGCGCATAGGCTGGAGGAGCTGGCGCACCAGGCTGCGGATAAGGGTAATGGGTAGGTTGGGCAACATTGAGGTAAGCAGGAGGTTGGGCAAAAGGAGGAGGCATGCCGTATCTTGGATACATGCTACCGAGAGGGGGGAGAGTGCTGGAGGAGCTGGCCCCTCCCTGAGGGAGACCATAGCCCATAGGAGGTTGAGCGTATGGATGGGAAAGGGCTCCAACGATACCGTCGGCGGAATGAGATGCCCCCGGGGCATTAGCGCCACCGTGCTTGGGGAGGTCAGGAAGAACGGTATAAACATAACCAGATTGAGCGTAGATCAGGTCATATTTCAAGGCTATTTGGAGGGCGGCTCCTTCAGTTTGAGGAAAGTGAGAGGCGACATCTTTGCCGATGGGAGCGGGAAGGGTGCGAAGGAACCAGTCCATGTAAACCTGATCTTCGAAGGGAGGGGCTCGACATAAGCTCCGTCTTCTTTGCCATTCCTGAACATGGGCGGAAAGGCATGTTGAAGAGGATTGCTTGAAGGAAGTCAAGAGCTCCGTGCCAGTATCGTATCAGAGAGGGAGCTGGAAGTACGACAAAAAGTCTTGGGCAAGAGTCTCAAAGGTGGTATGGGTAGAGGTGGCTTGTTCGACGTACCATTTAGAAGCTTCGCCGGTGAGCATGCGTTGGAACAAACAAAGACAGATGGAGTCATCGGTAATGGAATTGGAGGAACACCACATGTGGAAAGATAAGACATGATTGGTTGGATCTTCGCCATTAAGGCCCTCAAACTTAGGGATGTCGGAGGGGAGCTTGGTTGGCATAGCAGGCCAATTAGCATTGTGGTGAATGGGGTCATTGATCAACTGATGGAAATCGCGGAGGCTGAGGCCTGCAATGTACGACAGCACAGTGGTGGCTGGGGTAGTTCCTGTGGCGGTTCCGCTAGTAGTAGGGCCGGCATCAGGGCCGGGAGAACCGCTAGCATTAGGCCCTGGACCAGACATAGTGAAGGTGACAAGGGGAGAACCAGGAGGAGAAGGAGGACCCAATGAATCAGGAGAGGAGTCAGAGTGCAGACTCGAAGGTGGATTGGCTCGACGACGGCGGGGCGGAGCAGGTCAATCGACCAGAAACTGAGGATGAAGGCCAAGAAGTCTCCGGGAAAGGCGCCTTGGGGGCGCAATGATGACATGAAGAAGGAAACCGACAAGGGTAGAAAGGGACAGAATCAAGCGATGTCAAGGGTAGATAAGGTGCAGTGACAATTGATTTTAGAGTCTTTGCCAGGCGGTGTTAACTAGGTTCTTCTTCACTTAGGGTCAGTGTGTGGTGTGCGTTAATTTTAATTTTTAAACCCTTTTCATTTTGAGAGCAAGAAAAAGTGTGTTGCGTAACTGAAAATAAATCTGCGTAGAACAATATAGATTGCTGAAAGGACAGAACATTTAACAGCTAACTATGCATCAATCTAACCCAAAAAGGCGGGTCTCTCAAAACTACTCTAAAAGAGGGCAAAAATATACTCAAAACACACATAAAAAGAGGTCAATAGATCTAGGGTCAAAAGGGACAGGGATCTAGAGGATAAAGCTGCTAAAAAGAGGTGCAGATCATAGCCAAGAGACAAAGGCAAGGTGGCTGGAAAAAGGAAGGAAATCAGCAAAAACGGAGGGGGCAAGGGGGAGGCCCAGAAAGTAGGTCCAAACAAAACAACAGGAGGTGATTTGAAAGGAATAAAGGTTGATTTCAAAGGATCTGAAAGGGAGGTAACAGATCTGGAAAAAAGGAGGCTGAAGCTCTAAAAAACAGACGGCTGAAACAACTTAAAACTCTTCCACAAAAAGTGGAGGGTACTAAAGCCCTGGGGGGCTAGGTTCCCACTTAGATGAGTAAAAACAGATCAGAACTTGGTCAAAACGGGCTGAGACAGAGGCTGGAGGACCCTGGTAGAAGCTGCAACAAAACCCAGAAAAATTGCAGAAAAATTGCTGAAAAAATGGCAGGTCGCAGTTTCTGACCTGATTTCGGTGCAGGTCGCAGGAAACAGGCTGAAAAGTGCGACCTGGAGGTCCAGGTCGCAGGTTTAGGGCCAAAAAGTGCGACCCCCTATTCTGGTTATCTCGGCGGTAGATTTTCAGAAAAGTTGCCATCTCAGTTGCGGCTGGTGTCGCTTACCTGCGCAATAGGGCCAGAAACACACGGAAGTTAGAAATTTTAATGTTTTAGGGTTTTATATGAGAAAAACAACATAAAAATAGGAAAGATAAACAGCTGAAAAGAAACCCTAGGGTCTAAAGTAGCTGGATATGCAGGAATATGAAAAACGACAACGGTCGTAATTTAAAACCCGTGTGGAGTCGCCATTTGTTAGTATGAATCCTTTGTCGAAGTGTACGAAAAATGACCACTTTAGCTACGCATAACTAATAGCCCTAACAACAAAAGTGGCTTCCAATATCTTCAGATCTGTGGTTATTTATACAAGAAAAAATATGCAAAATACCAGATCTATGCATGGAAAGACATTAAGCAGTAAAAACAAGGGTTTGCTCCATATACCAATAGACAAGACAAGAACAATTTTTGAAAGAATTTTTGTATTAATGGGGCACCTGTGAGGAAAACTAGAAGGAGTATCCAATTCCCCTCGGTGGGATGGGTTCTTGGAAGTCCTCAGCACTTCAGATCTAAGATTTCTCTCTCTAGTTGATGTAGAAAACCCAATGCAAAGAGTAGAGCTCAATGGGAGCAAATGATGGAGATATGTGACCAAGTGTATAGATCCAGAGTGATCTAATAGGCAACAAAAGGTGAGGAATGGTAGGAAAAACCCTCCTATTTATAACAAAATATTGGGTCATTCTAGATCTTGGTGCATGGGTTAACCAGATCTAGATCCACTTTTTATGGAATATTTTATTACATTTGTTGGAGGGAAAAGGTATTTGACTTGGGTCAAATCCCTTAATTTGTTAAAAATAAATAAATAAATGATTTATTTATCTTTTTAAGGAAGCGGTTAGAAGATAATCAAATAAATAATGATTTATTTAATTATTTAAGGAAGTGATTGAAAGATAATTAAATAAATAATGATTTATTTAATTATTTGTGGGTGATTTGGTCATATTTAACAAGGAATATTATCTAAATAAGGTTTAAATAATTATTCCTAGAAAATAATAAGATAAATAAGGTTTATCTAATTAATTTCTTTGATTTTGGGTTAAACATGACTGGGAATAATAATTAAATTATGGTTTAATTAATTATTCCATGAGGAAAATCAAACAAATATGGGTTTGTTTAATATTTCCTTTTGGGGTTTTCTGTTTTAACATAGTGAAAGCAGTTTTACTTAGGGTAAAACTGGTCTTACATGGTGTACTTGGGTCCATCTAATGATAATAAGTTAGATGACCAAAAAATGGTGTAACAGTTAGGTTAACTAAATGTTAAATTAAAGGTTAAGGGTAAGGTTAAGGTTAAGGTTAAGTTTAGGGTAAAGGTTCAGGTTAAGGTTAAGGTTAAGGTTAAGGTTATGGTTAGGGTAAGGGTAGGGTTAGGTTATAGTTAAGGTTAAGGATAAGGTTAAGGATTGGTTATAGTGAAGGTTAAGGTGAAGGTTAAGGTTAGGTTAAGGGTAAAGTCAAGGTTAACGCAAAGCTAAGGTTAAGGTTAGGTTAAGGTCAAGGTTAAGGTTCATATTAAGGTTAAGGTTAAGGTTAAGGTTTTGGTCAAGGTTAGGGTTAGGCTATATTTAAGGTTAAGGTTACGGGTTTAGTCAGGTTAAGGTTAGGGTTAAGGGTTTGGTCAAGGTTAAGGTTAAGGGTTTGCTCAAGGTTAAGGTTAAGGTCAAGGTTAAAGTTAAGATAAGGGTCAGGGTAAGTTAAGGTTAAGTTTAAGGTTACGTTAAGGGTTTGGCTAGGGTAAGGTTAAGGCTAAGGTTAGGGCAAGGTTAAGGTTATGTTAGGTTAAGGTTATAGTTAGGTTAAGGTTAAGGTTAGGTTAATTTAAGTTTAAAGTTAAGGTTAAGGGTAGGTTAACGGTAAAGTTAAGTTTAAGTTTAAGGTCAACGTTAAGGTTAGGTTATCGTTATAGTTAAGGTTAGGTTATAGTTAGGTTATGTTAAGGGTAATCTTAGCCTTAACCTAACTTTAACCTTGACATTACCTTGACCTAACCTTAACCTTAACCTTAACCTTAACATTACCCTTAACCTTAACCTTGACCTTAACCTAACCTTAACCCTAACATTAACCCTAACCTTCACCTAACGTAACCTATAACCTTAACAGTAACCTTAACCTTACATTAACCTAAGCTAACCTTAAGGTTATAGTTAAGGTAAAGGTTAGGGTTAGGGTTAGGTTAAGGTTAAGATAAGGTTAAGGGTAAGGTTAAGGTTAAGGATGTAGTTAAGGTTAAGGGTAAGGTCAAGGTTAAGGTTAAGGTTATGGATATGGGAAGGTTAAGGTTAGGTTAAGGGTAAAGTTAAGGTTAAGGTTAAGGTTTCGTCAAGGTTAGGGTTAGGTTATAGTTAAGGTTAAGGTTAATGTAAGGTTAAGGTTAAGGTCAAGGTTAAGGGTAAGGTTAAGGTTAGGTTAAGGTTAAGGTTATGGGAAGGTTAAGGTTAAGGTTATGGTTAAGGGTAATGTTAGGGTTAGGTTATAGTTAAGGTTAGGTTATGGTTAAGGTTAAGGTTAAGGTTAAGTTAAGGCTAAGGTTAAGGTTAAGGTTAGGTTAAGGTTAAAGTTAGGGTTAGGTTATAGTTAAGTTTAGGGTTAGTTTAAGTTAAGGTTAAGGTTAAGGTTAGGTAAAGGTAAAGGTTAAGGTTAAGGTTAGGTTGAGCGTTTGGTCAAGGTCAAGGTTAAGGTTAGGTTAAGGGTAAGGTTAAGGTTATGGTTAAATTTAAGGTTAAGGTTAGGTTAACCTTAACCTTAACCTTAACCTTACCCTTAACCTTAAGTTTACCCTTAACCTGACCTTACCCTTAACCTTAACCTTAACCTTAACCTTCACCTAACCTTAAACTTAACCTTAACCTAGGTTATGGTTAAGGTCAAGGTCAAGGTTAGTTTATGGTTAAGGTTAAGGTTATGGGATTAGTTAGGTTAAGGTTAAGGGTAAAGTCAAGGTTAAGGTGAGGTTAAGGGTAATGTTAGGATTAAGGTTCAGGTTAAGGTTAAGATTAAGGGTTTGGTTAAGGTTAAGGGTAAGGTTAAAGTTAAGGTTAGGTTAAGGTTAAGGTTAAGGTTAAGGATTTGGTCAAGGTTAAGGTTAGGTTATAGTTAACGTCAAGGTTAAGGATATGGTTAAGGTAATGTTAAGGTATGTTTAAGGGTAAAGTTAATGTTAAGGTTACGTTAAGGTTAAGAAAAGGTTAACATTAAGGTTAAGGTCAAGGTTAAGATTAAGGGTAAGGTTAACCTTAACCTAACCTTAACCTTGAACTTGACCTTAACTATAACATTAACCCTAAACTTAACCTTCACCCTTAACCTTAAATTTACCCTTAGGGTTAAGATAAGGATAAGGTTAAGGCTAAGGTTAGGTTAAGGGTTTGGTCAAGGTCAAGGTTAAGGTTAGGTTAAGGGTAAGGTTAAGGTTCTAGGTAAATTTAAGGTTAATTTTAGGGTAGGATTAGGGTAAGGTTAAGGTTAAGATTAAGGTTAGGTTAACGTTAAGGTTAAGGTCAAGGTTAAGGGTAAAGTTAAGGTTAAGGTTAAGGGTAAGGTTAGGGTTAAGGCTAGGGTAAGGTTAAGGGTTTGGTCAAGGTTAGGGTTAGGTTATAATTGAGGTCAAGGTTAAGGTTAGGTTATAGTTAAGGTTAAGGTTAGGTTAAGGTTAAAGTTAAGGTTATGGGTTTAGTCAGGTTAAGTTTAGGTTAAGTCGAGGTTAAGGTTAGGTTAAGATTAAGATAAGGTAAAGGCTAAGGTTAAGGTTAAGGTTACGTTAAGGGTAAGGTTAAGGTTAAGTTCATGGTTAAGGGTAAAGTTAAGGTTAAGGTTAAGGTTATGGTTAAGTTTAAGGTTAATGTTAATGTTAAGGTTAAGGTTAGGGTTAGGGTTAAGGTTAGGTTAAGGATACAGTTAGGTTAAGGTTAAGATTAGGTTAATGTTAAGGTTAATGTTAAGGGTTTGGTCAATGTTAGGGTTAAGTTAAGGTTAATGTTAAAGTTTTGGTCAAGGTTAGGGTTAGGTTATAGTTATGGTCAAGGTGAAGGTTAAGGGTAAGGTTATAGTTAGGTTAACGTTAAGGTTAAGGTTAGGTTACGATTAATATAAGGTTACGGTTAAGGGTTTGGTCAAGGTTAGGGTTAGGTTATAGTTAAGGTTAAGGTTAAGGTTAGGTTAAGTTAAGGTTAAGGTCAAGGTTAAGGGTAAGGTTAAGGTTAGGTTAAGGTTAAGGTCAGGTTAAGGGTAAAGATAAGGTTAAGGTTAAGGGTAAGGTTAGATAAATGGTTAGGTTAATGGTAAGGTTATAGTTAAGGTTAAGGGTTAGGGTTAAGGTTAGGGGAAGGTTAAGGTTAAAGTTAAGGTTAAGGTTAAGGGTTTGGTCAAGGTTAGGGTTAGGTTATAGTTAAGGTGAAGATTAAGGTTAAGGTTATGGGTTTAGTTAGGTTAAAGTTATGTTTAAGGGTTTGGTCAAGGTTAGGGTGAGGTTATAGTTAAGGTTAGGGTAAGGCTAGGGTGAAGGTTAAGGTTAAGGTTATAGGTTTAGTCAGATTGAGGTTAAGGGTAGGGTTAAGTTTAAGGGCGTAATATTAAGGTTAAGGTTAAGGGTAAGGTCAAGGTTAAGGTTAAGGTTATGGTTATGGGAAAGTTAAGGTTAAGGTTATGGTTAAGGTTAGGGTTAGGTTATATTTAAGGTCAAGGTTAAGGTTAGGTTAAGGTTAAGGTTAAGGTTAGGTGAAAGTTAAGGTTAAGGTTAGGGTAAGGTTAAGGTTAATGTTAGGTTAAGGTTAAGGTTAAGTTTAAGGTTAAGGGTAAGGTTAGGTTAAGGTTAAGGTTAAGTTTAAGGTTAAGGGTAAGGTTAAAGTTAAGATTATAGTTAAGGTTAAGGTTAAGGTTAGGTTAAGGGTAAGGGTAAGGTTAAGGTTAGGTTAAGGTCAAGGTTAAGGTCAAGGTTAGGGTTAAGGGTAAGTTTATGGTTAGGTTTGGTCAAGGTTAGGGTAAGGTTAAGGTTAAGGTTAAGGTTAATGTTAAGGGTTTGGTCAAGGTTAGGGTTAGGTTAAGGTTAAGGTTAAGGTTAGTTTAGGTGTAACTTCAAGGTTATGGGAAGGTTATGGGAAGGTTAAGGTTAAGGTTAAGGGGTTAAGGTCAGGTTAAGGTAAATTCAATGTGAAGGTTAGGTTAAGGTTAAGGTTAAGCTTTTGTTTATGGGTTTTGTCAAGGTTAGGGTTTGGAAGGTTAGGGTTTGGTTATAATTAAGGTCAAGGTAAGGTTAAGGTTAAGTTTAACATTATGGGTTTAGTCAGGTTAATTTTAAGGTAAGGTTACGGGTTTAGTCAGGTTAAGGTTAAGGTTAAGGGTAAAGTAAAGGTTAAGGTGAAGGTTAGGTTAAGTTTAAATTAAGGTTAAGGTTAAGGTTAAGGTTAATGTTAAGGCTATGTTAAGGTTAAGGGTATGAGCTTAGGAAGGTTAAAGTTAAGGTTAAGGTTACGTTAAGGTTGAAGTCAAGGTTAAGTTTAGGTTAAGGGTAAGGTTAAGGTTAGTTAAGGTTAGGTTAAGGTTAAGGTTAAGGTTAAGATAAGTTTAGGGTAAGTTTTAGGTTAAGTTAAGGTTAATAACAAGGTTAAGGGTAAGGTTAAGGTTAAGGTTAAGGTTAAGGGTTTGGTTAAGGTTAAGAGTAAGGTTAAGGTTAAGGTCAAGTTTAGATTATAGTTAAGGTCAAGGTTTAAGGTTAGGTTATAGTGAAGGTTGAGGTTAAGGTTAAGGTTAAGGTTAAGCGTGAAGGTTAAGGTTACGGTTATAGTTAAGGTTAAGTGTAAAGTTATGGTAAAGGTTAAGGTTATGGGAAGGTTAAGGTTAAGGTTAAAGTTAAGTTAAGTTTAAGGTTAAGGTTTGGTCAATGTTAGGGTTAGGTTATAGTTAAGGTCAAGGTTAAGGTTAGGTTATGGTTAAGGTTATAGGTTTAATCAGGTTAAGGTTAAGGTTCATGTTAGGTCAAGGGTAAATTCAAAGTTAAGGTTATGGTTATGGGAAGGTTAAGGTTAAGGTTATGTTAAGGTAAAGTCAAGGTTAAGGTTAGGTTAAGGATAATATTAGGATAAGGGTAAAGTTAAGGTTAAGGTTAAGGTTTGGTCAAGGTTAGGGTTAGGTTATAGTTAAGGTCATGGTTAAGGTTATGTTAAGGTTAATGTTAAGGGTTTGGTCAAGTTAGGTTTAGGTTATAGTTAAGGTCAAGGTTAAGGTTAGGGTTAGTTAAGGTTAAGGCTAGGTTAAGGGTAAGATAAGGTTAAACTTAAGGTCAAAGTTAAGGTTAGGTCAAGGTTAATGTTAGGTTAAGGTTAAGGGTTTGGTCTAGGTTAGGGTTAGGTTATAGTTAAGGTCAAGGTTAAGGTTAGGTTATGGGTAAATTCAAAGTTAAGGTTAAGGTTAAGGTTAGGGTAAAAGGTCAGGTTAGGGTTATGTTTTAGGTTAAGTTCAAGGTTAAGGTTAGGTTATAGTGAAGGTTAAGGTTAAGGTTTGGGTTAGGTTATAGTTAAGGTCAAGGTTATGTTAAGGTTACGGGTCTTAACCTTAACCTTCACTATAACCATAACCTTAACATAACCTTAACCTTACCCTAACCTTACCATTAACCTTAACCTTAACCTTGACCTTGATCTTAACCTTAACCTTATCTTAACCTTAAAATAACCTTAACCTTGACCTAAAATTAACCTTAACTTTACCCTTAACCTTACCTTAACCATAACATTAACCTAACCTTAACTTTTCCCTTACCCTTAACCTTGTCTTAACCTTACCTTAAACATAACCTTAAGGTTAAGGTTATAGTTAAGGTTAAGGTTAGGTTAAGGGTAATATAAGGTTAAAGCTAAGGTTAAGGTTAAGGTGAGGTCAAGTTTAAGGTTAGGTCAAGGTTAAGGGTTTTGTCAAGGTTAGGGTTAGGTTATTGTTAAGGTCAACGTTAAGGTTAGGTTAAGGTTAAAGTCAAGGTGAAGGTTAAGGTTAAGGTTAGGGTAAAGGTTCAGGTTAAGGTTAAGGGTTTGGTCAAGGTTAGGGTTATGGTTTAGGTTAGGGTCAAGGTTAAGGTTAGGTTATAGAAGAGGTTAAGGTGGAGATGAGGTTAAGGTTAAGGTTAAGTTTAGGTTTAGGTTACAGTTAAGGTCAAGGTTAGGTTAAGGTTATGGGTCTTGACCTTAACCTTCACTATAACCGTAACCTTAACATAACCCTAACCTTACCCTAACCTTTACCCTAACCTTACCCTTAACCTTAACCTTGAACAAACCCTTAACCTTAACCTTAACCTAACCTTAACCTTGACCTTAACTATAACCTAACCCTAACCTTGACCAAACCTTAACCTTAACCTTAACATTACCCTTAACCTTAACCTTAACTTTAACCTAACCTTAACCTTAACTATAACTTTACCCTAACGTTAAGGTTAATGTTAGGTTATAGTGAAGGTTAAGGGTAAGGTCGAGGTTAAGGGTAAATTTAAGGTTAAGGTTAAGGTTTAGGTTAAGGTTTAGCTTAGGTTATGGGTGTTAGCCACCTATAAAATTTGTCATATCAAATGGTGGCTAAATCATTTTTTGAGCCTTCAATAAACAAGTTTTATTGCTAAAAATATTATCTCTTGAAGACTCATGAAGACATCATGCCCTTTGTTTAAATCTTCACTGTTGTTTCCCTCTTAATTATGAAAATATTTTGTTTTCATAATAAAAAGATTGCTGCAAAAATCTCCATTTTTCCCTCATTTTAACCCTCTTCTCACTTCAAATAACCTTCATTTTTACCACTTTATTCCCCATGAAATTCCTTCATTTTTAATGTATTTCTTCCTTCCCCTTCATAAAGACCACTTTATAAGGCTTAAAACTCACTTTTTAACCTTACCAAAACCCCTGAATCCATGTAAAAACATTGAAAAATTCATAAAAAATAAGTCTTTTTTGACTATAGGCTTAAGCCCCTTACGGCTAAGTCCTAAACCACTTCCCCACATGTGCCCTAGCACTGGAACCAAACACTAATAGTCCTGAGCGCTTATCGCATCAGAAGCAATCAACGAGCGCAAGTATTTTTGTTTTACAAAACCTTCGATCCGATGAGCCCCTTTGTATTTAATCCCCGATCCCTTGTTTCATTCGCATAACCTTGGGCCCGCAATCGGGCACTAAAAACATTGTATAGACCCATCCCGATCATATTTTTCCCTTTGTAAATACATAAAACCCCTTTTTTCTATGTTTTTAACTAAACGAGACAGTACAATGTCTTCTAATGAAAGGGATTGTCGATCTAAAAAGCAGATCGATGGTGAAAATGATCTCGCATCGGAGATTTTCCAAATGGGTAGATTGAAAAGTCCCACATCATCGTTCCAATGTTATTGGCCCTTTATATGTTTTAACCCGGGTCCCTATATCATTTTCATATAACCCAAGGCCTCACAGTCGGGCACCAAGCCTTATATATAACCCGCACTGAAGATATTAAAACCTTTTCTTTTCATTAAAAATTGGGTTTTCATATGTTATAAAGGTTTTTCACTGGATCATGTTTTAAACGAATCCCGACTGTTGATCTTGAACCAATCAACGATCGGGAGAATCTCGCATTGGGAGATTTCATTAGGCGCACTTATTATTTTATTCACAACCCCCGATTGGCGATCTCCCGAACAATTATTAGCAGTCGATCTCCTCCCCGCCTTCCCAGATTTGACATTCTTGCCATTGCTCCCGCTCAAAGCCCCTTCCCCCGCTGAGAACTCCTCCGATTCATCATCCATCATCGATCTAATCTGTAGATCGACGGTCCACATTCAATCGCATCGGCGCTCCCCTATCCATTACCCCCGCCGATTGCAAAAGCTTTGATTACATCTAGGCCATCCACGTGTCAAGATCTGATGGCCCATATTTTACCCCTCGACCTTTGTTAAAAACATGAAGTCCCACTTTATAAGGTTTTTTGAGGAGATCTATGCCATTGATCTCTGCAGATCAACGGCCCATATTAACCATTCCTCTGCCTCGTATATTTTCCCATTTAAACCCAAATTTGATCTCCACCATTGATCCAGTTTATCCAATGGTTCAGAATAATCTCAACAAACCAAAATCCTGTGGGTCCTACCTCCCTTCAGATCTGATCTCAACCATCCAATATTTCAACCAACGGCTCAGAATAAAACCACCTCGCCTGTTATAACCTGCCCATCTATCCAATATTGCGCTCACTTCCCGCCATCCGATCTGAGAACCTAGATCTAATGGTTGATGTGCGTTTTCACGTATATTCAAGTGTGAAGGATAATTCTCCAAGGGATACATGATATAAGTGGTTTTGAATGGCCACGTGTCAGCCGGGAATGCATATCACGTTCAAAAAGGTGAAACCACCTTTCTCCCATTTTGTCGCGTGATACAACCGATTTCTCCACCCGAAAATGATTTCCCTTGTTTCCATTGTGTTTCATCGCGTACAACCTCTGTCGTTTATCTCTGCAGATCAACGGTCTTGATTTTATCTCGCATTTCATTATCACCCTCCGCCTTCACCAATGGTTTTCATAGATAATTTACCACCATTGATCTCAGGGGCGAATCTGATCCAATGGTCTACGATCGTTCAGAAACCCCAATTTCCTCTTAACTCAGATTTCCTCCACCAAAGGTTTTAAAACCTATTTTCCTTTGGCATTTCTTCACATTTGCACCTATGTTATTATAAAGTGACTCATTCTCTTTGTATGTCCACAACCAATCTCAACCGTTGATTCAACTTGGATCAATGGATCTGACTTACTTCTCCACCACTTTTTCATCAACCGCTCTCCTTTTGACCTTATGCACAATATCTGCCATTGGATGCTGTTATCCAATGGCTATGATCCAAACCAAAACCTCTAAAGTAGTCTTACCCAAATAATGCGGGATTTTATTAACTTTTCTTGTATTTGTGCAGGTTTTTAAGGGTTTTTTCAATTTATTTTAAAAGAAAATAAAAGCCCAGGATGACGATCCTCCAAGATTTTTTTTATCAATGAGATTGTTCCACAGGGTTGCAACACCACATTTTCTGGTGCCTCATGAATGCTGGCAGCTCTATAAAGCCCCTGTCGCACCTACACATCACCAAGACACAGTAAAATTTAAACAAGAAAAGAGTATCAGTGTTGAAGACCTAACCACATCAGAACTGAAGATTGAAGATTGTTTTTATAGTTTGGTGGATTATGACTAAAATCAAAAATAAAAAAGCCTAATCCACTAAATTAAAAAAAGTTAAGGACAAATCAAAAATATTTATCAGACAAAGGATGCCTCCACTACCACATCAGAGGCTAATTGATTCCTCTCAGCTACCTAATGCCACTTGTAGCCTCACAACATTCAAAAAAGGCTGAGTTGTTACCAGAACAGAGGACATTTTCCTCAATACAGCCGAATAGTTAATTCAAGCCAAAATATTTATTGCAAAAATATCAGCAGAGTTATTACAAAATGACACAGAGCCTTAAAGTCAACAAAATCATCCCACTGAGCTTAATTCTTAATGTAAAACATTTAATATAAAGGAAATATATGTAAACTTCTCCATTGAGCCCCTCAAAGGCCGAGAAGCATTAATCTGTATTAATTGAACCTTGAAGATCTTTTATCCCATCCCACCTCCTCATTTCTTCTATAAATACTTTTGTAGAAGATGAAACAATGTTGGTTGCAGAACTTTGAAATATACTTGTGCTCGAAACTTCCACTTGTAAATAGTGTTCAAAGGCTCTTGAAGCGCTGTTTGTGATTTAATAAATTAGGCGGGAAGTGAAGATGATTGCTGAACTGAAACATTGGACTTGAAGATGTAACTAGTTTGACTTAAATATACAAGTTGTTTCTTGGGATCCTGGTCTATATCATTGGTGAAGTGCTTTCTTTCTTTGTTATTATTTTCCTTTCATGTATGCAATTTTGTCCATTATTCTGTGATAAAGAAAAACAAGCATAGAGTTAGGATTTACTGTTTACAGTACCCTTCTCTGACTGATAAGCTTTATCTCAATGTTTTCCTCTAAATTGTTTATTTAAGAATGATTCAATACAGTTTAAGCAGTTAGGAATGCTGGCGTTCCCTCGTCCTACTGTTTACTTTAAACGTTGTTCTTGAATGTTATTTTCATTATTTGCTTAGTAAAGTTAGACTAGAAAAGTGACGGTGTGCCCTATTTTCTATCTTCTTTCTCCAAAAGTAAATTCTAAAAGTTTCCCTAAGTGTATGTAGAAAGCAGACTAGATTTAAAAGTATCTTATCTAATGTTAAGTTGTATTTTGTCTCTCTTATGTGTTTTTCATCCTTTCTGAAAGTAATTATGCAGATTACTGGATTTTTTGTCTCTTGAGTTATCTTTGATACGAGCTTGTCCAAAGAGGTTTACGGTGAGCCCTGCCCTTTGGTTGGTTTTAAACAGTTTCTTAAAAGGCTTTTCTTGTTTGGACAGACTATAAATCCTAGTTGAAATTATTATCTGTTTTCACCCCTCCAACACTTTTATTTTTTCCATTCCATCATTTAATCTCAAAAATCTTGTGATATAAATGACTTGCCCCTTGGATCACTCTTGAATTGTTGCACAATTAAAGCCCTTTTATGACTCCATAGCCCAATGGACTAAAAACCAACGTTATATCTATCTAATCAACCGAAGCTTGTTCTAATTGCTTGCAACTTCATACCTTTGAAAATTTTTCCATTTAGGACTATCCACTCAACTAATAATCATGCTCAACCATCCAAAACAAAGCAAAACCATCAGTCTTCATAACTAGCCTAATATCATACCCAAAAGCCTTAAAGATAAATCAATCTTTGCACTTATTGGAGAGATCCCTCTTCTAATTCAGGAAGGCTAGATCCTAGAATCCAAAAGTGGTTCAAGTGTTCTCTCCGCAGTTCTGGTCTCACCAATCTGCTGGAATTACAGGGAGCTAACATTTCTGGCAACTCTGCTGGGGAACTGAGTCAAATTTTCACCTTAGGTTCCCTTAAGACTTCATAGAAACCACATGAGTACAAGTAGCCCTTTTCAAGCACTACCAAATACATGGTAATCATGGTAAAACTTGTTTGAATTAGTGACAAACTAGGCAAACCCGAGGATTCTCATAAGAGCTTATCTAACCTTGAAGGATCAGCTAGCTTAGCCATAAGAGTAGATTGTCTTTGTCTCATAACCGTAGCTAAGTTTTGAAACAGATTTAGGACACTCTTAAGAACCAATAGGACTGAAAAATAACTCAGAAAACCCAAAAATATTTCAGATTGGTATTCAATAAACATGGTGGTGGACCATAAAACCTTTTACCTCCAAAAGAGATAAAAACTTCCACTTTTCGACTCCACAATCATAAATAGACCTTAAGACTCCACTAGGAAGAACCGTTATCATAATAATATCATATGAACTCAGTAAGAGGATTTTAGGATTAAAATTTTCTGTTTGAAAGATCGGTTAACCTCTTAAAGATTGTCATATCTGGTTAAACTATTCTTGTTTATTTGGGTCTGAAAAACACAACATAGTGGCTCCTAGAAAGATTCATACTAGAGCCTATCCTGACCCAAACCCACTTGAGATAGTTGATAACCCAGAAAGTATCCTTAGGAAGTCTCCTAAGATAAACTTTTCAACTGTTTTCAGATCACCCTTGAGAGCTAATTCAGTTCCTGAAAATCTTGCAGCTCTATAACAATCACAAGTAGACTTAAGAAATCCATTTAGAACTAGGTCTATTGATGATTTAGATTAGCTAGATTCTGAGTCTTCACTTTCGTCCCTGGAAACAAGTGAACATCATGGTAGTAGAGAAACAACACCACCTGATTTACATTTCCTTTACAATTTAGGTGTTTCTCATCCAAGATCAACTCAGCAATCTATTCTTGGTCCATCCACATCTATTCATCCTACATCCACTATTCAAACCACTTCATTCCAGCCCACTTTCGCTCTTGTTAATCCACCTCTTGTAAATCCACCTCCACCTCCTACCATGGTAGCATGGTATGCCCTGTTGGTCCTTCCTTTGCCCTTAGTCAATATTCCATAGGACTATCAGTCCAAAATACCATTGTATGATGCCAGTAATGCTACTACTGCATCACAACATGTGGATAAAATGAATGACTACTTTGACATAAATGAAATTGATGATGAATCTGTCAAACTTAGATTATTTGCTCAGAGTTTAGGGGGAGAGATAAGAAAATGGTTTAAAGGCTTAACCCCTCATAGTATAAATGATCTTCAAGGCTTCCATTAGACATTCATAAACAAATGGGAAGTAAGGAAGAATCCTCTTCAAATCCTTTCTGATTACAAAAATATCGACAGAAACACTGGGGAAAATGTACAAGCTTACTGCACTAGATTTAATAGTGTGTATAATGCCCTTCCCCCAGATTTAAAACCTCCACAAGGCTCAGCGTTAAACAAGTTTCATGAAGGGTTTGAACTTGAAATGGCCTATCAACTGAGAGAGAGAGACCCTTTAACTCTTGAAGACATGCAAAAAGGGGCTCTTGCTGTGGAAGTCAAGTTAATGGAGAAAAGAGCAAGAATGAGAAATGAGAAGAAAGTGTCCTTTAAAGAGGAATCTACACCTTCTACTTCCAGCTCCAAGATGGAGAGGATGATGGAGGAGATGATGAAGAAAATGAGCATATTTGAGAGAGCTCAAGAAAATCAAAACCAAATAGCTTCTCAAAATAGAAATCAGAACCAAAATCAGAATTTTAGGAGGAACCAGACTCAAAATAGACCAAGGGAGGATGATCAACAGATTACTCCTACTTTTCATCAAAACTATGTGAGCGAGGTTGGTGAAACAGATGAACAAACAGAGGAAGATGATATCAACATGCTGGGAGTAGATAATGATGACTTTGAAGTTCATTATGATAGAAAACAAGGTCTATACACACCTTATGATGACAAAAGAGATGAGGACGAAATTTATTATCAAGATATGGAGAATGTCATCATAGAGTCTCAAAAGGAATATGACCTTAGAAGTAAAACCAATCAAGAAACTCCCAAAACCAAAACCTCTGAAAAATATTCACAAAAAAGCACTGTAAATAAACCCAAAATTGTAAAACAGAAAGACAAGACAGTGGCTGGAAATTCTGATAAAGGTAAAGAGAAAGGCACTCATAACAATGCAAAACAGAGTGCATACCTTAGTAGTACTAATACCTCAAATGGTACTCCTGTGAAAACAATATTTTCAAATGTAAATAGAGCGAGTTAGCAAACACATTTTGCTGACAGAGTGACAGTTAATAAGGCTGAGACACGCATTTTAAAGAATCAAATCCCTTTTAGTTTGGAGCAGGAAATTTCCAGAATTAGAATCTCTATTCCTCTCACTAAGTTAGCTGCCCAGAATGTATATAGATCCAAAATTTTGAAGGCTTTTAACATCGAAGAGAAAAATTACACTGTCAAACTTAACGATGACCAACCAGAGCTTATATTTGGTCCTTAGATTGAAGGTAGATATCAAGAGGGACCTGTTCCTCCTTTTTACATTAGTTTAAATGTTCATGACCAGATTTTGCACAACGCTATGCATGATTCCGGGGCCTCTCACAATTTAATTCCAAAAGCTGTAATGGAGAGCCTAGGCCTTGAAATTACCCGGCCTTACAAAGACATGTACTCCTTTGAATCAAGCAGAGTAAAATTTTTAGGATTAATCAAAGAACTCTGTGTTAACTTAGCAAAAATCCCAGCCAAATGCTTAGTAATGGATATTGTTGTGGCTGATGTACCCCCAAAGTATGGAATGTTGTTATCAAGATCTTAGGGAGCTAAGTTACAAGGGACTATGCAGATGGACATGACATATGCGACCATCCTTGTTTTCAATCAGATAAGAAGACTTTACAGGGAGTCACATATGCAATACATGGTTACTAGCCAAGACAGAGCATAAAACTCTCCTTTGTATTCTGTAAATACAGGCCTCGATTCTTTTATCCTGTTTAACGATGAAACATTCAATGAAAAAGTCACTTTAACTGAATTAATGGCCGATAGAGAGGAGGAGGAATACAACACAAAAGTGTCTAAATAGTTTGCTACATTTGAAAACTTTAGCAAACCAAACACAGGTCTTGAGCTACAAGTCATGCATCCTTTGCTTTTAAACCTTGATAATCAAGAAAACAGTCCTCAATGCAGTGAAAAACTTGAGGAATTAAAACAAATTCAACTAAGTGCGGACCTACCAGAACAATCTGAAAACACGTTAGTTGAAGAGGATAGTCAAACGAATGAACCTGAAACTAATCCTCTGTGGAGTATGGACTTTGACGGGTCCTGCACTAGGAGCAACGCTAGTGCAAGGGTCTGGATATGCAATACTGAGAACAACCACATAGAAATCCTTTCTTGTAGATTAAACTTTCAGTGTTCAAATAACATAGCGGAGTACGAATCCCTTCTTTTAGGCTTGCATTTATTGAATAAATTAAGAGCCAAAAGAATTAAAGTGCATGGGGATTCAGATTTAATCATTAGGAAAGTCAACGGGGAATACAACGCTAATCACCCTAGACTTAGAGCCTACCGAAACGACGTCGTGGATTTATTAAAAACTTTTGAGGAATCCCAATTGAATTTTGTCCCAAGAAGAAAAAATATCATGGCCCACAGTTTAGCTTTTGCTGCTAGAACATGCTTAACCCATATGAAACCAAAGAATTCATAACTCAAATTAAATTTATACCAGCCATTCTTGATAACGAGAAATATTGGCAAGTGTTTGATGGAGACAAGAAAATAGAAGACTTCATGCGGTTCATAAATGAATTTGAACTACCTAGTTTGGATTCAGACTATGAAACAGACTGCCCTAGTGAAGAAAATTTTCTTGATGAAGAAGAAAGTTCTCCCAAACATGCTAATGTAAATATTTTGTCTAGAAAACTTGATAACACAATATAAATAATTGCAGAAGTAGAAAATGATGACTTAGAAACCCTGCAGTCAAACAATCAAAGTTTTCCAAAAGGGCTGGCCCCTTTAGAAGAGTTGTTTGATTTCAACGATGTGGCCAGGAAGCCAAAACTGGAGCCTATAGAGACTGAAGTTGAAGAGTGTGATATAGGAAATAAACATAAACCAATGATGATAAAACTGTCGAAGACTTTACCAGCTCACTTTAAACTCAAATACATAGAGCTATTTAAAGAATTTTTTGATGTTTTTGCATGGAGTTACGAAGATCTGAAATCCTATGAAACTGAAATAATTCAGCACAAAATCCCTCTCAAGGAAAACCAAAATCCATTTAAACAAAAAATACGCAGAATAAACCCTGTTCAGTTACCTTTGGTTGAAAAAGAGATCAAGAAAATGTATGAAGCTAGTATTATTATCCATATTAGATATTCTGAGTGGGTGTCTAATCTGGTGTCAGTTAAGAAGAAAACATGAGAGATTAGGCTTTGTATATACTTTAGATATTTAAAAAAATCTTCACTCAAGGACAACTACCCTTTACCCAAGATGGACCATATTTTACTAAGGGTAGTTGGTTCTAAAAGAATTTCTTTGCTTGATGGATATTCAGGGTACAATCAGATTTTAGTTCACCCTGATGATCAAATAAAGACAACATTTACTACACCTTGGGGCACTTTCATGTATGTGAAAATTCCCTTTGGTCTAATGAATGCTAGAGCAACTTTTCAGAGAGCCATGGACATAGCATTCTTGGAGGAATTAGGCTACTTCATCATTATTTACCTTGATGATGTTATTGTATTTTCAAAGACAGATGAAGAGCACTTAGAACATTTGAGAAAAGTATTCGAGAGATGCAGAAAGTTTTGGATATCATTAAACCCAAAGAAAACATAATTCGGGCTCCAAGAAGGTAAACTTATTGGGAACATTATTTCAGAAGAGGGTATTAAGATAGATCCTAAGAGGATTGAGGCCATATTGCAAATCTCTCATCCTCGAAACATCAAGGAACTCCAATCTTTCATTGGAAAGATTAATTTCCTAAGAAGGTTCATACCCAACTTGGCTGAGCTCCTTAGAAACATTACAAACATGTTGAAAAAGGATAAAGGGGTTAAATGGACCTTGGAAGTAAAGAAGTCCTTTAAGCTGATGAAACAAGTGCTAACCAAAACACCAGTTCTAATCAGTCCTGATTTTTCAAAAGATTTTTCTATTTTTTGATTTGCATCATAACATACAATAGTTGTTGTCCTTTTACAGAAAAATCCACAAGGACAAGAGCAGCCTATTGCATTCTTTAGCAAGGCTTTGAGGGATTCCCCTCTGAAATACAACATCATGGAAAAGAAAGCTTTTTCTTTGGTCAAAGCTTTAAAAGACTTCAGAGTATACATCCTTCACTCACACATCATTTCCTTTGTCCCAAATTCAGTTGTGAAAGACATTCTAACGCGGGACCCATATGGTAAGAGAGGTAAGTGGATTGCAGTAATACTTGAATATGATTTCGAAATCAATCCCACTAAACTCATTAAAGACCAAGGTCTAACTAGATTAATGGCTGAATCAAATTTTGAAGTTCTTGACATTAATATGATAAATGCTTTAGATGAACAAGAGGAAATCTCAACTCCCATTTTTGAATACCATTTTATGAATTCCTCTTGGTATGCTGATATTCTATATAATTTGCTTAATTTGAATACACCTCCCGGTCTGTCAAAAACAAAGGTAAGGTTTTTGAAGTTAAAAGTTGTAAAATACTGCATGATAAATAAATGTATTTATTGGAAAAATGCAAGTGGGATATTGCTTAAATGTTTGCCTGAGTATGATGCAGAGAAGGTTAAGCACGAGTTCCATGAAGGGGAATGTGGAGGCCAACTCTACTGGAATAAAACAGCCAACAAAATCCTAAGGGCTGGTTACTACTGGCATACTCTCTTTCTTGATGTACACAAGATGATAATTGTCTGTCATAAATGCCAAATTTTTGAAGGAAAAAGGAAGCTGCTACCCTTACCTATGCATCCAATCACTGTTGAATCTCCTTTTCAACAGTGGGGACTTGAATTCATAGGAGAAATCCATCCACCCTCATCTACCCAACATAATTGGATTCTCACTGCAACATATTACTTCACCAAATGGATAGAGGCCATCTCTTCTAGGCAAGCCAATGACTCAGTCATCATAAAATTAATGGAGACTCATATCCTCTCTAGATTTGGCTGTCCTAGGAATATCATCACTGATAATGCAGTAGCATTTGGATCCAAGAAGATGGTTGAATTCTATCACAAATATCAGATTACATTGGGTCATTCTACTACTTATTACCCTCAAGGTAATGGACTAGTAGAATCCTCAAACAAGAGTTTCGTGAAAATAATCAAGAAGTTGTTGGAGGAAAACAAGAAGTCTTGGCACACAAAGCTTGTGCATGCACTATGGGCTGACAGATTTACATTCAAGAAATCTGTTGGTATGTCACCCTACTAGCTTGTGTATGGTACAGATGCAATTTTTCCTACTAGCCTTGGTGTACCAGTTATGAAGTTGATTCAAGAGCTTCAGTATGAAGAAAATGATATGATCAGAAGAATAAATCAGACCATTCACCTTCAACAAACTAGAGAGGAGTTTTATAACAAAGCATTACAAAAGAAAAACAACATCAAAAATATTTTTGACAGAAGAACAAATTCCAGCAATTTCAATGTTGGGAACAAAGTGTTAAAGTGGGATTTAAGAAGAGAATACAAGGGAAAACATGGAAAATTTGATAAATTGTGGCTTGGCCCTTACCTCATTCATTCTACTGCTGGTAATAATGCTTATTTCTTGCAGGAGTTGAATGGAGCTGAACTGTTTGGGGGTCCTGTCAATGGCAGGATCCTCAAACATTACTTCTCTTGATCCAATCATGTTCTGAAAGCCTTTTTATGTTTTTTCTCATTATAAATATTTCATCCACCATTGCATTCAAAGTTAGAAAAATAAAAAATACAAAAATAGTAGAAGAGAGAAAAGAGGGCGGATTGTTAAAACAATAAAGGTACAACCCCATACCAAAAAATAGAAAAACAAAATCTGAAGGTGTGCAAGCTTAAATTCCACTCCTAAAAACACACTTCTAGTTAGTCATACAGCCTAATCATGACTAATTAGTTTTAAATTTACTGTTGATAGGTTGGTGAATTCGATTTTCCAAACAGCTTAATCTTGGCTTATCAATTAGGTAGATTAGGATAGAAATTAAAGGTTCAAACAAGCTCAAAATCTAAACCTAAAATTCCAAAAGAAGAATGAATCCTAACTGTTTAAATTTTTGAGTCATAGAAAGAGGTAAACTGGTTCTAATTAGCTCAAAATCTGAACCAGATAACAAGCAAAAATAGCTCGAATAAACTCAAAAAACAGAGCTGAAGAAAGGAGAAGGCCGTGCTTAGAACTTTCAGATCTTAAGCCTTCCATTTTGATTTAATTTTCTGTAAAATAATATCTATGTGCAACTTTTTTTTTATGCCATAGATCAGCAATAAGTTGGACTGTTCAATCCTGACTTGTATGCTTTTAAATTTTGGTCTTAGAAATTTGTGAATAAAAATCTGTTAGACTGTTTAATCCTAATATATAGTAGATTAGGTAGAGAAAATTGTGGACTCAACTGTTTAATATGAGTTCATGGAGACATAAGAAGTAGAATTAGATTAGTTTCTTGCTTTCAAAATAATAAAATGTTGTAAGAGAGTTTTCCAATCAAAGTGCACTCTAAAGAAGAAAAAAATGTTAGATCAGTAGGATTGGGTAGGTAGAAAACTTGTGTTGATGAAGTTCCATTGTATTTTCATGGCTGCTGATATTTTTAGAGAAAAATAAGATCATCCAAGGAAATAAAGTTGCAGCCCAATGGATGAGGCACTGATCAACCTCCCAGAGAATACAAGTCTAAAATTCTTGATGCCTTCAAGAAGGCACCATCCCCAGGTGGAGCCACTGTTAGCCACCTATAAAATTTGTCATATCAAATGGTGGCTAAATAATTTTTTGAGCCTTCAAGAAACAATTTTTATTGCTAAAGATGTTATCTCTTGAAGACTCATGAAGACATCATGCCCTTTGTTTAAATCTTCACTGATGTTTCCCTCTTAATTATGAAAATCTGTTGTTTTCATAATAAAAAGATTGCTGCAAAAATCTCCATTTTTCCCTCATTTTAACCCTCTTCTCACTCCAAATAACGTCCATTTTTACCCCTTTATTCCCCATGAAATTCATTCATTTTTCATGTATTTCCTCCTTCCCCTTCATAAATGCCCCTTTATAAGGTTTAAAACTCACTTTTTAACCTTACCGAAACCCCCAAATCCATGTAAAAACCTTGAAAAATTCGTAAAAAATAAGTCTTTTTTTAGTATAGGCTTAAGCCCCTTGGGGCTAAGTCCTAAACCACTTCCCCACATGTGCCCTAGCGTTGGAACCAAATGCTAATAGTCCCGAGTGCTTATCGCATCTGAAGCAATCGGGGAGCGCAAGTCTTTGTGTTTTACAAAACCTCCGATCCGATGAGCCCCTTTGTATTTAACCCTTGATCCCTTGTTTCATTCGCATAACCTTGGGCCTGCAATCGGGCGCTAAAAAAATTATATAGACCCATCCCAGTGATATTTTTCCATTTTTAAATACATAAAACCCCTTTTTTCTATGTTTTTAACTAAACGCGCCAGTACAATGTCTTCTAATGAAAGGGACCATCGATCTAAAAAGCCGATCGACGGTCAAAAGGATCTCGCGTCAAAGATTTTCCAAATGGGTAGATTGAAAAGTCTCGCATCATCGTTCTGATACGATTGGCCCTTTATATGTTTTAACCCCGGTCACTATATCGTTTTCATATAACCCAAGGCCCCGCAGTCAGGTGCCAAGCCTTATATATAACCTGCTCCGAAGCTGTTAAAACCTTTGTTTTTCATTAAAAATTGGGTTTTCATATGTTATAAAGGTTTTCCACCAGATCATTTTTTAAACGAATCCCAACCATTGATCTTGAACCAATCAACAATCGGGAGAATCTCACATCACGAGATTTCATTGGGCGCACTTATTATTTTATTCGCAACCCCCGACTGGCGATCTCCCGATAAATTATTAGCCGTTGATCCCCTCCCCGGCTTCCCAGACCCGATGGTTGCCATTGCTCCCGCTCAAGTCCCCTTCCCCCGTTGAGAACTCCTCTGATCCATCCTCCACCTTCGATCTGATCTGTAGATCAACAATCCACAGTCGATCGCATCAGCGCTCCCCTGTCCATTATCCCCGACGATTACAAAAGCTTTGATTACATCTGGGCCATCCACGTGTCAAGATTCGACAGCCCAGATTGCACCCCTCGACCTTTGTTAAAAACATGAAGTCCCTCTTTATAAGGTTTTTTGAGGAGATCTCTATTGTTAATCTCTACAGATCAACGGCCCATATTAACCATTCCTCCGCCTCGTATATTTTCCCATTTAAAGTCAGATTCGATCTCCAACGTTGATCTGGTTTATCCAACGGTTCAGAATAATCCCGAAAAACCCAACTCTTGTGGGTCCTACCTCCCTTCAGATCTGATCTCAGTCGTCTAATATTTCATCCAACGACTCAGAATAAAACCACCCCGCCTGCTATAACCTGCGCATCTATCCAATATCGCATTTACTTCCCGCCATCCGATCTGAGAACCTAGATCTAACGGTTGACACGTGTTTTCATGTAAATTCAAGTGCGAAGGATAATTCTCCAAGGGCTATGCGATATAAGTGGTTTCGAATGGCCACGTGTCGGTTGGGAATGCATATCATGTTCAGAAAGGTGAAACCACCTTTCTCCCATTTTGTTGCATGATACTGCCGGTTTCTCCACCCAGAACCACTTTCCCTTGTTTCCATTGTGTTTCATCGCATACAACCTCCGTTGTTGATCTTTGCAGATCAACGGTCACGATTTGATCTCACTTTTCATTATCGCCCTCCACCTTCACCAATGGTTTTCATAGATCATTCACCACCATTGCTCTCAGGGGCCAATCTGATCCAACGGTCTACGATCGTTCAGAAACCCCAATTTCCTTTTCACTTAGATTTCCTCCGCCAAAGGTTTTAAAACCTATTTTCCTTTGTAATTTCTTCACATTTTCACCTATGTTATTATAAAGTGAGTCATTTGATTTGTATTTCCACAACCAATCTCGACCGTTGATTCAACTTGGATCAATGGATCTGACTTACTTCTCCACCGCTTGTTCATCAACCGCTCTCCTTTTGACCTTACGTGCAATCTCCGTCATTGGATGATGTCATCCAACGGCTATGCTCCAAACCAAAACCTCCAAACCATTCTTACCCAAATAATGCAGTATTTTATTAAATTTTCTTGTATTTGTGCAGGTTTTTAAGGGTTTTTTCAAATGATTTTAAAAGAGAATAAAGGCTGAGAATGATGATCCTCCAGGCTTTTGTTTGTCAAAGAGATTGTTCCACAGGGTTGCAACACCACGTTTTCCGGTGCCTCATGAACGTTGGCAACTCTATAAAGCCCCTGCCGCACCTACACATCACCAAGACACAGTAAAATTTAAACCGAACTAACCATAACAGAACTAAAGATTGAAGATTATTTTCACAGTTTGGTGGATTATAGCTAAAATCGAAAATCAAAAGCCTAATCCACTAAATTAAACACAGTTAAAGACAAATAAAAAATATTTATCAGACAGAGGATGCCTCCACTGCCACATCAGAGGCTAATTGATTCCTCTCAGCTACCTAATGCCACCTGTAGCCTCACAACATTCAACAGAGGACGAGGTATTACCAGAACATAGGATATTTTCCTCAATACAGCCGAACAGTTAATTCAAGCCAAAATATTTATTGAAAAAATATCAGTAGAGTTATTACAAGATGACATAGAGCCCTAAAGTCAACAAAATCATCCCACTGATCTTAATTCTTAATGTAAAACATTTAATACAGAGGAAATATATATAAACTTCTCCATTGAGCCCCTCGAAGGTCGAGAAGCATTAATCTGTATTAATTGAACCTTGAAGATATTTTATCCCATCCCACCTCCTCATTTCTTCTATAAATACTTTTGTAGAAGATGAAACAATGTTGGTTGCAGAACTTTGAAATATACTTGTGCTCGAAACTTCCACTTGTAAATAGTGTTCAAAGGCTCTTGAAGCTCTGTTTGTGATGTAATAAATTAGGCTGAGAATTGAAGATGATTTCTGAACTGAAACATTGGACTTGAAGATGTAACTGGTTTGACTTCAATATACAAGTTGTTTCTTGGGATCCTGGTCTATATCACTCGTGAAGTGCTTTCTTTCTTTGTTATTGTTTTTCCTTTCATGTATGCCATTTTGTCCATTATTATCTGATAAAGAACAACAAGCATAGAGTTAGGATTTACTGTTTCCAATACTCTTCTCTGACTGATAAGCTTTATCTCAATGTCTTCCTCTAAATTGTTTATTTAAGAATGTTTCAATACAGTTTAAGCAGTTAGGAATGTTGGTGTTCTCTCGTCCTACTGTTTACTTTAAACATTGTTCTTGAATGTTATTTTCATTATTTTCTTAGTAAAGTTAGACTAGAAAAGTGATGGTGTGCCCTATTTTCTAGCTGTTTTCTCCAAAGGTAAATTCTAAAAGTTTCTCTAAGTGTATGCAGAAATCAAACTAGATTTAAAAGTATCTTATCCGATCTTAAGTTGCATTTTGTCTCTCTTATGCGTTTTTCATCCTTTCTAAAAGTAATTATGTGGATTACTGGATTGTTTGTCTCCCGAGTTATCTTTAATATGAGCTTGTCCAAAGAGGTTTATGGTGAGTCCTACCCTTTGGTTGGTTTTAAACAGTTGCTTAAAAGGCTTTACTTGTTTGGATAGACTATAAATCCTAGTTGAAATTATTATTTGTTTCCACCCCTCCAACACTTTTATTGTTTCCATTCCATCATTTAATCTCAAAAATCTTGTGATATAGATGACCTTCCCCTTGGATCACTCTTGAATTGTTGCATAATTAAAGCCCTTTTATGACTCCATATCCCAATGGACTAAAAACCAGCGTTGTATCTATCTAACCAGCCAAAGCTTGTTCTAATTGCTTGCAACTTCATACCTTTGAAATTTTTTCCATTTAGGACTGTCCACTCAACTAATAATCATGATCAACCATCCAAAACAAAACAAAACCCTCGGTCTTCATAACTATCCTAATATCATACCCAAAAGCCTTAAAGATAAATCAATCTTTGCACTTATTGGAGAGATCCCTCTCCGGATTCAGGAGGGCTAGATCCTAGAATCCCAAAGTGGTTTAAGTGTTCTCTTCGTAGTTCTGGTCTCACCGATCTGCTGGAGTTATAGGGAGCTAACAAAGGGTAAATTTAAGGTTAGGGTTAGGTTAAGGTTAAGGTTATGGTTATGGTCAGGCTAAGGTTAAGGTGAAGGTTAAGGTTAAGGTTAGGTTAAGGGTAAAGTCAAGGTTAATGTTAAGGTTAAGGTGAAGGTTAAGTTCATAGTTAAGTTAAGGTTAAGGTTAATTTTAAGTTCAAGTTTAAGGTTAAGGTTATGGTTAAGGTTAAGGTTACGGTTAGGTTAAGAGTAAAGTTAAGGTTATGGTTAAGGTTAAGGATAGGTTAAGGTTAAGGTTAAGGTCAAGGTTAGGGTTAGGTTAAGTTAAGGTTAAGGTTAAGGTTAAGGTTCAGGTTAAGGTTAAGGATAAAGTTAAGGTTAAAATTAATGTTAAGGGTAAGGTTAAGGAGAAGGTTAAGGTTACGTTAAGGGTAAAGTCAAGGTTAAGGTTACGTTAAGCGTTTGGTCAAGGTTAAGGTTAGGTTACAGTGAAGGTCAAGGGTAAGGTCAAGGTTAACGGTAAATTTTAAGGTTAACATTAGGTTAAGGTTAAGGTTAGGGTAAGGTTGAAGGTTAAGGTTAAGGTTAAGGTTAGGCTTAAGGTTAGAGAAAGCTTAAGGTTAAGGCTAAGGTTCAGGGTAAAGGTTAGGGTTAAGTTTGTGGTTAAGGTTAGGGAAATTTTAAGGTTAAGGTTAAGGTTGGGGGTTTATTCAGGTTAAGGTTAAGGTTAAAGGTTTTTTCAAGGTTAGAGTTAGGTTATAGTTAAAGTTAAGGTTAAGGTAAGGTTAAAGGTAAGGTTAAGGTTAAGGTTAAGATTAAGGTTAATGTTAAGGTTTTGGTCAAGGTTAGGGTTAGGTTGAAGTTAAAGTTAAGGTTAAGTTAGGTTAAGGTAAGGTTAAGGTTAAGGTTAAGGTTAATGTTAAGGGTTTGGTCAAGGTTAGGGTTAGGTTAAGGTTAAGGTTAAGGTTAGTTTAGGTGTAAAGTCAAGGTTATGGTTCTGGTATGGGAAGGTTAAGGTTAACGTTAAGGGGTTAAGGTCAGGTTAAGGTAAATTCAAGGTGAAGGTTAGGTTAAGGATAAGGTTAAGCTTTTGTTTATGGGTTTGGTCAAGGTTAGGGTTAGGTTATAATTAAGGTCAAGGTAAGGTTAAGGTTAAGGTTAACGTTACAGTTTTAGTCAGGTTAAGGTTAAGGTAAGGTTATGGGTTTAGTCAGGTTAAGGTTAAGGGTTTATTTAAGGTTAGGGTTAAGGTTAAGGGTAAAGTCAAGGTTAAGGTGAAGGTTAGGTTAAGGTTAAGTTAAGGTTAAGGTTAAGGTTAAGGTTAATGTTAAGGTTAATTTAAGGTTAAGGGTACGAGCTTAGTAAGGTTAAAGTTAAGGTTAAGGTTACGTTAAGGTTAAAGTCAAGGTTAAGGTTAGGTTAAGGTTAAGGTTAAGGTTAGGTTAAGACTAGGTTAAGGTTAAGGTTAAGATTAAGATAAGGTTAAGGGTAAGGTTTAGGTTAAGTTAATGTTAAGAACAAGGTTAAGGGTAAGGTTAAGGTTCATGTTAAGGTTAAGGTCAAGGGTTTGGTTAAGGTTAAGAGTAAGGTTAAGGTTAAGGTAAAGGTAAGGTTAAGGTTAAGGTCAAGGTTAGGTTATAGTTAAGGTCAAGGTTAAGGTTAGGTTATAGTGAAGGTTGAGGTTAAGCTTAAGGTTAAGGTTAAGCATGAAGGTTAAGGTTAAGGTTATAGTTAAGGTTAAGGTTAAGGTTAAGCGTAAAGTTATGGTTAAGGCTAGGGTTAAGGTTATGGGAAAGTTAAGGTTAAGGTTAAGGTTAAGTTAAGTTTAAGGTTAAGGTTTGGTCAATGTTAGGGTTAGGTTATAGTTAAGGTCAAGGTTAAGGTTAGGTTATGGTTAAGGTTACAGGTTTAGTTAGGTTAAGGTTAAATTTAAGGTTAATATTATGTTAAGGGTAAAGTCAAGGTTAAGGTTAAGGTTAATGTTCGGTTAAGGTAAAGTCAAGGTTAAGGTTAGGTTAAGGATAAGATTAGGATAAGGGTAAAGTTAAGGTTAAGGTTAAGGTTTGGTCAAGGTTAGGGTTAGGTTATAGTTAAGGTTATGTTAAGGTTAATGTTAAGGGCTTGTTCAAGGTTAGGGTTAGGTTATAGATAAGGTCAAGGTTAAGGATAAGGTTTGGGTTAGGATATAGTAAAGGTTAAGGCTAGGTTAAGAGTAAGATAAGGTTAAAGTTAAGGTCAAGGTTAAGGTTAGGTCAAGGTTAAGGTTAGGGGTTTGGTCTAGGTTAGGGTTAGGTTATAGTTAAGGTCCAGGTTAAGGTTAGGTTATGGTTAAAGTCAAAGTTAAGGTTAGGGTAAATGTTCAAGTTAAGGTTAAGGTTAAGGGTTTGGTCAAGGTTAGGGTTACTTTTTAGGTTAAGGTCAAGGTTAAGGTTAGGTTATAGTGAAGGTTAAGGTTAAGGTTAAGGTTGGGGTTAGGTTATAGTTAAGGTCAAGGTTAGGTTAAGGTTACGGGTCTTAACCTTAACCTTCACTATAACCGTAACCTTAACATAACATTAACTTTACCCTAACCTTACCCTTAACCTTAAACTTAACCTTGACCTTGATCTTAAACTTAAACTTATCTTAAACTTAACCTAATCTTAAGCTTAACCTAACCTTAACATTAACTTTACCCTTAACCTTACCTTAACCATAACCCTAACCTAACCTTAACCTAACCTTAACATTAACTTTACCCTTAACCTTACCTTAACCATAACCCTAACCTAACCTTAACCTTTCCCTTACCCTTAACATTTTCTTAACCTTACCTTAACCATAACCTTAAGGTTAAGGTTATAGTTAAGGTTAAGGTTAGGTTAAGGGTAAGATAAGTTTAAAGTTAAGGTCAAGGTTAAGGTTAGGTCAAGGTTAAGGCTAGATCAAGGTTAGGGTTAGGCTATAGTTAAGGTTAAGGTTAAGGTCAAGGTTAAGGTTAAAGTCAAGGTTAAGGTTAAGGTTAAGGTTAGAGTAAAAGTTCGGGTTAAGGTTAAGGTTAAGGGTTTGGTCAAGGTTAGGGTTATGGTTTAGGTTAGGGTCAAGGTTAAGGTTAGGTTATAGAAGAGGTTAATGTTAAGATAAGGTTAAGGTTAAGGTTAGTTTTAGGTTACAGTTAAAGTCAAGGTTAGGTTAAGGTTACGGGTCTTAACCTTAACCTTCACTATAACCGTAACCTTAACAAAACCTTAACATTATCCTAACCTTTACCCTAACCTTACCCTTAACCTTAACCTTAACCTTGACCAAACCCTTAACCTTAATCTTAACCTAACCTTAACCTTGACCTTAACTATAACCTAACTCTAGCCTTGACCAAACCTTAACCTTAACCTTAACCTAACCTTAACCTTTAAGGATAAGGGTTCGTTCAAGGTTAGGATTAGGTTATAGTTAAGGTCAAGGTAAGGTTAAGGTTAAGTTTAAGGTTATGTGTTTATTAAGGATAAGGTTAAGGTGAAGGTGAAGGTTAAGTGTAATGTCAAGGTTAAGGGTAAAGTTAAGGTTACGATGAAGGTTATGGTTAAGGTTAAGGTTAAGGTTAGTTGAAGGTCAAGGTGAAGGGTAAGGGTAAGGTTAAGGTTAAGGTTGCAGATTTAGTCAAGTTAAGGTTAAGGTTAAGGGTTTGGTTGAGGTTAGGGTTAGGTTATAGTTAAGGTCAAGGCTAAGGTTAGGTTAAGGTTAAGGTTATGGTTATGGTTATGGTTAAGGTTAAGTTTAAGGTTAGGTAAAGCTTAAGGCTAAGGTCAATGTTAAGGGTTTGGTCAAGGTTAGGGTTAAGTTATAATTAAGGTCAAGGTTAAGGTTAGGGTATAGTGAAGCTTAATGTTAAGTCAAGGTTAAGGTCAAGGCTAAGGTTAGGTTTAGGTTATATTTAAGGTTAAGGTTAGGTTAAGGGTAAAGTTGAGGTTAAGGTTAGTTTAAGGTTAAGGTTATGGTTAAGGTTAAGGATAAGTCAAGGTTAAGATTAAGGTTAAGGTTAAGATTATGGTTGAGGTTAAGGTTAAGGATAAGTTAAGGTTAAGGATAAGGTTAAGGTTAAGGTTATGTTAAGGCTAAGGTTAGGTAAAGGGTAAAATTAAGGTTATGGTTAGGGTAAGGTTAGGGTAAGGTTAAGGTTAAGGTTAAGGGTTTGGTCAAGGTTAGAGTTAGGTTATAGTTAATTTCATGGTTAAGCTTAGGTTATAGTGAAGGTTAAGGTTAATGTTAATATTAAGGTCAAGGTTAATTTCTGGTTAGGTTAATGTTAAGGGTAACCTCTTAACCTTAAACTTAACCTTGACCTTAAACTTAACATTAACATAACCTTAACCTTAACCTTACCCTTAACCTTCACCTTAGCTTTCCACTAACCTTAACCCTAACCTTAACCTTACCCCCTTAATCTTAACCTTAACCTAACCTTGACCTTAACATTAACCTAACCTTAACCCTAACCTTAACATTAACCTTAACCTAACCTTTTTTAGTCCCTTATTGTTGTTAGTGTAACCCCCTTATTGTTATTATTGTACCCTTGTAATCCCCATTTTATTATTATTGTGCCCTTAAATTATTACTGTTCGGTCAGCTAGGATTACATTGTGGCCCACTAGGATTATATTATGGCCCCATGGACTCCTATATATAGAAAGGAGGTATTGTAAATTGGATCATCCAAGAATTGTTCATTTATGTAATGTATTGGAGGTTGCCCCCTCGAAGTGGCTTATTTATAAGGCATTGATATCTCTTTTCTTCTATTTTTGGAGCTGGTTACACAACATTTGGTATCAGATCTTTGGATTCTAGGGTTTCGTTGCTCCAAACAAGTCATCATTAGCATTTTCACTATAACTTTTTTAAGAACTCGACAGCTACGAAATCGATCAATTTCAAAGTATCTCATCAAGTGGAAGAACTTACCTACTGAAGATTCTACATGGGAGGATGAGAATTTTATACAGAAGCACCCAGAGCTACTCAAGCGTTGAGGACAACACTTTTTGAAGGAGAGGGGCATGTTAGGTCCCTATATTACTAGTATAGTCCCTTATTGTTGTTAGTGTAACCCCCTTATTGTTATTATTGTACCCTTGTAACCCCCATTTTTTTATTATTGTGCCCTTAAATTATTATTGTTAGGTCAGCTAGGATTACATTGTGGCCGACTAGGATTACATTATGGCCCCATGGACTCCTATATATAGAAAGGAGGTTTTGTAAATTGGATCATCCAAGAATTGTTCATTTATGTAATGTATTGGAGGTTGCCCATAACCTTAACCTTGACATTAAACTTGACCTTAACCTTAACCTTAACCTTAAGGGTAACATAACCTTAACCTTACCCTAACCTTAACCTTGACATTAACCTTACCCTTAAGTTAAACCTAACCTTAACCTTAAACTTACCTTATCGTGAGCTTAACCTTAGCTCTAACTTAACCTTGACCTTGGCCTTGAACTTAACCTTAACCTTAACCTTCACCTTCACCTTCACCTTCACCTTAACATTAACCTTAACCTTAAGGAAAGGTTAAGGTTAATGTTAAGATTAAGGTTAAGGTCAAGGTCAAGGTCAAGGTCAAGCTTAACCCTGACCTTAACCTTAAATTTAACTAAAATTTATTCTTAACCATACCTTAAGGTTAGGTTAGGTTAGGATTAAGGTAAAGGTAAAGGGTAAGGTTAGGGTAAGGTTAAGGTTAAGCTCAAAGTTAAGGTTAGGTTAAGGTTAAGGTTAGGTTAAGGTTGAGGTTAAGGTATGGTTAAGGTTAAGGGTTTAGTTAAGGTTAAACTTAAGGTTAAGGATAAGGTTAAGAGTAAGGGTAAGGTTAAGGATAAGGTTAAGGTTAAGGTTAGGTTCAGGTTAAGGTTGACACTGAGGTTAGGGTTAGATTATTGTTAAGGTAAGGTTAATGTTAAGGTTAGGTTAAGGTTATGGTTATGGTCAAGGTTAAGGTCAAGGTTAAGGTTACGGTTAAGGTTAAGGTTGTGTTAAGGTTAAGGTAAAGGGTTTAGTTAAGGTTAAGGTAATGGATGTGTTAAGGTTAAGGTTAAGGATTTAGTTAAGTTTAACCTGACCTTAACCTTAATCTTAACGTTAACCTTAACCTAACTATAACTTTACCCTTAACCTAACTTAATCTCAACCTTGACCTTGACCTTAACCTTTACCTAAGCTTACCCTTAACCTTAACCTTAAGCTTAACCTTAACCTTAACCTGACTAAAACCGTAACCCTTAACCTTAACCTTACCCTTACTCTTAACATTAACCTTCACCTTGACTTTACCCTTAACCTAAACTTAACCTTAACTATAACCTAACCCTAACCTTGACCTTAACTTTACCCTTAACCTTGACCTTAGCCTTAACCTTCACCTTCACCTTTACCTGACCTTAACCTTAACCTTAACCTTATCCTACCCTTAATCTAACCTCATCCTTAACTATAACTTAACCGTCACCTTAACCTAACCTTAACCTTAAGCTTAACCTTAACCTAACTTTAAATTTTCCCTAACCTTAACCCTAACCTTAACCTTAACCTTATCTTACCCTTAATCTAACCTCATCCTTAACTATAACTTAACCTTAACCTTAACCTTATCTTACCTTTAATCTAACCTCATTCTTAACTATAACTTAACCGTCACCTTAACCTAACCTTAACCTTAACCTTAACCTTAACCTAACTTTAAATTTTCCCTAACCTTAACCCTAACCTTAACCATAAATTTACCCTTAACCTAACCTTAACCTTAACCTAACCTAACCTCAACCTCAACCTAACCTTAACCTTGACCTTATCCTAACCTATCCTTAACCTTAACCTTAACCTAACCCTAACCTTGACCAAACCCTAAACCTTAACTATAACATAACCCTAACCTTCACCTTAACTTTACCCTTATCCTTGATCTTAACCTTAACCTAAACTTAACCTTAAATTTAGCCTTAACCTAACCCTAACCTTGACCAAACACTTAAAAATAACCTTAACCTTAACCTTTACTTAACCTTAACCTTAACCTAACCTTGACCTTAACTATAACCTAACCCTAACCTTGACCAAACCTTAACCTTATCCTTAACTTAACCTTAACCTCACCTCAAGATTAACCATAACCAAACCTTAACCATGACCTTAAATATAACGTAACCCTAACCTTGACCAAATCCTTAACCTTAACCTTAATCTTAACCTTACCCTAACCTTAACCTTAACCTAACCTTAACCTTAACTTTACCCCTAACCTAACCTTAACCATAACCTTAACTTGAACCTAACCTTAACCTTCACCTTACCCTTAACCTAACCTTAACCATAAGTTTACCCTTAACGTAACCTTAACCTTGACTTTACCCTTAACCTTAAATATAACCTAACTTTAACCTTAACAACAACCTTAACCTAACCCTAACCTTGACTAAACCTTAACCTAAACTTAACCTAACCTTAACCTTAACCTTGACCTTAACCTAACCTTAAGGGTTTGGGAAGGTTTAAGGTCAAGGTCAAGGTTAAGATTAGGTTAAGTGGAAGGTTAAGGGTTTGGTTATAGTTAAGGTCAAGGTTAAGGTTAGGGTTAGGTTAAGGGTAATGTCAAGGTTAAGTTTAGGTTAAGGGTAAAGTTAAGGTTAGGGTTAGGTTACGGTTAAGGGTAAGGTTAGGGTTAAGCTTAAGGGTAAGTTTAAGGTAAGGGTAAGGTTAACCTTAACCTTAATTTTAACCTCACCAAACCTTAACCTTACCAGTAACTTTACCCTTAGCCTAACCTTAACCTAACCTTAACATTAACTTTAGCTAAGGTTAGGGTTAAGGTTAGGGGAAGGTTAGGTTAAGGTTAACCTTGACCTTGACCATAACCCTTAACCTAACCTTAACCAAACCCTTAACATTAACCTTAACCTTAACCTCACTAAACCCTCAAGGTTACGTTAAAGGTAAAGTTAAGGTTAAGGTTAAGGTTAGATTAAGGTAAGGTTAAGGTTAAGGGTAAATTTAAGAGTAAGGTTAAGGCCAAGGTTAAGGTTACGTTAAGGGTAAATTCAAAGTGAAGGTTACGTTAAGGGTTTGGTCAAGGTCAAGGTTATGGTTAGTTTATAGTTAATGTCAAGGTTAGGTTAAGGTTAAGGTTAGGTAAAGGTTAAGGTTAAGGTTAACGTCAAGGTTAAGATTAAGATTAGGTTAAGGGTAAGTTAAAGGTAAGGTTAATGTTAAGGTTAAGGTTAAGGGTTAGGTTAAGGTTAAGGGTTAGGTTAAGGTTAAGGTTAAGGTTAAGGGTTAGGTTAAGGTTAAGGTTAAGGTTCAGGTTACATTAAGGGTTGAATTAAGGTTATGGTTAGGTTAAGTTTAAGGTAAAGGTTAGGTTAAGGGTAAACTTAAGGTTAGGGTTAGGTTAAGGTTAAGGTTATGGTTAGGCTAAGGTTAAGGTTAAGGTTAAGGTTAGGTTAAGGTTACAGTTAGGTTAAGGTTAAGATTAGGTTAAGGTTAAAGTTAAGGTTAATGTTAAGGGTAAAGTTAAGGTTCGGGTTAGGTTAAGGTTAAGTTTAAGGTTAGGGTTAGGTTAAGGTTAAGGTTAAGGTTAGGTTAAGGGTAAAGTCAAGGTTACGGTTAGGTTAAGGTTAAGTTTAAGGTTAGGTTAAGGGTAAAGTCAAGCTTAGGGTTAGGTTAAGGTTAAGGTTAAGGTTATGGTTAAGATAAGGTTAAGGTTAAGGTTAAGGTTACGGTTACGGTTAGGTTAAGGTTAAGATTAGGTTAAGCTTAAGATTAAGCATAATGTTAAGGGTTTGGTCAAGGTTAGGGTTAGGTTTAGGTTAATGTTAAGGGTTTGTTCAAGGTTAGTGTTAGGTTATAGTTAAGGTCAAGGTTAAGGTTAAGGGTAAGGTTATAGTTAGGTTAAGGTTAAGGTTAAGGTTAGGCTAAGGTTAAGATAAAGTTAAGGTTAAGGGTTTGGTGAAGGTTAGGATTAGATTATAGTTAAGGTTAAGGTTAAGGTTAGGTTAAGTTAAGGTTAAGGTTAAGGTTAAGGTTCGGTTGAGGTTACGATTAAGGGTTCGGTTAAGGTTAAGGGTAAGGTTAAGGTTAAGGTTAAGGTTAGGTTATAGTTAAGGTCAAGGTTAAGGCTAGGTTATAGTGAAGGTTAAGGTTGAAGTTAAGGTTAGGGTTCAGGTTAAGGATAAGGGTGAAGGTTAAGGTTAAGGTTAAGGTTAGGGTTAAAGTTAATTATAAGGGTGAAGGTTAAGGTTAAGGTTAAGGTTAAGACCCGTAACCTTAACCATCACCCTTAACCTTAACCTAACCTTAACCATAACCTTCCCCTAACCCTTGCCTTAACCTTAACCTGAACCTTAACCCTAACCTTAACCTTAACCTAACCTTAACCTTCACCTTAACCTTAACCTTAACCTTAACCTAACTAAACCTGTAACTTTACCCTTAACCATAACCTAACCTTAACCTTGACCTTAACTATAACCTAAACCTAACCTTAACCAATCGCTTAACCTTAACCTTAACCTTCCCATAACCATCACCTTAAACTTTACCTTGAGCTTACCAAGGTTAGGGTTAGGTTATAGTTAAGGTTGAGGTTAGGTAAAGGTTCAAGTTAGGTTAAGGTTAAGGTAAGGTTAAGGCTCAAGGTTAAGTTTAAGGACAAGGTTAAGGTTAAGGTTAATGTAAGGTTAAGGTTAAGGTTAATGGGGTAAGGTTAATGTTAAGGTTAAAGGTAAGGTCAAGGTCAAGGTTAAGGTTATGGTTATGGGAAGGTTAAGGTTAAGGTTAAGGTTAGGTAAAGGTTATGGGTTTAGTCAGGTTAAGGTTAAGGTTATGTTTAAGGTTAAGGTTAAATTAACCTTAACCATAGCATACGGTACCTAGCATATGTGTAACGCTGACCTGGCAACAACGTGACCTTAACAATAGCTCTAGCATTGATGACCTTAACCTTAACCTTAACCTAACCTTAACCTTTACTTTAACTTTACCCTAACCTTAAGGTTAAGGTTAGGTTATAGTGAAGGTTAAGGGTAAGGTCAAGGTTAAGGTTAAGGTTAAGCTTAAGCTTAAGTTAAGGGTAAAGTTAAGGTTAGGTTTAGGTTAAGGTTAAGGTTAAGGTTATGGTTAGGTTAAGGTTAAGGTTAGGGTTAGGGTTATGGTGAAAGTTAAGGTTAAGGTTAAGGTTAAGGTTAGGTTAAGGGTAAAGTCAAGCTGAAGGTTAAGGTTGTAGTTAAGTTAAGGGTAAGGTTAATTTTAAGTTCAAGGTTAAGGTTAAGGTTATGGTTAAGGTTAAGGGTAAAGTTAAGGTTATGGTTAAGGTTAAGGATAGGTTAAGGTTAATTTTACGGTTAAGGTCAAGGTTAGGGTTAGGTTAAGTTAAGGTGAAGGTTAAGGTTAAGGGAAAAGTTAAGGTTAAGGTTAATGTTAAGCGTAAGGTTAAGGAGAAGGTTAAGGTTATGTTAAGGGTAAAGACAAGGTTAAGGTTACGTTAATGGTTTGGTCAAGGTTAAGGTTAGGTTATAGTGAAGGTTAAAGGTAAGGTCAAGGTTAAGGGTAAATTTTAAGGTTAACATTAAGTTAAGGTTAAGGTTAAGGTTAGGGTAAGGTTAAAGGTTAAGGTTAAGGTTAAGTTTGGGGGTTTATTCAGGTTAAGGTTAAGGTTAAAGGTTTTGTCAAGGTTAGGGTTAGGTTATAGTTAAAGTTAAGGTTAAGTTAGGTTAAGGTAAGGTTAAGGGTAAGGTTAAGGTTAGAATATGGTTAAGGTTACGGGAAGGTTAATGTTCAAGTCAAGGTTAAGGTGAAGGCTAAGGGTAAGGTTAGGGTGAAGGTTAGGGGAACGTTAAGGTTAAAGTCAAGGTTAAGGTGAAGGTTAAGGGTAAGGTTAGGGTAAGGTTGGGGTAAAGGTTCATGTTAAGGTTAAGGATAAGGGTTCGTTCAAGGTTAGGGTTAGGTTATAGTTAAGGTCAAGGTAAGGTTAAGGTTAAGTTTAAGGTTATGGGTTTATTAAGGATAAGGTTAAGGTGAAGGTGAAGGTTAAGGGTTTGGTTGAGGTTAGGGTTAGGTTATAGTTAACGTCAAGGCTAAGGTTAGGTTAAGGTTAAGGTTAAGGTTATGGTTAAGGTTAAGGTTAAGTTTAAGGTTAGGTAAAGCTTAAGGTTAAGGTTAATGTTAAAGGTTTATTCAAGGTTAGGGTTACGTTATAATTAAGGTCAAGGTTAAGGTTAGGGTATAGTGAAGCTTAAGGTTAAGACAAGGTTAAGGTCAAGGTTAAGGTTAGGTTTAGGTTATAGTTAAGGTTAAGGTTAGGTTAAGGGTAAAGTTGAGGTTAAGGTTAGTTTAAGGTTAAGGTTATGGTTAAGGTTAAGGTTAAGAATAAGTCAAGGTTAAGATTAAGGTTAAGGTTAAGATTATGGTTGAGGTTAAGGTTAATGATAAGTTAAGGATAAGGATAAGGTTAAGGTGAAGGTTATGTTAAGGCTAAGGTTAGGTAAAGGGTAAAATTAAGGTTATGGTTAGGGTAAGGTTAGGGTAATGTTAAGGTTAAGGTTAAGGTTAAGGGTTTGGTCAAGGTTAGAGTTAGGTTATAGTTAATGTCATGGTTAAGCTTAGGTTATAGTGAAGGTTAAGGTTAATGTTAATATTAAGGTCAAGGTTAATTTTTGGTTAGGTTAATGTTAAGGGTAACCCCTTAACCTTAACCTTAACCATGACCTTAAACTTAACATTAACATAACCTTAACCTTAACCTTTCCCTTAACCTTCACCTTAACTTTCCACTAACCTTAACCCTAACATTAACCTGAACCTTAACCCTAACCTTAACCTTACCCCCTTAATCTTAACCTTAACCTAACCTTGACCTTAACATTAACCTAACCATAACCCTAACCTTAACATTAACCTTAACCTAACCTTTGTTATGTCCCTATATTACTAGTATAGTCCCTTATTGTTGTTAGTGTAACCCCCTTATTGTTATTATTGTACCCTTGTAATCCCCATTTTATTATTATTGTGCCCTTAAATTATTATTGTTCGGTCGGCTAGGATTACATTATGGCCCCATGGACTCCTATATATAGAAAGGAGGTATTGTAAATTGGATCATCCAAGAATTGTTCATTTATGTAATGTATTGGAGGTTGCCCCTTGAAGTGGCTTATTTATAAGGCATTGATATCTCTTTTCTTCTATTTTTGGAGATGGTTACACAACATTTGGTATCAGATCTTTGGATTCTAGGGTTTCGTTGCTCCAAACAAGTCATTGTGGCATTTTCACTATAACTTTTTTTCGACAACTACGGAATCGATCAATTTCAGAGTATCTCATCAAGTGGAATAACTTACCTACTGAAGATTCTACATGGGAGGCTGAGAATTTTATACAGAAGCACCTATAGCTACTTAAGTGTTGAGGACAACACTTTTTTGAAGGAGAGGGGCATGTTAGGTCCCTATATTACTAGTATAGTCCCTTATTGTTGTTAGTGTAACCCCCTTATTGTTATTATTGTACCCTTGTAACCCCCATTTTATTATTATTGTGCCCTTAAATTATTATTTTTAGGTCGGCTAGGATTACATTATGGCCCCATGCACTCCTATATATAGAAAGGAGGTTTTGTAAATTGGATCATCCAAGAATTGTTCATTTATGTAATGTATTGGAGGTTTCCCATAACCTTAACCTTGACCTTAAACTTGACCTTAACATTAACCTTAAAATTAAGTGTAACATAACCTTAACCTTGACATTAACCTTACCCTTAAGTTAAACCTAACCTTAACCTTAAACTTACTTTATCGTGAGCTTAACCTTAGCTCTAACTTAACCTTGATCTTGGCCTTGAACTTAACCTTAACATTAACCTTCACCTTCACCTTAACATTAACCTTAACCTTTCAATGTTAAGGTTAAGTTCAAGGCCAAGATCAAGGTTAAGTTAGAGCTAAGGTTAAGCTCACGATAAAGTAAGTTTAAGGTTAAGGTTAGGTTTAACTTAAGGGTAAGGTTAATGTCAAGGTTAAGGTTAGGGTAAGGTTAAGGTTATGTTACCCTTAAGTTTAAGGTTAAGGTTAAGGTCAAGGTCAAGGTCAAGCTTAACCCTGACCTTAACCTTGACCTTAACCTTAACTTTGACTAAAATTTATTCTTAACCATACCTTAAGGTTAGGTTAGGTTAGGATTAAGGTTAAGGTTAAGGTTAAGGTTAGGGTAAGGTTAGGGTTAAGCTCAAAGTTAACGTTAGGTTAAGGTTAAGGTTAGGTTAAGGTTGAGGTTAATGTATGGTTAAGGTTAAGGGTTTAGTTAAGGTTAAACTTAAGGTTAAGGATAAGGTTAAGAGTAAGGGTAAGGTTAAGGATAAGGTTAAGGTTAAGGTTAGGTTCAGGTTAAGGTTGACACTAAGTTTAGGGTTAGATTATTGTTAAGGTAAGGTTAATGTTAAGGTTAGGTTAAGGTTATGGTTATGGTCAAGGTTAAGGTCAAGGTTAAGGTTACGATTAAGGTTAAGGTTGTGTTAAGGTTAAGGTAAAGGGTTTAGTTAAGGTTAAGGTAATGGCTGTGTTAAGGTTAAGGTTAAGGATTTAGTTAAGTTTAACCTAACCTTAACCTTAATCTTAACGTTAACCTTAACCTAACTATACCTTTACCCTTAACCTAAATTAACCTCAACCTTGACCTTGACCTTAACCTTTACCTAAGCTTACCCTTAACCTTCACCTTAACCTTAACCTTAACCTTAACCTGACTAAACCTGTAACCCTTAATCTTAACCTTACCCTTACCCTTAACATTAACCTTCACCTTGAATTTACCCTTAACCTAACCTTAACCTTAACCTTATCTTACCCTTAATCTAACCTCATCCTTAACTATAACTTAACTGTCACCTTAACCTAAACTTAACCTTAACCTTAACCTTAACCTAAATTTAAATTTTCCCTAACCTTAACCCTAACCTTAACCTTAACCTTATCTTACCCTTAATCTAACCTCATCCTTAACTATAACTTAACCTTAACCTTAACCTTAACCTTAATCTTATCTTACCCTTAATCTAACCTCATCCTTAACTATAACTTAACCGTCACCTTAACCTAACCTTAACCTTAACCTTAACCTTAACCTTAACCTAACCTAACTTCAACCTTAACCTAACCTTAACCTTGACCTTATCCTAACCTATTCTTAACCTTAACCTAACCCTAACCTTGACCAAACCCTCAACCTTAACTATAACATAACCCTAACCTTCACCTTAATTTTACCCTTATCCTTGACCTTAACCTTAACTTAACCTTAACCTTAACTTTTGCCTTAACCTAACCTTAACCTTGACCAAACCCTTAAAAATAACCTTAACCTTAACCTTTACTTAACCTTAACCTTAACCTAACCTTGACCTTAACTATAACCTAACCCTAACCTTGACCAAACCTTAACCTTATCCTTAACTTAACCTTAACCTCACCTCAAGATTAACCATAACCAAACCTTAACCATGACCTTAACTATAACGTAACCCTAACCTTGACCAAACCCTTAACCTTAACCTTAATCTTAACCTTACCCTAACCTTAATCTTAACCTTAACCTTAACCTAACCTTAACCTAAATCTAACCTTAACCTTAACTTTACCCCTAACCTAACCTTAACCATAACCTTAACTTGAACCTAACCTTAACCTTCACCTTACCCTTAACCTAACCTTAACCATAAGTTTACCCTTAACGTAAACTTAACCTTGACTTTACCCTTAACCTTAAATACAACCTAACTTTAACCTTAACAACAACCTTAACATAACCCTAACCTTGACTAAACCTTAACCTAAACTTAACCTAACCTTAACCTTAACCTTGACCTTAACCTAACCTTAAGGGTTTGGGAAGGTTTAAGGTCAAGGTCAAGGTTAAGATTAGGTTAAGTGGAAGGTTAAGGGTTTGGTTATAGTTAAGGTCAAGGTTAAGGTTAGGGTTAGGTTAAGGGTAAAGTCAAGGTTAAGTTTAGGTTAAGGGTAAAGTTAAGGTTAGGGTTAGGTTACGGTTAAGGTTAAGGTTAGGGTTAAGGCTAAGGGTAAGTTTAAGGTAAGGGTAAGGTTAACCTTAAACTTAACCTTAACTTTATCCTCACCAAACCTTAACATTAATGTTAACTTTACCCTTAACCTAACCTTAACATTAACTTTAGCTAAGGTTAGGGTTAAGGTTAGGGGAAGGTTAGGTTAAGGTTAACCTTGACCTTGACCATAACCCTTAACCTAACCTTAACCAAACCCTTAACATTAACCTTAAACTTAACCTCACTAAACCCTTAAGGTTAGGTTAAAGGTAAAGTTAAGGTTAAGGTTAAGGTTAGATTAAGGTAAGGTTAAGGTTAAGGGTAAATTTAAGGTTAAGGCTAATTTTAAGAGTAAGGTTAAGGCCAAGGTTAAGGTTACGTTAAGGGTAAAGTCAAAGTGAAGGTTACGTTAAGGGTTTGGTCAAGGTTAAGGTTATGGTTAGTTTATAGTTAATGTCAAGGTTAGGTTAAGGTTAAGGTTAGGTAAAGGTTAAGGTTAAGGTTAACGTCAAGGTTAAGGTTAAGATTAGGTTAAGGGTAAGTTAAAGGTAAGGTTAATGTTAAGGTTAAGGTTAAGGGTTAGGTTAAGGTTAAGGTTAAGGTTAAGGGTTAGGTTAAGGTTCAGGTTACATTAAGGGTTGAATTAAGGTTATGGTTAGGTTAAGCTTAAGGTAAAGGTTAGGTTAAGGGTAAACTTAAGGTTAGGGTTAGGTTAAGGTTAAGGTTATGGTTAGGCTAAGGTTAAGGTTAAGGTTAGGTTAAGGTTACAGTTAGGTTAAGATTAAGATTAGGTTAAGGTTAATGTTAAGGGTAAAGTTAAGTTTCGGGTTAGGTTAAGGTTAAGTTTAAGGTTAGGGTTAGGTTAAGGTTAAGGTTAAGGTTAGGTTAAGGGTAAAGTCGAGGTTACGGTTAGGTTAAGGTTAAGTTTAAGGTTAGGTTAAGGGTAAAGTCAAGGTTAGGGTTAGGTTAAGGTTAAGGTTAAGGTTATGGTTAGGCTAAGGTTAAGGTTAAGGTTAAGGTTACGGTTAGGTTAAGGTTAAGATTAGGTTAAGCTTAAGATTAAGCATAATGTTAAGGGTTTGGTCAAGGTTAGGGTTAGGTTGAGGTTAATGTTAAGGGTTTGTTCAAGGTTAGTGTTAGGTTATAGTTAAGGTCAAGGTTAAGGTTAAGGGTAAGGTTATAGTTAGGTTAAGGTTAAGGTTAAGGTTAGGCTAAGGTTAAGATAAGGTTAAGGTTAAGGGTTTGGTGAAGGTTAGGATTAGATTATAGTTAAGGTTAAGGTTAATGTTAGGTTAAGTTAAGGTTAAGGTTAAGGTTCGGTTGAGGTTAAGATTAAGGGTTTGGTTAAGGTTAAGGGTAAGGTTAAGGTTAAGGTTAAGGTTAAGGTTAGGTTAAAGTTAAGGTCAAGGTTAAGGTTAGGTTATAGTGAAGGTTAAGGTTAAAGTTAAGGTTAGGGTTCAGGTTAAGGATAAGGGTGAAGGTTAAGGTTAAGGTTAAGGTTAGGGTTAAGGTTAAGTATAAGGGTGAAGGTTAAGGTTAAGGTTAAGGTTAAGACCCATAACCTTAACCATCACCCTTAACCTTAACCTAACCTTAACCATAACCTTTCCCTAACCCTTGCCTTAACCTTAACCTGAACCTTAACCCTAACCTTAACCTTAACCTAACCTTAACCTTTACCTTACCCTTAACCTTAACCTGAACCTAACTAAACCTGTAACCTTACCCTTAACCATAACCTAACCTTAACCTTGACCTTAACTATAACCTAAACCTAACCTTAACCGATTTCTTAACCTTAACCTTAACCTTCCCATAACCATCACCTTAACCTTTACCTTGAGCTTACCAAGGTTAGGGTTAGGTTATAGTTAAGGTCGAGGTTAGGTAAAGGTTCAAGTTAGGTTAAGGTTAAGGTAAGGTTAAGGCTCAAGGTTAAGTTTAAGGACAAGGTTAAGGTTAAGGTTAAGGTAAGGTTAAGGTTAAGGTTAAGGTTAAGGTTAATGGGGTAAGGTTAATGTTAAGGTTAAAGGTAAGGTCAAGGTCAAGGTTAAGGTTATGGTTATGGGAAGGTTAAGGTTAAGGTGAAGGTTAGGTAAAGGTTATGGGTTTAGTCAGGTTAAGGTTAAGGTTAAGGTTAAGGTTAAGGTTAAGGTTAAGTTAACCTTAACCCTTAACCTTACCCAAACCTTACCCTAACCTTAACCTTAACTTTACCCTTAACCTTAACCTTAACCTTAACTTTACCCTTAACATAACCTGATCCTTAACGTTACCCTTAACCTTAACCCATAGCCTTAACCTTAACCTTACCCTTAACCTTCACCTTGACCTTAAATATAACCTAACCCTAACCTTGACCAAACCCTTAACCTTAACCTTAACTTTAACCTTAACCTTCCCCTAACCTTAATGCTAACCTTAACCCTAACCTTAACCTTAACTTTACCCTTAACCTAACCTTAACCTAATCTTAACCTTAACCTAACCTTAACCATACCATTAACCTTGACCTGAACCTTAAATTAACCTAACCTTAACCTTAACCTTAACCTAACTATAACCTTACCCTTAACCTTAACCTTGACCTTAACTATTACCTAACACTAACCTTGACCAAACCCTTAACATTAACCTTAACCTTAACCTAGTCTTAACCTTAACCTAACCGTAACCTTAATATAACCTTAACCTTAACTTTACCTTAACCTTGACTTTACCTTTAACCTTAACCTAACCTTAACCTTGACCTTACCCTAACCTTAACCTTAACTTTACCCTTAACTTAACCTTAAACTTCACTATAACCTAACCCTAACCGTTACCAAACCCTTAAACTTAACCTTAACCTGATGTTAAACAGTAATTTGTCACTGTCCCTGCAATTCCCATATCGCCCATTGGAGGGTCATTTCTGTGACAAATAAGTAGTGTCATGCCTTATAAATACCATCATTGCATCCCTTACCATGAGGACAATGTTCCTTCTGTTGATCATTTCCTGAGCAGACCACTAAAAACACCCGCTTTTGCCTTAGCGCTGGTAGCCCATTATGTCCTCATGCTAATGAGGAAAATTAACACAGAGCCCGCGCCAGCTGTCGCTCTGTCCCAATTGAGCACCTGCTCCAATCTTCTTATGGAAAGTTTTTAAAAAAAAGAGGCGAAGTTTCGATTACAACAACTTCGTGGATGAGTCATAGCGGGTGGTTTTACTGAATAACCACATCCTTCCTCCTTTGACCTCTTGTTTCCACATTATGGGGAAGCCTCCCAAGGGATAAGGCCTCCCTTCCACTATGTAGGGATCCCAACCTCCTCCTCCCCTCTATAAATATAGCCATCTTCCATTGATGTGCAAGTTGAACATCAGTTGAATGGCTGAATAGCTGAACTTTTAGGAAGGAAACTATAGCTGAGCAACCTTTGAGAGCCAAGCCAAAGAGAGAGAGCTTCTTCTAGATTCTGGATAGGCTTTTTTGAGACACACTCTGATGTCAGCCCCGGCGAAGGAAGATCTAGCGTCAGAGCTTTGGGTTGTATCTTTCCTTCTTTATTTTAATGATAAGCGACTTTGATTATGGTTTCATTCGTGTGTCTATTTCTTTGATGCAATGAATTAGATCCTCTCTGACTGATGTATGGTTACAAGATTTAGATTCTATGTTGTGTATCGTTGTTTTTATTCACATGTGTGCAGGTGTTCGGATGTGTTAAGCAGATGGATCATGATCTGCCAAAGTGAAGGATAGGAAGTGTCATCCTTTCTCCAACGACGATTGTGTAGGACCTGAGGTAGGCAACTTGTTATGTTTTTTCATTTTGTAACTAGAGACCTACGTCACTGCGTGACTGATTGTTTCTAGACCCGATCTAGGCTAATAGGGATCTCCTCTGTCCGCAAGGGGGATTTACCTCTCCAACATTTAGGTTAAGGATAAGGTCAAGGTTAAGTTTACGTTAAGGATAAAGTCAAGGTTAAGGTTAAGATTAGGTTAAGGGTAAAGTCAAGGCTAAGGTTAAGGTGAAGGTTAAGGGTAAGGTTAAGACTAAATTTAAGGTTAATCTTAAGCTTAAGGTTATATTATGGTGAAGGTTAAGGTTAAGTTTAAGGTTAAGGTTAAGGTTCAGGGTGAAGGTTAAGGTTCAGGGTAAGGTTAAGACCCGTATCCTTAACCTTCACCCTTAACCTTAAACTTAACCTTACTAAACCCGTAACCTTATCCTTAACTTAACCTTGACTTTACCCTTAACCTACCCTTAACCTTAACTATAAACTAACCCTAACCTTTACCTTAGCTTTACCCTTAACCTTAACCTTAACCTTAACCTTAAACTTAACCTTGACCATAACTATAACCTATCACTAACCTTAACCTTAACTTTAACTTTGCCCTTAACCTTCACCTTAACCTTAACTTTAACCTTAACCTTAACCTTAACTATAATCTTAAAATTAACCTTAACCTTAACTTAACCTAACCTTAACCTTAACCTTGCCCCTGAACTTAACCTTAACCTTGACGTTACCCTAACCTAACCTTAACCTTACCCATAACCTAACCCTAACCTTGAGGTTAGGTTAACCTTGAACAAACCCTTAACCTTAATATTAACATAATCTTAACCTAACCCTAACCTTAAGCTAGACCTTAACCTACCCTTAACCTTAGCCTTAACCTTATCTTAACCTTAATCTAACCTTAAACTTAACCTTAACCTAACCGTAACCTTACACATAACCTAAACCTAAACCTTAACTTTAACCTTAACCTTAACCTTAACTTAACCTTACCCTAACCTTGACCTTAACTTTAACCTCAACCTTAACCTAACCTTGAATTAACCTTAACTTTAACTTTGTCCTAACCTTAACTTTGTCCTAACCTTAACCTTAACCTTACCCTTGACCTTAACCTAATATTAACCTTAACCTAACCCTAACCTTGACCCTGAATTTACCTTAACCTAACTTTAACCCCTTAACCTTAACCTTAACCTTCCCATAACCATAACCTTAACCTTAAAGTTAACATATTCCTTAATTATAACCTAACCCTAACCTTAACCATACCCTTAACCTTAACCTTAACCATAACCTTAGCCTTAACCTTCCCATAACCATAACCTTAACCTTGACCCTACCCTTAAGCTTAACCTTAACCCTACCCCCTTAACCTTAACATTAACCTTAACCTCACTAAACCCTTAACCTTAACCTTAACCTGACTAAACCCGTAACCATAACCTTAACCTTAACCTTTGTTAGCCACCTCTAAAATTTATCATATAAAATGGTGGCTAAACCATTTTTGAAGCCTTCAAGAAACAATTTTTATTGCAAAATTGTTAGTTCTTGAAGTCTTATGAAGACATCTTATTCTTTGATTAGACTTCACTGTTGTTTCCCTCTTAATTCTAAAAATCTGTTGTTTTCATGATGAAAAGACTGCTGCAAAAATACTCCATTTTTCCCTCATTTTACCCCTCCTTTAATTCATTATTAACCTTCATTTTTATCCCTTTATTCCCCCTGAAATTCCTCCATTTTCCCTTATTTCCCTTCTTCCATTCATAAAAACCCCTTTGATAAGGTTTAAACTCCTTTTTTTCCTTATCAGAATTTTTCAAATCCTTTGAAAATCCTTGAAAATTCATAAAAACCCATTTTTTATTATTATAAGCTGAAGCACCTTTGGGCTAATCCCTAAAACACTTCCCCACCATGCAACTTGGTGCTAAAACCAAGCACTAATGGCCCGTGGTGCTTATCGCATCAGAACTTCTGATGAGCGCATGTCTTTTTGTTACATAAACTCCCCGATGTGATTGGCTCCCTTTTGTTATAACCCTCGATCCCTTTGCCTCTTTGCAAAACCAAAAGCCCTATAATTAGGCACTAAAACGTCCTATAATAAACCCTCCCTGACACAATATTCCTTTGTATTTCATAAAAAACCCCATTTTTCATGTTATAATGTAGCCCGCCGGTGCATTGGTTAAAACGAACTTTCGCCGTTGATCTTAAACCAATCAACGACCTGCGCAATATCGCATCGGAGATTTAAATGGGTGCGTTTTATATTTTATTCACCCCCCCTTCTGATTGGCAGTCTCCCGATGGCTCCTCAGCCATTGATTCCCCCCTGCCAGATCAAGATCTGACGACCCGCATCACTCCATCCCAAAGCCCATTTCCCTGCTTGTGACCTCCGTGGATTCATTCTCCGTCGTCAATCTGATCCTCAAATTGACGGCCCTCATTTAATCGCATCAGAGATTTACATTGCGCCTTTCCTCTCTCCTCCCCCGATCACAAATCCTTCGATTGCATCTGGGCTGTCCATGCACCCAGATCTGACAGTCCAACTCATTTCCCTCAACCTTTGTTAAATTTTATTAACCCCGCTGTATCAAGTTTGAAAAGAAATCTCTGTCATTGATCTCTGTAAATCAATGGCCCACACTGACCCTTCCTCTTGCCTCATATTTTATTTCATTTGACCCCGAGATTAAATCTCCACCATTGATATGTTTCATCCAACGGTCCATAATAAACCCGATAAGCCCACTCCTTTGGGTCCCATCTTTCTCCAGATCCAATCTCCGTCGTCCATCCCCTGATCGGACAGTACATATTAAAACTGCCTCACCTCTTTTTGTCCGCGCATCTATCCTCCATCATGCTCTCTCCCCGATCGTCTGATCTAAGACCCCAGATCTAACGGCAGACACGCAGTTTTGCGTAAATTCATGCCCGAACGTTAATGATTTTAATTTACGCGATGAGGGTGGTTTTGAAATGCCACGTGTTGGGCTCTAACGTATATCACGTTCAAAAAGGTTAAACCGCCTATGCGCCTTTTTGCTGTGTGAAACCCATGGTTTCATTGTCCGAAACCGCTTTCCCCATTTACATTACATTCCATCGCGTTCATTCTCCACCATTGATCTCTGTAGATCAACGGTCCAAGTTTAATCCATCCATTACATTATCGCCCTCCGCCATCCTCCAAGAGATTTCTTAAATCATTTTCAGTCGTCGATCTCTGTGGTTGATCTCATCCGACGGCCCAGGATCGTTTAAAAACCCCAAATTTCCTTTCAACACATTTTTCCTCCGCCAAAGGTCTTTTCTCATTTCTCTTCTCATTTTCGCCTATTTTATTATAATGTGGCCCTCTACATTATATTTTTCCCATTGAATCTTGACCATCGATATTTTCAGATCGACGGCCCTACCTTAATCTCCTCACCACTTTTTCAACTGCCTCCCTTTTAATCTCTGCAAGTAATCTCTGTCGTTGGATGCTTTCATCCAACGGCTGTGACCTAACCTCAACCTCTAAAGTAGTCTAAACCCAAAATACACAGGATTTTCTTAATATTCCTTTGTTTGTGCAGGTTTTATAGGTTTTTCAAATGTTTTAAAGGAAAAATGAGAGTCGAGGATGACGATCCTCTAGGCCTTAATTCATCAAAGAATATCCATCTACGGGGTTCAACACCATGTTTTATCAGTGCCTCATGAGCACTGGTACCGTTATAAAGCCCCTTTAGTGCCTGCGCATCAACAAGACACAGTAAAGCTTAAATAAACAGAGAGTATCAGTGTTAAAGATCCAGTCACATAATTAAAAATGGTTTACACAGTTTGGAGGGATTATGGCTAAAATCAAAAATTGAAAGCCTAATTCATTCAATTAAACACAATTTGAAGAACAAAGGAAAAAAATTACACCTAATTATGCTTAACACAGAGTTAAAGAAAATTAACAGTGTTTAAATAAAAACAATAGTATCTATCAGACCAAGAAGCTTCCAATGCCACATCAGAGGCTAATTGAATCCTCTAAACTACCAAGTGCCACTTGTAGCCTCAAAGCATTCAAAGAGGCTGAGTTATGAACAGAACAAAACATATTTGCCTTAATACAACCGAACAATTATTCGAAGCCAAAGAGACTTATTGCAAAATATCAACAGAGTTATTACAAAGATAATAGAGAGCCTTAAAGTCAACAAAATATTCCCAACGAAATTAATACTTAATGTAAATCAATTAATACAGATAAATATCTGAAATATTTTCCATTGAGACCCTCAAAGGCTGAGAAGCATTAAACTATATTAATTGAACCTATAGATCTTTTATCTCATTCCACCTCCTCATTTTCCTATAAAATCTTCTTCAGGAGCTCATTGTAAAGGGTTGGTTGCAGAACTTTGATATAATACTTGTGCTCGAAATTTTCTACATGTAAATAGTGTTTAGAGGCTCTTGAAGCTCTATTTGTGATCAAATAAGTTAGGCTGAAAAGAGAAGATGATTGCTGAACTGAAACATTGGACTTGAAGAATGTAACTGGATTGACATCAATATACAAGTTGATTCTTGGGATCCTGTTCTATATCACTGGTGAAGTGCTTCTTTCTGTGTTATTGTTTTCCTTTCATGTATGCCATTTTGTCCATTATTCTCTGATAAATAACAACAAGCATAGAGTTAGGATTTACTGTTTACAGTACCCTTCTCTGACTAATAAGCTTTATCTCAATTTTTTCCTCCAAATTGTATATTTAAGAATGATTCAATACGGTCCAAACAATTAGGAATGCTAGCGTTCCCTTGTCCTACTGCCTAAACTAAACATTGTTCTTGAATTTTATTTTCCTTACGTACTCAGTAGAGTTAGACTAGGAAATTTTATGGTTTGCCCTGTCTTCTAGCTCTTTCTTCAAAGGTAATTCTGAAAGTTTCCCTAAGAGTATGTTGAAAGCAATTTAGATTTAAAAGTATCTTATTTGATCTTAGGCTACACTTTTTTTTTATTATCTGTTTTCATCCCTTATGAAAGTAATTATTTGGATTACTAGATTGTTTGCCTGTTGAGTTAGATTTAATATGAACTTGCCCAAAGAAGTCTATGGTTAGCCTCATCCTTTGGCTGATTTTAAATAGTTACATAAAAGGATTTTCTTGTTTGGACAGATTGATAAATCCATGTTGAAATTATTGTTTGTTTCCAACCCTTAAACACTTTTATTGTTCCATTCCATCATTTAATCCAAAAGATATTGTGATATAGATGAATTTCCCCTTGGACCACTCTTGAAATTGTTGCACAATTAAAACCTTTTATGACTCCATAGCCCAATGGACTAAAAACCAGCGTCATATCTATCCTATCAGCCAAAGCTTTTTGTTACACAGTAATTTGTCACTGTCCCTGCAATCCCCATCTATCCCATTGGAGGATCCTTTTTGTGACCAATAAGTAGTGTCATGCCTTGCAAATACCATCATTGCATCCATTGCCATGAGGACAACATTCCTTTTGTTGATCATTTCCTGAGAAGACCCCTAAAAACACTTGTTTTTCCTTGGCGCTGGTAGCCCGTTATGTCCTCACGCCAATGAGGAAAATTAACACTGAGCCCACCCTAGTTGACGCTCTGTCCTATTTAAGAACCTGTGCCAATCTTCTTATGGAAATTTTTTTAAAAAAAGAGGCGAAGTTTCGATTACAAAAACTTCGTGGATGAGTCATGAGGAGTGGTTTCGACTGAATAACCACAGCCTTCCTCCTTTAGCCTCTTGTTTCCACCTTATGGGGAACCTCCCAAGGGATAAGGCCTCCCTTCCACTATTGTAGGGATCCCAAACTCCTCCGCTCCTCTATAAATATAGCTATCTTCCATTGATGAAGGGGTTGAATGGTTGGACTGGCTGAATGGTTGAACTGGCTGAATGGTTGAGCAAGCTAGTAGTAGCCTGAATAGAGATGAATCAATTTTAAGGAGATTATCATCAAACAACCGAAGAGAGAGAGACTTGTCCTTGTCCCGATGAGTTTTATTGAGACGTACTTCTCTATCGACCCGCCGAAGGAAGATCCAGCGTAAGAGCTCAGGTTGTATCTTTCTTTGTTCTAATTAATAATAAGCAACTTCGATTATGGTTCCACTCAGATGTTCATGTTTTATGTTATGAGTTGTATCTTCTCTGATTGATACATAATTGCATGTATTAGTTTTTACGCTTGTTTGTTTGTTGTTTCTTCTTGTACGTGCAGGTGTTCGATCGCATTGAGTGAGAGAATTGTGATTTGCCAAAGCAAGGGATGTAAGCGCCATCTTATTCACAAACGATGGCAGCGTAGGACTTAAGGTAGGCCTCTTGTCGCATCTTGGTCTTTTGCAATTAGGAACTTGCATCTTAGCGTGACTCAGTTGTTGCTAGACCCGATCTGGGCTAGTAGGGATCGCCTCTGTCTGCAGAGGGGATTTACCTCTCCAACAAACTGGCAACTCCGCTAGGGAGACATTGATTGGAGTTTGTGTTGTCTTTTTGGTTGATTTTGGTCTTTTTTTGCTTGATCAACTCTTTTGGTTCACCTTTTTCTGGTGTAAAAACCTTGTTCAGCCCCCAGAGGATCAAATATGACCTCTGTTTTTCCGAATTTTCATCTTTTCATGGTTGGCTTGATTGGCGCAGTTTCCACCCTAACATTCGCGCCCATTGGCGTAGGTTGCCAGTTCACCACTCACGCCATCCCCTGTCTGGCGCGGATTACAGCCAGACAATCACGCCATCTCCTGTAGGTGCTAGGGTTTTCCATTGTTTGGGAGTTTTTTGGTCAGTACTCTACTTATGGGTTAGTTTTAGATTTTGTTTGAAGTGGTGAGTCTAGTCTTGGTTGGGATCAATTTTTTTTTTTTCATTTTTAGACGTTGGCACTTGTTGTCAGTTAGTAACCCGCGCGAATTAGCCGTTGGCGCTAGTTGTCAGTGAACAAGTCGTGCCAATTTCAGGGTGTATGAAAATTGAGATTTTTTCCCTAAATCCTTCACCAGTGTATCTTTCCCTTTTGGTCTTTTCTCTGTATGAGCATATATTACATTTCTCATTGTTCAGCCTAATGTATTCTTTCCATGATTGCTTGATGTAAAAGGGAATGAATGCCTTGTGTTGAAATCATACTTTGGAAGTCCTTTTTGTGCTTGACCTCATATATCTTGTAGCCTTTTGAGGAATTTCGTTACAAAGTGTTTAAAACAACGATTGCATTCTTAGTGTGGTTTTGCATCTTTTTTGCATTCATCCTTCCATTAAGAAGATTCGCGTTCATTTAGTTTTTGTCTCAAAGTTTTCTTTTCATTTAAATGCATTAGATCACATCACATTGAAAAGTATTTTTTTGAGATTTATCATTGAACTTAGATCACATTGTTTAACGATTGAAAACTAAAAATCGCTTCGAGTGCATTCTCTTTCACTAAAAGCATGCATTAAGTAGATTCTCATTTCATCGAAAAATGCATTGAGTGCATTCTTATCATTTGAAAAGAAAAAGGAAATTGTGAATAGATTACAATTGCATAGTTTTCAGAAAATAGGATTTTGCATAGATTACATCGCATTATTCGCATCGTTGAATGTTTGAGATTAATTTTGGATAGTGAAAGTCATCTAGTTTGAAAATTTTCGTTTTCAGTATTGTTGTTTGTTGCATCATTGTTTGAAGTTCTTCCCTTAACTAGATAAAATTCATCGAATTGAAAAGTTTTATTTCATCATATAGCTGCATATAGGATATTGTCAGATGACATGTGGTAGGGCCTTGAAACTGAGACACAATTGAATATCAACCATAAAATTTATTTAATTAACCTAAGGAAGCATTGAAAAATTAACGAAATATTTAGAGGTCTATGCTAGTGACGTGTTCCGGTGTCGTTAAACCTAGTAGCTTTCGTTCGCCTCTTGGCTTTAGACAGCACTAGTACAGACTTGTGCTCCCCGTACCATCACGTATATAAAGGGAGACCCCACTAGGTTGCTATCCTTTATCCATAGGAAGCCGAGTCTGCCACCTTAGACTCGTGATACACCAGAAACAACATTCGGGGAGATTGCCTGCACGTACGTCAAGTCCTTGGTTGATTTCTCTTTCATTTTTTAACCAAGGTGTATATTGCAGTTCATGGATATCTGGTACACACTTTTTACCTAGAGTTCCAGAGCAGTCAGTTTGATCTTTACTGACTCCCTAAATTTCAAAAGATCGTCAAGCGCTTGTCCTTTCATGCTTGTTTTCAAATTGAAAGCGATAGAGTCACTCTTTTCCTGTTTCTCGACTCTTAAAATATGAAACAACAGAGTTTTGTTTCAATGTTTTAAAAAATTAACTGCCTACGAAATATTCCTGGTTAAGGTTATTTTCCTTAGGGTGTTGTCCTAAGGTTGTTTCTAATGGAAAATTTTCTGGAGTTCACTAACCAAGGAATCCCCTTCAATGGGAATCCTGGTCCTTTTCCTCCTTTTGGAAATGTTGGTGCTCCTTATATGGCAACGTTGTCCCTTCATGGGTTAATTGTTGGGTTGCCGGTTTGGTTGTTTTCAACCTCTGTGGTTCCGAATGTCCTGGCTACTGTTCAATCAGTTCCTCTGCCTGAGTAACATCATGTTGATTCCAAGGTGGACCTCTCCCCTTCTTCATCTGTTTCTGCGTCCTCCTCTTCTACTTCGCCTGGTGAAAGTCTGGATTTGAGTAACCAGGTGGCTAAGAAGAAAAAGAAGAAGACAAAGAAGAAGAAGTTAGATAAGAGAGAGGCTAAGGCTGCGGCTATTGCTTCAATAACACCCCCTCTTTATAAACCTTCCAACCCTCCACAAAAAGTTAAGTTCCCTTGCATGTTGTGCACAGGAGACCATCGTCTTCGAGACTACCCTGACATTCCCAAAGTGCTCAAAGTATGGTCCAACAGTCCTCTGCCATTGCCTTTGGCTTTCGGGAGTCGATTTGGGGGCACGCCTTCAGCTAGTTCTAGTAAAACTCTTAAGAAGCAGGGTAAGCTTTCCAATCCCTGTAAGTTGTGTGAAGGGCACCATTCCATTCACCTTTGTCCATGTATGGATGAAGCCAAGCGAGTTTTGGAAAACTCGACTATTTCTGTGCCGTGATTTCTGGCTGGTTACCAAAAACTTTCTTTGAGTCCTCCACTAGCTGATCCTATGATTGGTCAAGAGTCATCCTTGGTCAATCCCTCTCCCCCGGAAATTCAAATTCAGGAATCCGTTCTCGACCAACCATTGGTCGTGGGATCGGTTGAACTGGCCCCATCTGCAGTGCACCAGGTATTTTTCGTTGAGAGTGGATCTCAAATCCCTCAGGTTCTTCTTGTTTCTTTAGATTCTTTAAACTTGGAGAAATATTCTCCTATCCCCATATCTCAAGAAGCTGCTCCTCCGCCTCCCATGATAAAGGTCCCAGAGGATATCCCTCCTGCTTTTGAGATGGAGGTCATGGAGGATGCTCCTTATTCGATCGTAACACCAGGGGAAGACCATTTGGGTTCGATGGTAGCCCCTCCAAGTAGTTTGGTCGCTTCCTTTGATTGGAATCGATTTGCAGGATACCGCCTTCAGTCTTATGTGCCTTTTGAGATAACGGTACAAACCTCTGGTCTGGTCGTACCTAGCACTGTTATGGATGAAGGCGCATCTATTAGTGTTCTATCCTCAACTACTTGGAAAGATTTTGGTTCACCGCTGCTTGTTCCTGTTACGCAGAATCTGTTGGAATTTAACAAAAGAAATAGTCAACCGTTAGGGATCCTTCCAAGGTTACCTGTTACTTTGGGAGGTAAAACCGTCCATATGGACATGATGGTTGTTCCTGACCCCTTGGAATTTAATTTAATATTGGGCCGTGATTATAATTATGCCATGGGAGCACTTGTTTCCTCCCTCTTTCGTGTGATGTGTTTTCCGCACCAAGGTCAAATCATGACCATCGATCAGCTTGCATTCTTTGGTCCCAATATGGTAGCTAGTCCACCATCATCTCTGCCGAATCTTTATCCACCTATTGTATCTGCCCCTCTGCAGGTTAACTATGTGGCTAACTACACTATTACTGTACTTAGTGATAGTGTTGTTGTGCATCAGGTGCTGGGGGCATTGGGTCCTGACTTCCAGGATCTTTTCCTTCCATCGGGAGTGGAACTCTTGGAAGCGACGACTTCTTGTTCATTATGATGAGGTCGGTCAGAGCATGGTTTTTTCCTGTGTTAAGCTCCTTAAAAAATGAAACCTGGTCTGGTCAGAGTAGAGTTCGTTTCCTTATGTCAAGCTCCTTAAAAAATGAAAGAAGGCATGTTGGAGCAGAGTTCCTTGTCTTGTGTCAAGCTCCTTAAAAAATGAAACAAGGTTGTCGGAGTAGAGTCCCTTGTCTTGTGCCAAGCTCCTTAAACCATGAAACAAGGTGTCCTAAGGATAGTTCTTTTAATGTGACAACATCGTTAAAATAATGAAACACATTCTTGTTCAATTCGAGTCTTTGATCAGATTGCGTAAAATCCCAGTCGAGTCTTTCTTAGATCTCGTAACTTGAACCTTCACTCCCTCCATCTATTTACTCAGGTGCATGGACTGAAGCTTGGGGGGCATGTACCTCAAATTGAGTCACCATGCTGGGGGCAAGCTTACTTTTTCAAGCATCATTTGTTTTCGTTTCAAGCTTGTGTAAAAATGAAACCAACTTCAAGCAGAGTTTCCTGATTTCAAGCTTGTGCAAAAATGAAACCTTTCCCATTTTACCTCTTATGATTGCCATCTTATCAGCCTATATTTGCTAGATGAGCCTTGGTTTTCTCACTCCATCTTCACTATCTGCTTGGCCGATCATATGCCTTCACTTGGTTGTCTTACCCATTCCTGAGGAACCGCTACGATGAGTGGTCTTTGTTAGCCAACCTCTTAACCTTTATTTTTTCTGAGAAGTTCCACCATTACCGGAACCAGTTGCTACCCTTTATACCACTCATTCGTTCAGGTGGAGTCATCTTTCAGCTCTTTTCTGACTCTCTAAACATGAAAATATTACTGAGTCACTTGTCATTTTGATCTCGTTAAAGTGGCCACAAAACGACATCTACCCAGTATACCTTTACCCCTTTTTCGGGCTGGAATAGATTATTTACGAAAAAGGAATACCCTAGCCTATCGCGACTAGGAGGTTTTCTCAGACATAGTTTTCTACCTTTTCGGATCTAAGGAACTATCTATGAAAAGGGATTGTTGGATTTTACTTTTCTGCTGTATTTTCAAACTCTCTAAACATGAAAAGACGCTGAGTTATTCCTTTGTCAGACTCGTTAAACCCTGATGACATCAGATTCAGTCATAATGACGATATTCGAGTTCCTCCTTCCTAGGGCTTGTTAAATGTACTAGGATGGATTCGTCCAAAGGAAGAACTTATATTGAAAGAATATGCTATCCCCTTTAAGCTTGTTATCAAAAATAATTGGGGTACTCGCCAGAAATGGTGGGGAAAAATGGAACCAGTATCGTCGTCTTGTCAGCAGTATGTCGCTCTTGAACATGGCACTTGTCTGCATTCGTGTCGGGTTGGGGGCATCTCATCTCATTCTCTGCTTGCCTCCATGGGTTTGGTTAATCCATTTTGACCGCTCATCTGTTCTTTGCCTCGTCATCATGACCTTTGATCTTTTGATGTCAAATACTGCCAAATCCACAGTCGTGCCACCAATATGTTCAAGAGAAGTTGACCTCTGCAGTTTCAACCTTCCTCTAATTCTCATCTGATCCTGATTCACAAACATTATGTTCCTCTGTCTCGCATCGATGATGTGGGAGACACTATGGCCCACCTTCGATCAAGGTCACTTCCTGTCGACTTCAACTCATTATCCAAGAAGCAGATCTAGGGACTCCTTTCTGGTACCTTGGAGCCTACATGCCTCAATGACAGGTTCTTTGCATTCAACGTAAGGTTTTCATCATTGGCCTTTGATTGGATGATTTTGTGGGTGTTTGATGCTAGGTCACTGTTCACATTCCATAGATTTCACCTATAGTAACTTGAGGGTCCTTGTCATTATGGGTGGTTCCTCTCACGTATGTTAACAACTTTCATCATTGGCTGGTAATCAGATGATGTTATTGCATGTTCGACTTCAGCTCACATATTCACATGCTTGAACTTGTACTCTGTCTGGGTCGAGATGGAGTGCAAGACCCTGGATTTTGTCTGTTAGAATCCATGCTACGATTTTGTGGATTATTATGATTGGTTACATGAATCATTCATTGGATGGCTGCGACCATACCTGAGTCTATTTATCGATCCTCACTGGATGGCTACACCCATGCCTTGGATCTTGAATAGTGTATACTATGTTACAGATGCCTGCATCCATACCACATATATATCATGTATTTGATATATCAGTTTTACTTTTCTACACAGGTTTTTCGATGACATTGTTTTCATTTGGACACATTCTCGTAAATCATTTCACCCCTCTCTCTCTCTCGGGCCTCATGCTTTAGGGAGCATCTGTTACATAGTAATTTGTCACTGTCCCTGCAATCCCCATCTCGCCCATTGGAGGGTCTTTTTTGTGACCAATAATTAGTGTCATGCCTTGCAAATACCATCATTGCATCCATTTCCATGAGGAAAACATTCGTTCTGTTGATCATTTCCTAAGCAGACCCTTAAAAACACCTATTTTTCCTTGTCGTTGGTAGCCTGTTATGTCCTCGCGCCAATGAGGAAAATTAACACTGAGCCCACACCAGTTGACGTTCTGTCTCAGTTAAGCACCTCACCAATCTGCTTATGGAAATTTTTTAAAAAAAGAGGCGAAGTTTTGATTACAACAACTTCGTGGATGAGTCATGAGGAGTGGTTTTGACTGAATAACCACGACCTTCCTCCTTTGGCCTCTTGTTTCCACCTTATGGGGAACCTCCCAAGGGATAAGGCCTCCCTTCCACTATTGTAGGGATCCCAACCTCCTCCTCTCCTCTAGAAATATAGCTATCTTCCATTGATGAAGGGGCTGAATGGTTGGACTGGCTGAATGGTTGAACTGGCTGAATGGTTGAGCAAGCTAGTAGTAGCCTGAATAGAGCTGAATCAATTGTAAGGAGATTATCGTTAGACAACTAAAGAGAGAGAGACTTGTCCTTGTCCTTGTCCCAACGTGCTTTACCGAGACGTACTCCTCTATCGACCCACCGAAGGAAGATCCAGCATTAGAGATTAGGTTGTATCTTTATTTGTTTTGATTAATAATAAGCGACTTCGATTATGGTTCCACTCAGATGTTCATTTTTTATGTTATGAGTTGTATCTTCTCTAACTGATACATAATTGCATGTATTAGGTTTTATGTTTGTTTTCTTTTCGTTTCTTCTTGTACGTGCAGGTGTTCGATTGAATTGAGTGAGAGAATTGTGATCTGCCAAAGCAAGCGACGGAAGCGCCATCTTCTTCACAAATGATGACATCGTAGGACTTAAGGTAGGCCTCTTGTCACATCTTGGTCTTTTGCAATTAGGAACTTGCATCTTAGTGTGACTCGGTTGTTTCTAGACCCGATCTTGGCTAGTAGGGATCGCCTCTATCCGTAGAGGGGATTTACCTCTCCAACACTTGTTCTCATTGCTTCCAACTTCACACCTTTGAAAATATTTCATTTTAGGAGTTTCCACTGAACTAATTAAAATCATGCTCAACCATCCAAGAAAAAACAAAAACCCTTGCTCTTAATAACTAGCCTAATATCATACCCAAAAACCTTAAAGATAAATCAATCTTTTCACTTATAGATAAATCCCTCTCTGGATTCAGGAGGGCTAGATCCTAGAATCCCAAAGTGGTTCAAGTGTTCTCTCCGCAGTTCTGGTCTCACCAATCTACTATAATTACGGGGAGCTAACAACCTTAACTTTATCCTTAACCTAACCATAACCATAACCTCTAAACGTAATGTTAAGGTTAAGGTTAAGGTCAAGGTTAAGGTTAAGATTAAGTTAAGGGTAAGGTAAAGGTTAGTTTAAGGTTAAGGTTATGGTTAGGTTAAGGGTTAAGGGTAATGTTAAGGGTAAATTTATGGTTAAGGTTAAGGATAAGGTCAAGGTTAAGGTTACGTTAAAGGTAAATTCAAGGTTAAGGTTAAGGTTAGGGTAAAGTTAAGGTTAGGTTAAGTTAAGGTTAAGGTCAAGGTTAGGTTATAGTTAAGGTTAAGGTTAGTTTATGGTGAAGGTTAAGGTTAAGGTTAAGTTTAAGGGTGAAGGTTAAGGGTAAGGTTAAGGTTAAGACCCGTAACCTTAAACTTCACCCTTAACCTTAACCTAACCTTAACCTTAACCTTAGTAAACTTAACCTTGACCATAACTATAACCTAACACTAGCCTTAACTTTAACTTTAACTTTACCCTTAACCTTCACCTTAACCTTAACCTTAACTATAACATTAACATTAACCTTAACCTTAACTTAACCTAACCTTAACCTTAACCTTAACCTTGACTTTACCCTAAGCTAACCTTAACCTTACCCATAACCTAACCCTAACCTTGAGGTTAGGTTAACCTTGACCAAACCCTTAACCTTAACCTTAACCTAACCTTAACCTAACCCTAACCTTAACCTATACCTTAACATACCCTTAACCTTAACCTTAACCTTATCTTAACCTTAACCTAACCTTAACCTTAACCTTAACCTAACCATAACCTTAACCTTAACCTTAACTTAACCAGACCCTAACCTTGACCTTAACCTTAACCCAAACGTTAACCTAACCTTTAATTAACCTTAAATTTAACTTTTCCCTAACCTTAACCTTAACCTTACCTTTAACCTTAACCTTAACCTAACCTTAACCTTGATGCTGACTTTACCTTAACCTAACCTTAACCCCTTAACCTTAACCTTAACCTTCCCATAACCTTAACTTTAACCTTAAACTTAACCTTGAACTTAACTATAACCTAACGCTAACCTTAACAAAACCCTTAACCTTAACCTTAACCTTAACCATAACCTTAACCTTAACCTTCCCATAACCATAACCTTAACCTTGACCTTACCCTTAACCTTAACCTTAACTTGACTTAACCCTTAACCTTAACCTGACTAAACCCATAACCATAACCTTAACTTTACCCCTAACCTAACCTTAACCATAAGCTTAAACTTAACCTTAACCTTACCCTTCAGGTAAATTCGAGGTTAAAGTTACTTTAAGGGTAAGGTTAAGGTTAAGGTTTGGTTAAGGTTAGGGTTAGGTTATAGTTAAGGACAAGGTTAAGTTTAACTTTAAGGGTAAGGTTAAGGTTAAGGTTAAGGTTATGGGTTTAGTTAGGTTAAGGTTAAGGTTAACGGTAAGGTAAAGTTCAAGGTGAAGGTTACGTTAATTTTAAATTCAAGTTTAAGGTTACGTTAAGGGTTTGGTCAAGGTTAAGGTTAGGGTTAGGTTATAGTTAAGGTCAAGGTTAAGGTTAGGTTATAGTTAAGGTAAAGTTAAGGTTATGGGTAGGTTAAGGTTAAGGTTAAGGTTAATTTAAGGTTAAGGTTAATGTTTGGTCAAGGTTAGGGTTACATTATAGTTAGGTCAAGTTTAAGGTTACGTTAAGGGTAAAGTCAAGGTTAAGGTTAATATTAGGTTTGTTAGTCATCAGTATTTTTCACCTGCTGATGATGACTAGTTTCCTAAGCTGATTTTTCTAGAAAATGATCTCCAAAATGTCTAATCTGTCATCTAGAAAACACCCCAAAATTGTTTTTGTCCTCCTACCCCTTTTGGTCAGCCTATGATAAGAAAAAACCTATTTGCCAAGTCCTATCTAGTTTCAACAAAATAATCCTGTCCATAAGCTGTCATAGCTGAAAGTTATCTACTATTTTTCACCCTTATTCCTCAAGCCATTCATTAATCAACTATTGAAAAAATGTCTGCAACCCTATATATAGTCATATCTCATTTGGGAATCTGATCATACCCAAGGAAACACTCAGAATATGTCAAGATCACCCCTAAGTTAGATAGTGGTGTTTTAGGGCTTTCCTTGAAAAAAGCATCCTGAGCCAAAAGCCTCTGTTCAGTATCAGCTAGCCCTGAATTAGCAACTAATCTACAAAAAAAGTCTTAATCCATCCATAGGTCGTGCCACTAAGAGGTCATTCTGTCTCAGTCCAGAAGAAGTTTGACAAAGATCCAAAAAAGAAGAAGATAAGTATGTTTACTATCTAAAATAAAATACTTAGGTCAGGAAAAATCTCCATAAGACACCAAGGAAGCTCTTCAGAGTTCAAAGTCATATGTTTTTACATCTCTGCAGGGTTGTGATTGCAATAATGATCAATGTGCAAAAGAGAAAAGGGACAAAGTCAAAAGCGTCCTGCATGCTGGATTAGCTTTCCCTCAGTAAAACAAGTGAAATATAGCAAATGAAGCGCTGCTAATGGGTGTAGTCTGAAAGCAAACGTTTCCTAAAAAAAAATAGCAGCCTCCAAGTCACATGAATACATGAGGCTGATGTTATGCTAACCAACAGTCTTTTCAGAATCTTCTCCAAAAGGAAATCCAACCTGCTTCTGTAAACATAGTTAAGGGAAGTCAGACAACTGTGTCTAGCAAGCAACTACTCTACATACACAAGTCATATGATTTCTGGTCTAAGGGTTCCCAAGGATATTTTACAAAGAATACAAATATCAGAACACATCTCATAGATCAAATAACTGCCTATTTGACACAATACCAAGAAAAGACACATGGTCTGCAAAAAGGTGATAGAATTTTTAAATAGGTGAAATGGCATATTCACAGTAATAACATCCTCCTTTAAAAGAGCAGATGGTTGAAACACAGAAAGAACCTCCTCCTTTAAAAGAGCAGATGGTTGAAAGCACAGAAATGACCTCCTTCATTAAAAAGCAGATGGTAGAAGACATCATGGTAAAGCCTCCTCCAATAAAGAGCAGATCATTGAAAGCACATAAGAACCTGCTTCATTTAAAAAGCAGAGGGTTAAAGTGCTTTAAGAGATTTCAGAAATTATAGGCCACATCCTTCCAAGAGATGAACAAAAGATGCATCAACAGTTTTTCATATGGTGTTTGAGCAAGTTCTTTATTTTTGAAAGACAGGGTTCAAAATCGGTGGTGATTCAATAAGGTTTCATAGGTTGAAAAACCTATATCATATCAAAAGCAAAGGATAGCTGCTAGTATTTAAAAACTCTGACCCTGTATTTTTTACAAACTCATTCAAAGGATAAATCACAGGTTGCAATATTGACTAAACAAGCCTCTTATGGATGGTTAAATTGACAGACCTAAAGCTCAGGTTCTAATCTTATCTACAAAATGGATAGACTGCCTATATGACTAATGAGAAAAGGGCATGATATATTTTGAATAAATTCATTATGTTATCAAAGCTAAGCTCCCTCCAGGTTATGAATGAAAAGCAAAACTTGAGAGTTACCTGTTAAAATCATTCAAAGACAAAGGGCATGCTGTTAAAACAGATTATGTTTGCATTAAAAGGGGGCCTTTTCATTACAAAGGTTATGAGATAGAAAAATCATCTACATCAAAGGCCAAAGGTGACATAATGGTAAAAAGGCTTCTATTGTTCTGTTTATAAAGATCCCCTTAAAACTAAATCTAAGGGTAAATTTCTGGCTAGAAACAGCCTCATGAGAAAGGCCTCAATATAGAAAATGCAAAGTAGCTTTTTGGATAACTTGTAGGATTATCTTTAAGTTAAAAGGGGCCTCCACAAGAATATTATGAAAAAAAGCACAGTTTACAAAAGGAAAAAAAGGTTTTCAAATAGTGAAAGGAAAGAGTCTACTTTGTTTTTCCTTTGAACAAAGTCTTATCAAGTATACAAGGCATCGAGCAAACATTCATTTACAACCTCACCGAAGAAAAGAAGCATTTTTGGAGAAAATTTGAATATTTCAAGCTCAAGAGTTCTGCACGGCGTGCCTGTAGGTTCCCAACCAAAGACTTTAAACGGAGTCGCAGCGCACCTGTAGCCTCGCGCAACACGCCAGTGTCGGCGGTGACTAGGCGCCCGAGGCTGACCCGAAAACCCTTCTGTGTGGCGCGTTCAGCGCTAAATGTCTGCCCATCCATATGCTTTGAATGAGCTTTCTTGTATGCTGCTCCGACGTTCAAAGGACCTCAAAAAATAATTCTTTAAGGCCTATTACTCAGTGACAAGGGGGTGCCTTTATGTTTTAGAAAAACAGTGATATCAAAGAGACAGTGATTTTAAAGGGACTTTTTTCTTTCTTTAAACAACCACAGAAAAAAGTGAATTAAGGGAGAGGAATTCATATTGTCAAGTTCAGAAAGAATTGGTTTCATTTGAACAATTTTGTCGGCTAACTAAGGACAGACTTAGTTTTTCTCAAAGAGTAAAGGGTGTGTTGATTGAAGATTTAGTTCAGTGATAACTTAAAAGAGTTTGCCTGGGTAAGTCAGCCAAAGATCTCAGAAGAAAAATGCCTCCTAAGCCAGATAACAGGAGTGGTCCTCACAAAAGGTATGAGCCTTTTTCAACTCAAGAAGTGAATACATATCCTTCAGTGCTTTTTAACTTTCATGAAGTAGGATGTTTCAAATTTTGTAAAAAGTTTCAGGAGGTGAAAAGTTATCTTCCCTTGACACATTTGTTTGCTTTAAGGCTGTAAGGGAAGCATGTTCATATAGCAGGTTTAGACTTTAGGCTCTCTCCTAGAACTATCTCCAAAGCTACCAAAATTCCATATATCGGAGAAAAATGGTTTAAGCAAACCTACCTAGATTCAGATCAATACAAACCCTTCTTAAAACCAGAACATCGGGATGCATTCCCATTTATTTTTCCCTTTTCCTATTTGTTGACCAGCTATGCTCCTCTCATGAAAATCCTCATGAAATATTTCACATGCGAAGGGAGGTTTTCCTGATTTTATGCTTATCATATCAGGCTACTCATGCACTTCACAAGAACTCAATTGCTAAACCTACCCTTTTTCCTCTATAGAAGCATTGACAAGATGGTTTCCACTATTCAAAATAAGCCTTCCTCTCAACAGCAAGCTTTTCTTTTTCATCATTCCCTTATCAAGATCGTCATCCTCCATCAACTTGAGAAAAAGGGAGTTTCTTGGGAATCTTTCATTCCACATCCCGATTTCACCACTGCTTCTTCATCTCATGCACCTTCCTCACCATCCACTCATCATGTCTATCCTTCTTTTAGAAAATCCACTCCTAAGAAGAAAAAATATCCTATGATTGAAAGTGAAGAAGAACAAAGTGAGAAAGTGGAAAACAGTGAAGAAGAACAAAGTGAGAAAGGGAAAAATAATGAAGAATAACAAAGTGAAAAAGGGAAAAATAGTGAAGAAGAAAAAAATGAGAAAGAGAAAAATAGTGAAGAAGAGCCAGTGAAAGAGGGCAAACAAGTGATGAGGAAGGAAAAAATGAAGAATAAAAACATGAAAGTGAGCATAAAGAAGGCAATGATGAAGAGCTGGAACAAGTTGATGAAGAACACAACAGTCACAAAGAGGAAACTATTGGCAGCCCACACAACAGTGATCATGATGATGATTAGGCACAAAATAGTGAGGATACAGAGCCTAAAAGTTAAGAGGAAAGCAGGGACAGAAGTGAACAAGGCAACCCTCAAGGAGACATACAAGGTGACAACCAAGGCACTTATGAGAAGGGTCAAGACACTCCTCAAAGGGACACTTTTGATGAAAAGCAGGAAAGCCCTCCATCCAACAAGGATGATGACAAGAAAAATTCAAGCAATGATCATTCTAAAGAAGGCAACATAGAACAAAAGCGCCAAAACAGTGACCATGAGCATAGCAATAATAAATACCAACAAAGCAGCCTTCAAACGGAGGGAAACAATGACAAGGATGATGATGGGAGTAGTAATGGTAAAGACTAAATAGAGCATGTGCTAGATGCCTCTCCTAGGCAAGGGGCCGTGCTTTCTTCTCCAAAGGTAACAAAGCCTTGAAAATCAAGAAATAAAGTGGCTCAATTTGTAACTCCCAATGTTACTAGAGCACTCCAAAGCAAAGGAAATTTGCCCAAGCAAACCATTATTGAATTTCCAAAGAAGAGGAAAACCAACAAGGCCACCCAAGGCAAGGGAAAAGAGAAGGACGAAAGTAGCCATGAGAAAGAAAGGGATTTTTATATAATTCAGATAAAAAGTGATGATAGTGACAATGAGACTAGAATCCTTGAGTCCCTCTTGTGAAATATAGAAGAACAAATTCGTGACCTGAGAGCTGATCTAGAGAGGTCTAAGGACTTCATACATTTTCTGTAGACACAAAACAAGCAAATTAATGCCCACACGACAGTTTATCAGGCATGGGTTTTCAAGTACCAAAGGGAATCCTCCAAAGAACAAATCAAGTTGGAAGAGCTCATGGGCAAATTCAATGACATTGAAGAAGAAGAACAACCAAAGAGGAAGAGGCCTAGGACTATGGGTCTCAAAAGAGCTTTGGAGAAACAGAGAGAAGAACAAGCAACCCTTTTCCGATATTTTCCTCTTACTTCTTTACTCACCCAAGAAATAGAAAATAATAGAGATGCATGGCTTGAAATGTCAAATAAACACTTGGAGGATAAGTTGGAAAGAGCTTATAGAGACTTAAGCCTTCAAAAGAAAATGACCGGGCACTATAAGAAGCTAAATCAATTTGCACGAAGGAAATTGAAGGTTACACAAGAAAAGCTTAATGTGGCCCGAAAGAGGCACCTGGTAGAAAAAATGGGAAAAGGCAAATAAAATCTTGAAATTTTGGCCTCCGCTTCTCTACATGCTTCTCAAAACCCGTGAGGGTTATGCTCGCCAAAATTTGGCATAATTCAACAAGTTTTTGTTTTTTGACATTTTTGGGCTTTTTGCAGAAAATCATGGGCATCGCCATTTTAGTTTGAAGCATCCTCAAAGGTTGAAATTTGTATCATTGGATGCATTAAATTTAGGGGCATATACTTAGCAAATTTCAGATCAATTGAAGATTTTTTGGTCCCCCAAAGAGGCGAAAAACAGTCACTTTTTCCACACTCTGCCTCACATATGAGCAAGAGCTAATTTCTAGGTTTTTCCACACAGGTTAGTTTTTCATAGGCTTCTTATGCTCAGTTTGGGGAAAAAAAAGTATTTTAAGAAACTATACATCTAGGGCTTTCCAACGAGCCATCACGAGCCTTGTTTCGACATTGAGAGGTCCTTCAAAAGTTGCCCACAAGACAGGGAATTTTATGCTGCTATATTTTTGAAGCATTTTTGTGAAAAATGCAGTTTTCTGAAGTGGCTTTTCCAAATGTGCATTTAGCCTTTTTTTGCCATTGTCTGTTGGGAAAACTCAATTTAATTTCCTTTTTTATCATTTTTAGGATATTTTTATAGATATTTTGTGCCTTGGGCTTTGCAAAGCCTCAAGGACAAAATCAGATATTTTTGATGGGCCAATAAACTTGCTAGTTTCACTAGGAGGTTCTGCTTCACTTTAGCCTATATATTCCAAGAGATTTCATTGTAAACAAGGCTAAAATTGATGATATAGAGCAATATATGGTTATACAAGGTTGGAAGAAATACTTTGTCTCATGCATTGGATAGTTTCTTGAATGTTTTGGATGATGAAAGAGGACTGTTGTAGGATTCCTTGACTTGGTAAAATGGTATAGTGTTCCTCTCTATTATGTTTCCTTGGTTTTCATACATGTCTCCATGTTTCTTGCTTGCTGCAGGCTAGTAAAGAATAGATTTGAGACATGCCCATGGATACACCTCAAGTTTCCTGATTTTATTACAGCTTCTATGTTTTTCTTCCTTCTTAGTCATATCAAAGAATTATTAACTTCTCTTTGATCACTGAAGAACTTGTTTCTTATTTCATTTATGGTTTTTATGCATGCTAAGTATAATTCACGGTACGCCCTACTTACTCATGGCTAGTCAAAGTTCCATCTCTGAAAACTCTCTTTGAATTATTGATTGTCTTAGTTTGAACCAAGGAGGTCTTGTTTAGATATTTCCCTTTGCCTAAAAACTTTGCATTCTATTTTTTCAAAGTTCCCAATAGCTCAAAATACTATGTCTAGGAGTTCCCTCTTAGTAGCTTGAGTTATTTTTTTTGTCTTAATTGTTTTTCCCCAAAGTCTGATAGCGATTTTCCTAAAGTTAGAGAGTCATATATCTCTATGTATCTCTTAAAGGTTTATTTTATGCATCTATCAGTTTGAAGTTGCATTTATTGTGATTAATGGTTAGCCCTACCACATACATGTCTATTGTTGAACTATTTATGTTTAAAATTATTTTGTACTTCACAAAACCTAGTGTTCATCCCATTTGATTCCACCTAAAGATCCACTTTACCTTGATCAAATCGGCCCTACAATATACCTTTTCCACCATCTAAGGCTTTCTCAACCTTTTCGACCCCATAGCCCAGTTAATCTAACAATATTTTTATCTACTTAAAACTTTGATCAGTTCCTCCCTCAAAAACCTTTAAAACAAACTAAAAACACACTTAAAAACTAGCCTAAAATAAAAAACATAAGAAGCAAACAACTATACATCCCTTGCACAAATAGAGAGAGCCCTCTCTGAGTCCAGGAAGGCTAGGTCCTTGGGCTCGAAAGTTAGTTTGATGTTACCCTGTCACTTGGCTTGCCAATCTACAAAATCACAGGACCCTAACATAATGGCGATCACGGTGGGACTCTGAGTGATAAACAAACTTAGATTCCCTAAACCTTCAGAAAATTTTGAAAATAATATCTTCTGAACTTATCCCACTGCTCACTAACATAATGGCCATCATAGTGGGACTCTGAGTTAGTGACAATCTAGGTATACCTTAGGACTTCAGAATCCTTCAACCTAGAAGTTTTATCAAAGAGTAGAATCTATCTGTCTCACCATCCTAGCAAAATGATGACCCAGCTATAGGATACTTTTACAAACCTTAGGGCTACATAAAAACTCAGAAAATCCCAAAACATCCTTAGATTGGTTCTTGGTAGTATCGGTGGTGGACCATACATATATACCTTCAAAACAACTAAAAATCCACCTGGAAACTCCACTAGCCTCTAGTAGGCCTAAAACTCCATAAAACAAAAAAAAAAATCATAAACCATACTATTCTGTTGACTCGTCTTTCCCAAAACTCAAAATTAATGGTGCAGCCTTTGAAATCAATGACAAACTAAGTATAACTTAGTGATTCATAAAACTTCACCTAAACATAGGAAATCAAACAGAATAATCTTGCAAATAGAACCATAGCTTTCCCAACAGTCTAGAAAACTATTGAAACTAAGTGTTAAGTATTTCTTGCAAGTATCTACATCAAAGTTTGCTAGAATTTTTTTTCCCAAAATCATCTTTATCAGTATTGGTGGTGGACCATATATCTCAAAGAAATCCACTTGACGACTCCACTAGCCTTCACTTTTGTTTCAACCATTCTTCACATTAGCGAAACCCCTAGAGAGGTCATCTGTCCAAAAACAATCACAAGTATCATCCTCTCTAAGCTTTGACTTTGAAATCTGGCTTCATGAAGAATCAATACCAGATCTCATCTAGACCCAAATCCCCCTATCATAGTTGATAACCCAGAAAATATTTTGTGGCAAACTTCTGAAACTGGTAACTTAGCTATCGATAGGACCATCCGCAAAGCAAGCTCTATACCTGAACATCTTACATCCTTGCAGGATTCCCAGTTTTACTTGAGTTCAACAAAAACCCTTTTTAGAAGCAAGTCGCAGAGTAAAATCAACCTTGACGATCTTGAGTCCTTAGATTTGCAACAGAGTCCTAGCAGAGAAGCCTCACCTAATACACCTCCTAATTTTCAGCTTCTCCACCACTTTGGATCTTACCGCCCCAAATCTGCTCAGAATCAGTTCACAAGTCCAAGTACCTCTGCCACACCCATTCAGACCAACATTATGCAAATCACCTCATCTCATCTTACAAGCCCTCATACTGTAAATCTATAATTAGCCCCCACCATGGTGGCTTGGTATGTGCCCTTAGTATTACCATAGCCTTTGGCACCTTTGCAACATGATTACCAATCAAAAATCCCACACTTCACTGGGGTTGAGGCTACTATCGCCCAACAACATGTGGATAGAATTAGTGATGCCTTTTAATACATGGAAATAGAATATGAGACCATAAGAATGAGGATTTTTTCCCAAAGCCTAGGTAGAGAACCCAATAAATGGTTTAAAATCTTAGCTCCTAACAGTATACATGATCTCCCAACCCTCTACCAAAATTTCATAAATAGGTGGGAAATCAGGAAGAACCCCATCCAAATCATTTCCGAATATAACAATCTTAAAAGGGATAATGGGGAAAGTGTTTGGGACTACTGCACTAGGTTCAACAGGGTTTATAACGCCCTCTCACCTCACTTCAAACCCCCACTTGGCTCAGCATTAGCAAATTTTCTCGAAGGTTTCGACCCAGATATGACATACCAACTAAGAGACAAGGACCCCGCAACTTTAGAAGAAATGAAAAAGGTGGCTATGAGTGTGGAAGCCAACCTAGCTGAAAAGAGATTTAGGATGAGATTAGAAAATAAAGTCACATACCGGGATGAGGTCACCCCTTCAGTCTCTTCCTTAGATCCTAGAATAGATAGCCTGGTTAGATCTATGGAGAAACTGTGGGAAAATATAAGTGAAAAGGTACCTCTTAGGGACAACTAGCCAAACCCTCAAAACAAGAACCAGAACCAAAACTTTAAAAGAGACCCACCTCGAAATAAACCAAGGGAAAATGACCAACAGATCATGCCACCTTTCAAAGAAAACTATGTTGATGAGGTGGAAAGAGATATAGAACCACTTGATGAAAGTCATTTAAACTTGATAGGTTCTGATAACGAGGGTGACGTTTTCCTCACAAAAGAAGAACAATTTTTCTTCTCCTCGAATCAAAGTGAAGGAAATTATGAGGACCTCGAAGATCCTAATATACGATTTCAAAACGCCATAATATAAGCTCATAGGAAATATGATCTCAGGAGTAAGAAAAACCAGGACAACTCTAAGAAAGGTAGCTTAGACACTGTTGTTACTAAAACCCCCAATACCATTCTTAAAAGAGTAGTGGATAGTAACAAAATTGTGGCCAAAAACACTGACCAAAATAAAGATAAATCTATTCAGGCAAGCCTTGGCCCAAACTATCCTAGTACCTCTGCTAAGATTCTCGAGACAGCTGTGTTGGAAAAAACCCCAAATTAAAATCAGCAAATTAAGAATATGGAGAAAGTCATGACTGAGAAAACTGAAGTAAATCTATATAAACTCCAAGCACTCTTCAGTTTTGAAGGGGAAATCACAAAAATTAAGATCACCATGCCCCTCACTGAACTTCTTGCCCAAAGCTCTTACAAATCCCAAGTTCTAAAGGTCCTAAACATAGGAAATGATGCAGATACTCTACACATAGCTGATGATACCCCTGAGGTGTTTTTTGGTCCAAAAATAGAAGGGAAATTCCAAGAAGGAACCACTCTTCCCTTTTACGTCAGTCTGAATATACATGACCAAATCCTACACAATACCATGTTGGATTCCGGGGCCTCTCACAATCTCATGCCAAAATTTGTAATGGAATGATTAGGCCTAGAAATAACAAAACCTTATAGAGACTTATATTCATTTGATTCAAGCAGAGTCAAGTGTCTAGGCTTGATCAAATATCTTTTCTTTAGTTTGGCCCAAATACCTGCACAACACCTGATCATGGACATAGTGGTAGCAGACATCCCTCCCAAGTACGGAATGCTTTTATCCAGAACTTAGGGGGCCAAGCTTTAGGGAAATATTCAATTGGATATGTCCTATGCCACCATTATTGTGTTTAACCAAACAAGAATATTGTATCGGGAATCACACATGAAATATATGGTCAACAACCAAGAAAGGATAGAGAACATCCCGATGTATTCCTTGCATTCAGATCTAAATTATTTCATTTTACACACTGATGAAAACATTGAGGAACAATCAGGAAAAATTGAAACAAATTTAGGCCCATCACATCAGCCACCCCAGGTTCTCTATGATGAGCTGGACACTCAAAATTATCATGACCTTGAGCAGTTATGTCTTGAGGGAAGAGAATTCGATTTTCTAGAAACAGAAATAGAGAAGAAAGAAGAAAAAATTATACGCCATCAAGAAAATTGCTCAAACCATAGACAAACATTAGCAGTAACATCAGGAACCTTTTTCAGAATAGAGGCACTGGAAGACTTGCATATTACAAACCTTTTTGGAAATCAGGGGTAGGGTAGCCTAATGTTCTTACCATACCTAAATGCTTCATCATCTCATAACTTTACCTCCCCACATGAAACCTTGACTATAGCCACAACTGCTAAAGATCCAGGAAAAATGTCTGATAAACTTGATATGAAGGGATGTAATGACTGCAGTCCAAATATACCTGAACTGATTGAACTAACTCACATTCTGCCACTTCACCAAAGATTTAGAACTGCTAGAATTTGCAATATTGTTCAAGATACTAGCACATGTCGGGAAAATAGTGAGAAACACTATGACAATTCCATCATTTCAAGAAACAACTTTGACAAAAGAAAATACAAAAATCTTGATCAAACATTAATAATCAAAGACAAGACAGCTAGACATAGGATCTGTGTTGATTTTAGAAACAAAAATACACAACCTTGGGAAAAAAGTTATATCCTTCCTGCCCAATACCATACTATACAAATGATAAGTGCTTCTAATCATGTCTCTTTACAAAATGATGTTTCAGGGTATCACCAATTAATTCGTTTGTAAAGCGAACAGATCAAAGAATTTTTCAGATATGCTGGAAGCAGTTCCATATTCAAACCCAGAATTGCAAAACCACCAAACACCAAAGACATGTTCCTGAAGGCCATGTTTCCAGTTCTAAATTTCTTCATTATGATGTACCTTGATGATGTCATCATATGCTTCAAAAATGACAAAGAATATTTGAATTATTTGAAAAAGATGTACAACAAAAGGAGAAGTGGAGATCAAAGGTATAAAGAAGTATAGCAAGAAGACACACGAATGTTTAGATATTCATGCATGAATCGTTATGTTATTCTTACAAGAGAAAATTTTCCAAACTTTTCTTTTCAAGATTTGAGTGGACCAAGAGCATTAGGAGATCCTTATGAAGATAAGATGCTCAAGTTTCACCATTTTCAGGAATTCTAGTTCCATATTTTTCAATCATTGTATATATCATTGTTTGAAGAAATAAACCAAAAATAGAAAATTCAAAAACAATAGAAAATTAAAAAAAGAGGACAGTTTAGAAAACGGAAAAAGCCCCATGTTCAAAAAATAGTCATTCTGAAAGCGCACAAGTCTAAATGCCGCTGCTAGTGCTCAAAGATGTCTTGTTTAGTTATCTAGCCTAATCATAACTAAATGTGTTTTAAATTTATTACTGATAAGTTAGTGAAAGAAGGGATAGTCAAAGAAAGTAGATTAGGAAAAGATACTGGTTCCACATGCTCAAAACAAAACGAAAGAGGAAAATAGGGATGAAAAACAAACTGTGTATCCTAGCCCTGAGTTTTCTAGATCTTATTTTCATGCAAAATAATATTTGTGTGCATCTTGTCTTTTATGCCACAAGTACATGAGAAATCAGACCGTCTAATCTTAATTTGGTCATTTTTCAATTTCATGTTTTAGTTTAGTGAATCAAATCCTGTCAGATAGCTTAATCTTGACAGTCGATCTAGCATAAGTAGAGAAACAAAGGATTTCATTAGTTTAATCTGAACTCCTGGTGGATATAAGTGTAGAATTAGATAGTGTCATTTTTCAAAAATATTATGCCAAAGGGTTGTTAGTCTAAATGCACCCGAAAGAAGAAAAAATGTTAGGGAATGTAGCTGGGTAGGTAGAGATGAATTTGATGCTAATCATGTTTTCAATTTTTAGAAATAGCATCAAGAAAGAAAGAAATTTGTGCCAATGGATAAGGCACTGGTTTTCAAAATCCAGAGATCTGAAATTCTGGACACGTCCTGAAAAGGAGGTTCCCTCTCCAAATGGAGCCACTGTTAGTCATTAGTATTTTTCACCTGTTGATGATGACTAGTTTCCTAAGCTGATTTTTCTAGAAACTGATCTCCAAAATGTCTAATATGTCATCTAGAAAACATCCTAAAACAATTTTTGTCCTCATACCCCTTCCGGTCAGCCTATGATAAGAAAAAACCTATTTTCCAAGTCTCATATAGTTTCAGCAAAATAAATCCTGTCCATAAGTTGTCATAGCTGAAATTTATCTATTATCGTTCACCCTTATTCCTCAAGCCATTCATTAATAAACTATTGAAAAAATGTTTACAAACCTATCTCTGGTCATATGTCATTTGGGAATCTAATCATACCCAAGGAAACACTCAGAATATGTCAAGATCGCCCCTAAGTTAGATAGTGGTGTTTTAGGGAATCCTTTTCTTGACAAAAGAATCCTGAGCCAAAAGCCTCTGTTCAATACCAGTCAGCGCTAAATTAGCACTTAATCTGCAAAAAAAAATCTTAATCCATCCATAGGTTGCAGCACTAAGAAGTCATTCTGTCTCAGTCCAGAAGAAGTTTGACAAAGATTCAAAACAAAAGAAGATAAGTATGTTCACTGTCTAAAATAAAATACTTAGGTCAGGCAAAATCTCCATAAGACACCAAGGAAGCTCTTCAGAGTTAAAATTCATATGTTTTTACATCTCTGTAAGAGTGTGATTACAATAATGGCCAATGTGCAAAAGAGCAAAGGGACAAAGTCAAAAGGGTCCTACATGCTTGATTAGCTTGCCTTCAGTAAAACAAAAGAAATACAGAAAATAAAGGGTTGCTAATGGGTGTAGTCTGAAATCCAAAGTTGCCTAAAAACAGAGAGTAGCCTCCAAGTCACATGAATACATGAGGCTGATGTTATGTTGACCAACAGTCTTTTCAGAATCTCCTCCAAAAGGAAATCCAACTTGCTTCTGCAAACATAGTCAAGGGAAGTCAGACAACTGTGTCTAGCAAGAAACTACTCTACATACACAAGTCATATGATTTCTGGTCTAAGGGTTCCCAAGGATCTTTTATAAAGAATACATATCTTATAACACATCTCATAGAGAAAATTATTTCCTATTTGACACAATACCAAGCAAAGACACATGGTCTGCAGAAAGGTGATAGAATTTTGAAATAGATGAAATGACATATTCACAGTAAGAACCTCCTCCTTTAAAAGAGAAGATGGTTGAAAGCGCATAAATGACCTACTTCATTAAAAGAAGATGGTAGAAGACATCATGGTAAAGCCTCCTCTAATAAAGAGCAGATGGTTGAAAGCACATAAGAACCTCCTTCATTTAAAAAGCAGAGGGTTAAAGTGCTTTAAGAGATTTCAGAAATTATAGGCCACCTCCTTCCAAGAGATGAACAAAAGATGCATCAACAATTTTTCATATGGTGTTTGATCAAGTTCTTTATTTTTAAAAGACAGGGTTCAAAATCGGTGGTGATTCAATAAGGTTTCATAGGTTGAAAAACCTATCTCATATCAGAAGAAAAGGATAACTGCTAGTATTTAAAAACTCTGACCCTGTATTTTTGACAAACTCATTCAAAGGATAAATCACAGGTTGCAATATTGACTAAATAAGCCTCTTATGGATGGTTAAATTGACAGACCTAAGGCTCAGGTTCTAATCTTATCTGAAAAATGGACAGACCGCCTATATGACTGATGAGAAAAGGGCATGATAGCTTTTGAATGAATTCATTATGTTATCAAAGGTAAGCTCCCTCCAGGTTATGAATGAAAATCAGAAATTGAGAGTTACCTCTTCAAATCAGCCAAAGACAAAGGGCATGCTATTAAAACAGATTATGTTTGCAATAAAAGAGGGCCTTTTCATTACAAATTTTATGAGATATAAACATCATCTACATCAAATGCAAAAGGTGACATAATGGTCAAAAGGCTTCTATTGTTCTGTTTATAAAGATCCCCTTCAAACTAAATCTAAGGGTAAATTTCTGGCTAGAAACAGCCTCATGAGAAAGGCCTCAATACAACAAATGCAAAGTAGCTTTTTGGATAACTTGCAATATTATCTTTAAGTTAAAAGGGGCCTCCACAAGAATATTATGAAAAAAAGCACAGTTTACAAAAGGCAAAAAAGGTTTTCGAATTGTGAAGGGAAAGAGTCTACTTTGTTTTTCCTTTGAACAAAGTCTTATAAAGTATACAAGGCATCGAGAAAACATTCATTTACAACCTCACCAAAGAAAAGAAGCATTTTTGGAGAAAATTTGAAGATTTCAGGCTCAAGAGTTCTGCGCGGCGTGCCTGTGAAACTACATGGCGTGCCTGTAGGTGCCCAACTAAAGAGTTTAAACGGATGCGCGGCGCGCATGTAGCCTTGCGCGGCACGCCTGTGGTCGGCGGTCACTGGGCACCCGAGGCCGACCCGACAACCCTTCTGCATGGTGCATTCAGCACTAAATGTCTGCCCATCCATATGCTTTGAGCAAGCTTCCTTGTACGCTGTTCTAATGCTCAAAGGACCTCAAAAACACGTTCTTTAGGGCATATTACTCAGTGACAAGGGGGTTGCCTTTATGTTTTAGAATAATAGTGATATCAAAGATACAGTGATTTTAAAGGGACTTTTTTCTTACTTCAAACAACCACAGAAAACAATGAATTAAGGGAGAGGAATTCATATTGTCAAGGTAAGAAAGAATTGGTTTAATTTGAACAAGTTTGTTGGCTAACTAAGGACATACTTAGTTTTTCTCAAAGAGTAAAGGGTGTGTTGATTGAAGATTTAGTTCAGTGATCACTTAAACAAGTTTTCCTGGGTAATTCATTCAAAGATCTCAGAAGAAAAATGCCTCCTAAGCCAGATAACAGGAGTGGTCCTCACAAAAGGTATGAGCCTTTTTCAACTCAAGAAGTGAATGCATATCCTTCAGTGCTGTTTAACTTTCATGAAGTAGGATGTTTCAAATTTTGTCAAAATGTTCAGGAGGTGAAAAGTTATCTTCCCTTGACACATTTGTTTGCTTTAAGGCTGCAAGGGAAGCATTTTCATCTAGCAGGTTTAGACTTCAGGCTCTCTCCTAGAACTATCTCCAAAGCTACCAAAATTCCATATATCGGAGAAAAATGGTTTAAGAAAACCTACTTAGATTCAGATCAATACAAACCCTTCTTGAAACCAGAACATCAGGATGCATGCCCATCTATTTTTCCTTTTTACTATTTGTTGACCAGCTATGCTCCTCTCATGAAAATCATCATGAAATATTTCACATGCGAAGGGAGGTGTTTGGTCAATTTAGTGTGTCCTAAATTGCTGCATTTAATTTGTCAATCCGGGAATCGTAAGCTGATGAAGTGCGGCGCACTATATGTGCAAGATAACCTATTTCTTAACTTTTTGTCGTTTTTGGTTTTCTAAGGTGAAATAGAAATTCTAAAATGAAAACAATTTTGGTTATGTTTGTTCAAGGAAATGATATCCCCTATAATGATTTACCAACTTGAAACCTTAAAAAGAAATTTGAAATTTACAATGACAAGACTTGAAAGGAAATGAAAATGTGCTGCTGAAATGAAAAGGTGCTGCTAGTCTAATGAATCAAAACAGTGAACTATTGAGCATGAAAACCAAACTATTCTTGCTGCTGACTAAACACAAAAGAAACTATGCTTAAGGAAATTCAAAATTGCAACAAAATAAATCTAAATCAGATTACATCAATTTATCTTCTGATCCTTCATCATTAGTCCAAATATGATTTTCGGAAGTAATCATAAACAACTTGAGTAACCTGATATCTAACTTGCAGAAAGAAAACTAATATCAAACCATACATTCATGATTCAATCCCTCACCATCAGTCCACGCAGAAACTTAGGGAGGCAACCGAAGATGTCATGCACAATTTAATATATCTAAATTTGCGTAAAAGAAACTAATACTAAACTACACATTTCATAATACAACTCTCACCATCACCTCCACTCGTGCTTTCTGAGGCACCGAAGATGCTATGAGCACTTTTTAATATATCTAAATTTAAAAGAAACTAATACTAAACTACACATTTCATAATACAATCCCTCACCATCAGTCCAGCTGTGGCTTTTGGAGGCAACTGAAGATGCTATGAGCAGCTTAATATATCTAAATTTAACTACTGAAGCAAATAAGCAAAACTGAAATGAACAGAACAATACTGAAATTAAGCAAAAACTATGAAAATCAAATTAGCAGCAGAACAATGTTAGTTCCATGTCATTAGTCAAAAAGCTATGAAAATGCCCGTTCTGCCTATCTATAACCTGAAACAAGAACACTGATTAGTGATTAACAACATAAAACATGAAAGACAGAAGTGAAATGGAAATTATGGAAGTTTATAAACAGAAATGAAGCAAATGCAATGTATAAACATATGAATGAATTATGGCACAATGAGCTTTAAAGAAACGAAAGGAGAACTTTACACTAATGCACAAAACCTTAGCTGAGCAGGGGCCCTCTACACCAGCCTTGGCAACGAACTTCAAATACGAATTTCGGTTGAAAACAGAGTCTTCTTATATTAAAAAGCAGTCATTACAGAAAGGTAATGTTACGGCACAAGTGAAGCGTAATCACATTACAGAGCAGAGTAATAAAAGATAACAGAGACTAACAACGACTAACTCTATATGCGTATGCAAACACATTATATATAACAAAAGAAATATAACTGTCTCCTAAAGTTCATGCTGGTGGAGAACACGTAGACCATTACGTCCACGGATCTAGGATCATGGCAGTGTTGGAAAGTAAATCTACAAGGAGTGGATGCTTGAATTTGACTAAAGAACCATGTGCAGATGTCGATTTATCCTCCGCAACTTAGAAACGGCCATATGAATCTTCATGTGACACGAAACAGAGTCCTGCCGACATGAGACTCTATGGTTGACTTCCATGTGGACGCCTTTGACCGTGGCTTCTTTAGATGAGTTTGCTCGAACCAATAGGACATGAACCATGTCCACGTCATTCCTGACCTGCCCATGTGGCTCGTTTTCCTTGTAGACACCTGTAGCATAGAGTTTCACAAAATAGCTGCGGAAAGTTGCAGCAGCTGCGGAAAGTGGCAAGTTTCCGTAGCTGAATGAACAAAATCTAAATCAAATAGCAAACACAAAAATATAATTAAAAACCATGTTAGATGCTCTTTTTCACATGATATTGACAACTTGGGAGGTTCAGATGAGTGAAAAAGGTATAGAAAAGTGTATGGAAAAGATGCAGATTTGAGACTCAACATACCCCCACTGTGAAGGTGTTGCATGTCCTCATGCAACCAAAATTTTGATAATATTTCTTCAGTTCATGTGCCTTGACACTTCAGCCAACACATCCAATCCTCTCCTCTTCTTCCTTGGTACTGCCAACATTCTGGGTTTCTTCATTAAGCACCTAAATTTGATATTAACAAGTGCTCTGCTCAACTTCTGGCATTTCCTTTTCAATTTCTTATTCTTCTTCTGCCATATTCCCAAATGTAGCATGGTATTATCATGGATGATTTTGTCCAGTTTGCCTTGTTCTTTCAATGTCTCATTTTCATTTTTGATGTGCCTATTTAAAAGCTCTAGCTCAAAAATTTCCTGTTTTAGTGATTGGACTAAATCATCTTGTAGTGTATGAGGCTGAATGGACGAAGTACTTGGACCTGTAGCTGCCTTTTCCAAAGATTCTATATATTCATATAGTTCCTGCTGCTTGGGGTCTATTTCAGGTGTTATTTTTATTGGGTTGTCCCCAAAATGCCGTGAAGGAGAATTATCTTCAAAATCCGGTTGAGGAGGGCTCACATCAATATCTTGCTGAGAATGGGATGGAGTATGTTCAATTTCTGATTGGGAATGAAATGAACCAGGTTCACTAACTGACTGAGATGGACTATGGTCAGCTGGGGACTGTTCAGATGTCTCCTCACCCAAATCAATGAAATGAGGACCCTTAATTTGTGTTTTCCTCAATTTCCCCTTAAGTCTGCTGCTTCTTCTCACACGCTGTGGTACACTATCCTTTTGTTTTTGTTTTCCTTTCTCTGTCTTCTTGGGCATAGATGACTATTTTTGAAGATAAGCTAATCTTTCAGATAACACTTGATGATCTTCTTCTTCAGAAGAAGGAGTTTTATGTACAACCTCAATAATTTTTCTCTCTTTTGGTGTTATTGGCTTCTTACCCTTGATTTCTTTCTTCTTCCTCTTTGACAGTCTTTCTTCCCTATTAGTTCTTTCAATTGCAGTAGTAGGAGTATTTTGGATTTCATCAATTATTCTTTTTCTCCTACTTCTTCTTGTTGTGCTACCTTCAGGAATTCCCTGAGTAGGAGTAATTTGGGTTTCAACATTTATTCTTTTTCTTCTACTCCTTCTTGTTGAACTACCTTCAGGAATTTCCTGAGGTTCCTCAAAGAAATTTCTAACTAGAAATTGTTCCCATGTGTCTTTCTTTTCCTTTAACTCCTTTTCAATCAGAATTTTTACAAGGTCGTGGTGATATAGATGGGGTTCTACATCTCCCAAATGTTTCTGAACAGTCACGGACATTTTCTTCAAACTATTGAATAGAAAATATGGGAGATTGAGAGTTTGATTATCTAGAAAATTCATCAGTAACCTGGTATGGTACATATACATGGACCCAAAACGGCTTTCACATGTAATGAATTTCTGAACAACTAGCAGCAAAGTAGCCCATTCCTCTTTCAATGCATGCACAGGAATTCCTCTTTTAAAAACAGTTATGTCCATACCTTGGTTTCGTAAGATTGTTCTCCATGCTTCATCACTGATGCTTTTATTCTTAAACCAATGCTCACCCTCCTGAAGAAGTTCCGTGGCTGTTGCTATAGATGCTTCATTGACCGCAAACTTAAGGTCTCCAATCTCTGCTTCCAAGCCATTAAACGACCTTGCGAATGCCTTCGTCACTTCTTTATGATAACCTCTAAATTTCTGGATAAACCGCAGCCAATTTGCTTTCTTCAATATCTCCTTTACTTGCGGATATCCCTCTATAAACTTAGGTCCTTCCGGCTCTGCTCTTAGCAATTTACCCATTTCCCTTTTCTGCTCTTCACAAATTTGCCTGCATGAGGGTTCAAATGGAAATAGAACGGTTGAATGCACAGGAATGAGCACAATGACTATGGGAATGTATCATAGAATGGGAATGAGCACCATAAACGGAATGGAGTGAGACTGTGGGTAGATATCCGAGAGTGAGAATGAGCACAATGAACGAAATGGAGTGAGACAGAACAGAGTGGGGTTTCGTAAATACGGCAGAGACACGACAGAGAGATTAACAAAGTATAACACATTCGGCAGCGTTTTGAATTTTGGTGGCTGCACAATAAATATGAGCACGTTTCAATCAACGGTTATGAATTTATGCGGCTGTAAGAGTCCTTGGTAAAATCAAATATGTCTCATTGTCATCGGTGGAATATTGGATCATGAGCGAAAATCGGGAATTTAATGATGGAACCGTTTGTGAATGAATGCGAGAGGATAATATGGAGATCGTGAAAGGCTACGAAATTGTTAATATAATCATTGCATGTAATGGATAGAGCTCATGGTTCAGAACTATATAAAAATGTGTTTTTTTTCAATGCTATTTGAAATAAATTTTATTCATACCTTTGGAATCTTTGCCTTTTCCCTTGGTCTTCAACTAATTGATCTCCATTGGTGTCTTGAATGCTCCATGTCTTCATTTTTTATCCTCTCACCTGCATTTTATTTCATAATTATGGAAATAACGTCTGACTGTACATTCTTTTTGAAAACAGGGTAGTAGCTGCGGAATCTGCTTCTGGCTGCGGAAACTGGAGTCAGCTGCGGAAACAGATGTCAGCTGCGGAAACTGACACAGCTATTACTTGGATGAATGGAAATGAACAGATGAAAAATGACCAGATGGAAATGGTCATGAAAAAGATTTTTATTGATGGAATGGAATGAAATGGATAAAATGAAGTGGAATGGGGTGAAATGAAATGAAGTGGAATGAAATGAAGTGGGTGGTGACAAGACTTGTGAAATGAAAGAGATTTTTTTTTTTTGGAAAATATAGAGTGTCAGGTGTTCCTGATTTTCACCCTATATTTTCTGTATAAGACTGCCAATCAATGATTGGTTTTCAGGCTTATACCATTTTTTTTTTTAACTGAAAAGAACAAAAGCTAGGCTGGTGGAGAAGAAGAATTCTTCTGTACCAGCCTGATTGCAGAACTTTCTTGAAACAATTTGACAAAATCCTCTTTTGAGAGTGGCTTATGATAAATTTTCAATCTATGGCCATTCACAATAAGAGGAGTTTGAAACTCATCAATGGTCTTGATTCTTACCGCTCCATTGCTAAAGATCTTGTCAATTTCATATGGCCCAAGCCAATGAGTTTGAAATTTTCCTTGAAAATCTTTAAACTTGGAATCAAATAACAATGCCCAATCTCCTTCTTGAAACTTCTTCTCTTTGATATACTTGTCATGCCATTTAGCTCTTTTATATTGAACTAGATCAATTCTTAAAATTGCTTCTTGTCTGATCTCATCTAGCTCATTCAACTGCTCCATTCTATGCTTTTGGGCTTCTGATAAGTCCATCCCCAACTGAACTGCTATCTTGAAGGTCTTGACTTGGAACTCAATGGGGAGCAAGACTTCTTTCCCATAAACAAGTTCATAGGGAGAATGTCCCGTTGTATTCCTCCATGTAGTTCTGTAGGCCCACAAGGCTTCTGGAAGCCTTTCTGCCCAATCTCTTCTATGTAGATGAACAGTTTTGGTGATGATATTTTCAAGAACTTTGTTTGTGGACTCCACTTGACCATTTGCTTGTGGATGGTAAGGAGTAGATCTTCTGTGCTTGATTTTGTATTCTTCCATCAACTTTTCCACCAAATTGGATGTGAATTGGCTCCCCTGATCTGTCACAATTTCTCTTGGAACACCAAAGCGAGTAAAAATATCGTCATAAAGAAAATGAACAACTGAATTTTCAGTAGTAGATACTAATGCTTTGGCTTCTGCCCATTTAGTAACATAATCAGTACAAACCAATATATACTTCTTTTGCTTGGATGGTGGATTAATAGGTCCAATGAAATCTAGAGCCCACTTTTCAAAGGGTTCAATGAGTACCTGTGTTTGCAGTGGCATTTCATTTGAAAGGGTAGGTTTCCCTACTCTTTGGCAGCTGTCACACCTTTTGACATATTGTTTTGTATCTTTGAAGAGGGAAGGCCAATAATATCCCAAAGAAAGGATTTTATAGGCCGTCCTTTTGTCTGCAAAGTGTCCGCCGCATGGTTCATCATGACATGCCTTAAGAATATCAGGCATTTCATCTTCCCTGACACATCTTCTAATCACAAGATCTGGCCCTGTTTTAAACAATTCGTTAGAAATCCATGAATATTTTGAACTCTCCTGAATAATCTTTCGTTTTTCTCTTGGAAATAAATGTGAAGGTAGTTTCCCTGTAACCAAATAGTTAGCAATATCTGCATACCAAGGGGTCTTAATAGTTACCGCAAACAAGTATTCATCAGGAAATTTATCTTCTACAGGAGAATCTTCTTTAGTATTCTGAATCCTAGACAAGAAATCAGCTACTGTATTCTGTTTTCCTGGTCTATCCAACACAGTAATATTGAATTCTTGCTAAAGTAAAAGCCATCTTGTCACTCTGCCATTAGTAACAGGTTTGTTCATCAAATATCTAATTGCAGAATGGTCAGTATGAATAAAAGTTTCATAGCCTGTTATGTAATGTATAAACTTATTAATTGCATGAACAACAGCTAAAAACTCTTTTTCAGTCACAGTATAGTTCAACTCTATGGGAGTCAAATTTTTACTGGTGTAATAAATGGCATAAGGAACTAAATATTTTTGACCCAATACAGCTCCTAGAGCTGTATCTGAAGCATCCGTAGAAATATGAAAAGGGAGTTTCCAATTTGGTCCTCTCAAGATAGGTGCTTCAGATATTCTTGTTTTCAAAGTTTCAAAAGCTAATTGACAATCAGGATCCCATTTAAATTCACAGTCTTTTGTAAGCAATTTGAAGAGTGGAGATGCTATTTTAGTGAATTTTTCTATAAATCTTCTATAGTAACCAGTAAATCCTAGAAAACTTCTAACATCTCTTTGACAATTTGGAATAGGCAACTTGGAGATGACTTCAACTTTCGATCTATCAACCTTAATCCCATCTCCCTAAATATGATGTCCTAAAACAATCCCTTCAGTAAACATCATAAAGCATTTTTCATGGCTTAATGAAAGGTTTGTTTCTTTACATCTTATAAGAACTTTTCCCAAATTTTCTAATGCCTCTTCAAATGAATTACCATAAACTGTAAAATCATCCATATAAACCTCTACACAATCATGGATTAGATCAGAAAAAATTCCTAGTACTGCTCTTTGGAATGTTGCTTGTGCATTACATAACCCAAAAGGAAGCACTCGGTAGGCAAAAGTTCCCCATGGACAAGTAAATGTGGTCTTATCTTGATCTTCAGGTGCTACCTGAATTTGATTATAGCCACTAAAACCATCCAAAAATGAAAAGTACTTTTTATCTGCTAATGTGTCTAATACCCGATCGATAAAAGGCAAAGGAAAGTGATCCTTCAAAGTTGCTTTGTTCAATTCCCTGTAATCAATGCATACCCTCCATTTACCATTCTTTTTAGGTACCATAACCAAAGGAGAAACCCATCGGCTATCTGAAATTGGATAAATGAAGTTTACATTGAGAAGTTTTTGGAGCTCTTCTTTCACTATCTCCCTAAGATTTGGATTCATCCTTCTTTGAGGTTGTTTGATTGGTCTACTGTTTTCCTCAATATAGATGTGATGGATGCAAGTCTTAGGATCAATACCTTTCATGTCAGTATACTCCCATGCAAATGCAATAGAATGTTTTTGCAAGATTTTGGTTAGTTCTTCTTGTTGTGACTTTTCCAAATGTTTGTTGATATTCAATGTTTTTCTTGGAAAAATCTCAATAGTAGAACTACCAAACTCTTCCATAGAGTAAAGAGACATTTGTCTTGATGATAAATATTCTATGTCAGATTCCAACTGAAATTGTGTGGGGTCATATTCAGAAGATGTCTCAAAATTTTCTAATGTGTTCAGAATTTCACTATCCTCACTAATTTCAGAAATGGTAAAGACAGGTTGTATAGTGTCCTCATCATCAACCCATTCATTGTCTCCTACTTCTGTGATTGCTCTTGCCGGAGGATACAAATTGAATTTCTTTGTCGAATTACCATTAGAAATGTACATGTCCCCATATCTACAACTAATAAAAGCATCAGCTGTGGCTAGCCAAGGTCTTCCTAAAATAAGTGGGTGCCCTCCTAGATTACTCTTGGGAGTCAAAATCATAAAATCTACTGGATATTCCCAAGAATCTAAGGAGACTGAAATATCTTCTAATACACCATCTGGTTTAATAATTGATCGATTTGCAAGTTGCAGTAAATTAGGTGTAAAAGAAGGTTAGGAATTTTTAGTTGGTCCATAGTCTGTCTACTCATAATGTTGATAGCAGCCCCTAAGTCAATCAATGTGTTTGGAATTTCTATCCCATTTATATGTGTCTTGACAATTGGACTTCCTAGATCTATATACTTCTGCATGGTAATTTTTCCCATCATAATATCTGCAATTTTTCCTACCAGGTGGATTCTTCTTGTGTCTTTTAGTTTCCTTCCTGGTCTTTTGAAACTCAACTCCTTTATTGTTTTTGCTAGAATAGGAATCTCTCGAATGGCTTGTAGTAAGGGAATCTTGATACAAACATTCTTCAATTCATCTAGAAAGTCATAGTTAGGCAACAAGATTTGTTTTTCCACCCCCTTGTCAATTTGTAGTCTTTCAGGAAAAGGAGGTGTAGATGAAGATGCGGGTTGCTCAACTATAGGAGTTGTGATGTTAACTTTTCTTTTTCTTTTTGAATGTTTGAATTTTGAAGGGATTCTTCCTCAGAACCCTTATTGACTTGAAGAGAATCCTCCTCAGAGGTATCTTGCTCTTGAATATCTATAGAAGGTTTTTCTAAAACTCTACCAGATCTGAGTCGTACATCGTTGAGAGGAACAATCATATAGGTAGGAAATTGTTGTCCTTCTACCATGTAAGTATTCTGAGGATTCTTATTGTTAGGATTTGGCAATGGCTGAGCCGGAAGTTGATTTGTCTTTTGTTGGTATGGGAGCATGAGTTGAGGATTTGGATTTTGTTGAGAAGGTTGTTGTTGTGGAAATGGCAATGAAAGTTGTGGATTTGGGTTTGGAAGTTGTGGAACTTGTTGATTTTGAAAAGATGGAGGATATTGATAAAATTGAGCAAATCTCCCATAAGGATTTTTCATCCCTTGTACCCATGGCTGATATGAATTTTGATGTTGGGGCCAAGGTTGTTGCCAAGGATTCCAATTTGGTGGGGTTTGAAGATTCATAGGGTTTTTAAACCCTTGAGTTTGTTGTCCCTGCCAAGGTCTTCTTGCAACAAAACAGAGAGATTCTACTGAATTTGGGTCTTCTTGAAAAACAGCTTTGAGTCCAGGAATTGAAGGACAATCCTTGATCTCATGATTCTCTGAGCAAATCATACATGTTTCTACAACTTTTGCATGCAAGGGACATTCCCTTAAAGCATGTTTCTTCCTACATTTCGGACAAAAGATGGCTAAAGCATCTGTTTCTGCTTTCTGCTTGTTTTGGATTTTAAGGGTGTCTAGTTGTTCACTAAGGCTCCCTAAGATATCAGTTTTGAACTCATCAATCATATTACCAATCTCTACCCTACTTACTAATCCAGTTGCATATTTGTTAGCCCTAATAAGAGAAGGATCCCTAGACCCTTTTCCTGTTTTAGATTTTTCCCTTGAGAGATGGACACATAATTCTGTTATGTCACGAAGTGGAAGTTGAGAAATGTCTCCTTTCCCCATCATGTTTAAAATATCTATCCATTCATCTCTAATGGCTTTTAATATGAGGGCTTTCAAGGTTTCATCATCTAAGTTTCTCATCTTTGCTCTTTTCAAGTTGTATTGAAATCTTTCAAGTAAGTCTTCCAAATTTTCATCTTCTTTTTGCATCATTTTGAATACCTCATCCTTGTGATTGGTGGGCATACAATAATCCAAGTATCTATCCAAAATGTTTGTTTCATATTATCCCAAGTCCTAATAGATTGAGTGGCTAATCCCATGAACCATTTCAAAGCAGATCCCTTCAATGTTGAAGGAAACAGTTTGAGTTTTTGAGAGTCTTCCATATAGTCATAAGTTCGGCACACAACTTCAAACTCAAAAAAAAATGTTTCAGGATCCTCACTTCGCAATCCATAAAAGTTAGGGAGAACAGATGGTGAGATATTTTTCATTGTTGCATGAGTTTCCTCATCAACTATAGGGAATCCAAACAAATTGTCTCCTTCCCTATTTCTACCATTATTTCCTTCACCATTGTTGTCTCCATTGTTTCCTCCTCTTCTACCTCTACCTCTACCTCCATCTATTACTTCCTCTGCCATGATAGTTTCTTTAGAGTGCTTAAATTCCTCTAGTTCTTCTACCAAGGGAGGATGAGAGAGAGTCTCTTTGTTTTCTAAATGGGTTTTAGTAGGTGGTATAGGAGAATCCTCTAATTCAGCTATTCCTTGATTTCCAAAAATCTTAAGGCTAGGGGTAGATGGTGGTGAATATAGTCTATGCCTTGAAGAAGATGGAGTTGTGAAAATCGAACTCTTGGCTTTAGCTATAAACCTTCCCCTAGAATCTCTTGCTCTATGCATGTCAATTTTTAATTATTTTTTAAAAAATTTGGGCTAATAATTCTCTTTCTGATCTTCCAGGTCACACTAGGTGAAAGAAGAGAGCATAATTAAGAAATTACTGAACTAATAACTCTCTTTTCTGATCCTCCAGATCACACTAGGTGCAAGAGGAGAGCATACTTCAAGAAGTTATCAAGTTTTCCCTTCTTTTAGAATTTTTGTGTTTTTTTTTTTTTTAAGAAATTGGCTACCTAGTTACACTTCCCCGGCAACGGCGCCAAAATGTTTGGTCAATTTAGTGTGTCCTAAATTGCTGCATTTAATTTGTCAATCCGGGAATCGTAAGATGATGAAGTGCGGCGCACTATATGTGCAAGATAACCTATTTCTTAACTTTTTGTCGTTTTTGGTTTTCTAAGGTGAAATGGAAATTCTAAGATGAAAACAAGTTTGGTTATGTTTTTTCAAGGAAATGATATCCCCTATAATGATTTACCAACTTGAAACCTTAAAAATAAATTTGAAATTTACAATGACAAAACTTGAAAGCAAATGAGAATGTGCTGCTGAAATGAAAAGGTGCTGCTAATCTAATAAATCAAAACAGTGAACTAGTGAGCATGAAAACCAAACTATTCTTGCTGCTGACTAAACACAAAAGAAACTATGCTTAAGGAAATTCAAAATTGCAACAAAATAAATCTAAATTAGATTACATCAATTTATCTTCTGATCCTTCATCATTAGTCCAGCTATGATTTTCGGAAGTAATCATAAACAACTTGAGTAACTGATATCTAACTTGCAAAAAGAAAACTAATATCAAACCATACATTCATGATTCAATCCCTCACCATCAGTCCAGCTGTGGCTTTCGGAGGCAACTGAAGATGTCATGCACAATTTAATATATCTAATTTTACAGAAGGAAACTAATACTAAACTACACATTTCATAATACAATCCCTCACCATCAGTCCAGCTGTGGCTTTCGGAGGCAACCGAAGATGCTATGAGCAGCTTAATATATCTAAATTTGCAGAAAAGAAACTAATACTAAACTACACATTTCATAATACAATCCCTCACCATCAGTCCAGCTGTGGCTTTCGGAGGCAACTGAAGATGATATGAGCAACTTAATATATCTAAATTTAACTACTGAAGCAAATAAGCAAAAATGAAATGAACAAAGCAATACTGAAATTAAACAGAAACTATGAAAAGCAAATTAGCAGCAGAACAATGTTAGTTCCATGTCATTAGTCAAAAAGCTATGAAAATGCCCGGGCTGCCTATCTATAACCTGAAACAAGAACACTGATCAGTGATTAACAACATAAAACATGAAAGACAAAAGTGAAATGGAAATTATGGAAGTTTATAAAAACAAATGAAGCAAATGCAATGTATAAACATATGAATGGATTATGGCACAATGAGCTTTAAAGAAACGAAAGGAGAACTTTACACTAATGCACAAAACCTTAGCTGAGTAGGGGCCCTCTACACTAGCCTTGGCAACGAACTTCAAATACGAATTTCGGTTGAAAACAGAGTCTTCTTATATTAAAAAGCAGTCATTACAGAAAGGTAATGTTACGGCACAAGTGCAGCGTAATCACACTACAGAGCAGACTAATAAAATATAACAGAGACTAACATCGACTAACTCTATATGCGTATGCAAACGCATTATATATAACAAAAGAAATATAACTGTCTCCTAAAGTTCATGCTGGTGGTAGAACACGTAGACCATTACGTCCACGGATCTAGGATCATGGCCGTGTTGGAAAGTAAATCTACGAGGAGTGGATGCTTGAATTCGACTAAAGAACCATGTGCAGATGTCGATTTATCCTCCGTAACTTAGAAACGGCCGTATGAATCTTCATGTGACATGAAACAGAGTCCTGCCGACATGAGACTCTATGGTTGACTTCCATGTGGACGCCTTTGACCGCAGCTTCTTTAGATGAGTTTGCTCGAACCAATAGGACACGAACCATGTCCATGTCATTCCTGACCTGCCCATGTGGCTCGTTTTCCTTGTAAACACCTGTAGCATAGAGTTTCACAAAATAGCTGCGGAAAGTTGCAGCAGCTGCGGAAAGTGGCAAGATTCCGCAGCTGAATGAACAAAATCTAAATCAAATAGAAAACACAAAAATATAATTAAAAAACATGTTAGATGCTCTTTTGCACATGATATTGACAACTTGGGAGGTTCAGATGAGTGAAAAAGGTATAGAAAAGTGTATGGAAAAGATGCAGATTTGAGACTCAACAGGAGGTTTTCTCAGGTTTATGCTTATCATATCAGGCTACTCATGCACTTCAAAAGAATTCAATTTATAAACCTACTTCTTTTCTTCTATAGAAGCATTGAAAATATGGCTTCCACTGTTCAAAAGAAGCCTTCCTCTCAACAGAAAGTTTATCTTTTTCATCTTTCCCTTATCAAGATCGTCATCCTCCATCAACTTGAGAAAAAGGGAGTTTCTTGGGAATCTTTCATTTCACATCCCAATTTCGCCACTGCTTCTTCTTCTCATGCACCTTCCTCACCATCCACTCATCATGTCTATCCTTATTCCAGCAAATCCAATCCTAAGAAGAAAAAATCTCCTATGATTGAAAGTGAAGAAGAACAAATTAAGAAAGGGAAAAACAGTGAAGAAGAACAAAGTGAGAAAGGGCAAAACAGTGAAGAAGAGAAAAGTGAGAAAGAGAAAAATAGTGAAGAAGAGCACAATGAAAGAGGGTAAACAAGTAATGAGGAAGGAAAAAATGAAGAATCCAAACATGACAGTGAGCATAAATAAGGAAATGATGAAGAGCTGGAACAAGTTGATGAAGAACACAACAATCACAAAGAGGAAACTATTGGCAGCCCACACAACAATGAGCATGATGATGATGAGGCACAAAAAAGTGAGGATACATAGCCTAACAGTCATGAAGAAAGCAGGGATAGAAGTGAACAAGGCAGCCCTCAAGGAGACATACAAGGTGACAACCAAGGCACTTATGAGGAGGGTCAAGACACTCCTCAAAGGGACACTTTTGATGAAAAGCAGGAAAGTGCTCCAGCTAGCAAGGATGATGACAAGCAAACTTCAAGAAATGAGAATTATAAAGAAGGCAGCATAGAACAAAAGGGCCAAAGCAGCGACCATGAGCATAGTAGTAATAAATACCAAAAAAGCAAACTTTAAAAGGAGGAAAATAGTGACAAAGATGATGATGGGAGCAGTAAGGGTAAAGACCAAACAAAGCATGTGCTAGCTGCCTCTCCTAGGCAAGGGGCCATGCTTTCATCTCCAAAGGTAACAAAGCCCGAACATCAAAAAATAAAGTGGCTCAAGTTGTAACTCCCAATGTTACTAGAGCACTTCGAAGTAAAGGCAAGTTTCCCAAGAAAACCATTGTTGAATTACCAAAGAAGAGGAAAACCAAGAAGGCCACCCAAGGCAAGGGAAAAGAGAAGGAGGAAAGTAGCCATGAGAAAGAAAGGGATTTTGATATGATTCAGATAAATAGTGATGATAGTGACAATGAGGCTAGAATCCTTGAGTCCCTCTTGCGAAATAGAGAAGAACAAATTCATGACCTGAGAGCTGATCTAGAGAGGTCTAAGGACCTCATACATTTTTTTTAGACACAAAAAAAGAAAATGAATGCCCACATGGATGTTTATGAGGCATAGGTTTTCAAGTAATGAAGGGAAGCCTCCAAAGAAAAAATCAAGTTGGAAAATTTCACGAGTGAATTCAATGACACTAAAGAAGAAGAACACCCAAAGAGGAAGAGGCCTAGGACTATGGGTCTCAAAAGAGCTTTGGAGAAATAGAAAGAAGAAGTAGCCATTTTCCAATCTTTTCCTCTTACTTCTTTACTCACCCAAGAAATAGAAAATAACAGAGAGGCATGGCTTGAAAGGGAAAATAAACACTTGGAGGATAAGTTGGAAAGCGTTAATAGATACTTAAGCCTTCAAAAGAAAATGACCGGGCACTATAAGAAGATAAATCAATTTTCCCTAAGGAAATTGAAGGTTACACAAGAAAAGCTCAAGGTGGCCCAAAAAAGCCGCCCAGTAGAAAAAATGGGAAAAGGCACATCAAAGCTTGAAATTTTGGCCTCCGATTCTCTACATTCTTCTCAAAACCCATGAGGGTTATGCTCGCCAAAATTGGGCATAATTCGACAAGTTTTTGTTTTTTGACATTTTTGGGCTTTTTGCAGAAAATCATGGGCATCGCCATTTTAGTTTGAAGCATCCTAAAAGGTTGAAAGTGGTATAATTGGATGCATTAAATTCAGAGGCATCTACTCAGAAAATTTTATATCAATTGAAAATGTTTTGGTCCCCCAAGGAGGCGAAAAACAATCACTTTTTCAACACTCTGCCTCGCATATGAGCAAGAGCTAATTTATGGGATTTTCCACATAGGTCAGTTTTTCATAGTCTTCCAATGATTATATTTGGGAAAAAAAATATTTTCAGAAACTAAACATCTAGGGCTTTCCAACGAGTCATCACAAGCCTTGTTTTGACATCGGGAGGTCCTTCAAAAGTTGCCCACAAGACAGGGAATTTGCTGCTGCTATATTTCTGAAGCACTTTTGTGAAAAATACATTTTTCTGAAGTGGATTTTCCAAATGTGCGTTTAGCCTTTTTTGGCCATTTTCAGTTGGGAAAAGTCAATTTAATTTCCTTTTTTATCATTTTTAGGATATGTTTATAGATATTTTGTGCCTTGGGCTTTGCAAAGCCTCAAGGACAAAATCAAATATTTTTGATGGGCCAATGAGCTTGCTAGTTGCACTAGGAGGTTATCCTTCACTTTAGCTTATATATTCCAAGAGATTTCATTGTAAACAAGGCTGAACTTGATGATATAGAGAAATATATGGTTATACAATCTTGGAGGAAATACATTGTCTCATGCATTGGATAGTTTCTTGAATGTTTTGGATGATGAAAGAGGACTGATGTAGGATTCCTTGACTTGGTAAAATGGTATAGTGTTCCTCTCTGTTATGTTTCCTTGGTTTTCATACATGTTTCCATGTTTCTTTCTTGCTGTAGGTCAGTAAAGAATAGATTTGAGACATGCCCATGGAGGCACCTCAAGTTTCCTGATTTTATTACAGCTTCTATGTTTTTCTTCCTTCTTAGTCATATCAAATAATTCTTAACTGCTCTTTGATCACTGAAGAACTTGTTGCTTGTTTCATTTATGGTTGTTATGAATGCTAAGTATGATTCATGGTATGCCCTGCTTACTCATGGCTAGTCAAAGCTCCATCTCTGAAAACTCTCTTTGAATTATTGATTGTCTTAGTTTGAACCATGGAGGTCTTGTTTCGATATTTCCCTTTGCCTAAAAACTTTGCATTCTATTTTTTCGAAGTTCCCAATAGCTCAAAATACTATGTCTAGGAGTTCCCTCTTAGTAGCTTAAGTTATTTGTTTGTCTTAATTGTTTTTCCCCAAATTCTGATAGCGATTTTCCAAAATTTAAAGATTTATATATCTCTATGTATCGCTTGAATGTTTATTTTATGCATCTATCACTTTGAAGTTACATTTATCATGATTAATGGTTAGCCCTACCACATATATGTCTGCTGTTGAACTATTTATGTTTAAAAGTATTTTGTCCTTCACAAAACCTAGTGTCCATCCCATTTCATTTCACCTAAAGATTCATTTTACCTTGATCAAATCGGCCCTTCAATATACCTTGTCTGCCATCTGAGGCTTTCTCTACCTTTTCGACCCCATAGTCCAGTTAATCTAACAATATTTTTATCTATTTAAAACTTTGATCAGTTCCTCCCTCAAAAACCTTTAAAACAAACTAAAAACACACTTAACAACTAGCCTAAAATAAAAAACATAAGAAGAAAACAACTATACATCCCTTGCACAAATAGAGAGAGCCCTCTCCGAGTCCAAGAAGGCTAGGTCCTTGGGCTCCAAAGTTGGTCTGATGTTACCTTATCACTTAGCTTGCCAATCTGCCAAATCACGTGACCCTAACAAGGTTAATGGTAAATTTAAGGTTAAGGTTAAGGTTTGAGTTTAGTTAGGTTAAGGTTAAGGTTAAGACTTAACCTTAACTTTAACCTTAACCTTAACCTTCCCATAACCATAACCTTAACCTTGACTTTACCCTTAGCCTAACCTTAAGTGTAAAGGTTTAGGTTAAGGTTAAGGGTAAGGTTAAGGTTATACATTTAGTCACATTAAGGTTAAAGTTAGGTTAAGGTAAATTCAAGGTTAAGGTTAAGGTTAAGGTCAAGGTTAAGTATAAAGCTAGGGTCAAGGTTAGGGTTAGGTTTTAGTTAAGGTTAAGGTTAGGTTAAGGGTAAATTTAAAGTTAAGGTTAATGAAAAGGTCAAGGTAAAGGTTAAATTAAGTTAAGGTAAGTTTATGGTTAGGTTAAGGTTAAGGTTAAGGTTAGGTTAAGGGTAAAATCAAGGTTAAGGTTAAGATTAGGGTAAGGTTAGGGTTAAGGTTATAGTTAAGGTCAATGTTAGGGTTAGGTTATAGGTAAAATTAAGGATAAGGTTAAGTTTAGGGTTAGCTTATAGTTAAGGTTGAGTTGAAGTTTAAACTCAAGGTTAACGTTAAGTATAATTTAAGTTCAAGGTTAAGATTAAGGGTAAGGTTATAGCCTAACCCTAACCTTGACCAAAACCTTAACCTAAACCTTAACTTGATTAAACCCATAACACCTAACCCTAAAATTCAATAAACCCTTAACCTTAACCTTAACCTCACTAAACCCGTAACATTAACCTTAACCTAATTTTAACTTTAACCTTCCCCTAACATTAACCATAACCTTAAATTTAACTTTACCCTTAACTTAATCTTAACCTTAACCTTAACCTTACCTTTAACCTGATCTTAACCTTAACCTAAACTTAACCTTAACTTTACCCTTAACCTAACCTTAGCCTTAACTATAACCTAACCCTACCTTAACCTGAATAAACCTGTAACCTTAACCTTAACCTTACCATTAACCTTCACCTTGACCTTAACTTTTCCCTTAACCTAACCTTAACCTTGACCTTAACCTTAACCTGACTAAATCCATTACTTTAACCTTAACCTTAACATTAATCATAAAATTAACTCCAGGTTAAGGTTAAGGTTAGTGTTAAGGTTAGGGTAAAGGTTAAGTTTAAGGGTTTGGTTAAGGTTAGGGTTAGGTTTTAGTTAAGGTTAAGGGGGTAAGGTTTAGGTTAATGTTAAGGTTAAGGTTAGAGGTTTAGTTAGGTTAAGGTTAAGGTTAAGGGTTTGGTCAGGTTTAGTCAGGTTAAGGTTAAGGGTTTGGTCAAGGTTACTGTTAAAGGTAAAATTAAGGTTAAGGGTAAAGTTAAAGTTAAGGTTAGGTAAGGGTAAGCTTAAGGTTAAGGTGAAGGTGAAGGTTAACCTTAACATTGACCTTAACCTTAACTTTAACTATAACTTAACCCTAACCTTGAAAAAATCCCTAACCTTAACCTTAACCTCACTAAAATCTTAAGGTTAGGGTAAAGTGAAAGTTAAGGTTAAGGTTATGTTAAGGTTAGGGTTAAGGTCAGGGGAAGGTTAAGGTTAAAGTCAAGGTTAAGGTGAAGGTTAACCTTAACCTTAACCTTTCCATAACCAAACCCTTAACCTTAACCTTAAACTTTATCCTTAACCTAACCCTAATATTAACCTTAACCTTACCCTTAACTTAACCGTAACCTTAACCTTAACATGACTAAGCCCGTTAAGGTAAAGGATATGTTAAGGTTAAGGGTAAGGTTAAGGTTAATGTTAAGGTTACGAGTTAAGTTCGGTTAAGGTTAAGGGTTTGGTCAAGGTGAGGGTTAGGTTATAGTTAAGGTCAAAGTTAAGGTTAGGTTAAGGTTAAGGTTAAGGTTATGGTTAAGGTTAAGGTAAAGATTAAGGTAAGGTTAAGCTTAGGTTTAGGTTAACCTTGACCTTGACCTTAACCTTAACATTAACCTTACCCTTAACCTAACCTTAGCCTTAAGGTTAAGGTTAAGGGTTAGGTTAAGGTTAAGGTTAAAGTTAAGGTCAGGTTAAGGTTAAGGGTGAAGGTTAAGGGTAATGTTAAAGTTAAGGTTACGGGTTTAGTCAAGTTAAGGTTAAGGATAAGGGTTTGGTTAAGGTTAGGTTATAGTAAAGGTTAAGGTTAAGGTTAAAGTTATGGGAAGGTTAAGGTTAAACTTAAGATTAGGGCTAAGGTTAAGGGTAAAGTTAAGTTTAAGGTCAACGTCATAGTTAAGGTCAAGGTTAGGTCAAGGTTAAGGTTAGGTTAAGGTTAAGGGTTTTGTCATGGTTAGGGTTAGGTTATAGTTAAGGTCAAGGTTAAGGTTAGGTTAAGGTTAAGTAAAGGTTATGGTTAGGGTAAGGTTAGGTTCATGGTAAAGTCAAGGTTAAGGTTAGTGTTAAGGGGTTGGTCAAGGTTAGGTTTAGGTTATAATTAAGGTCAAGGTTAAGGTTAGGTTAGCCTTATCTTAACCTTAAGCTAACCTTAACCTTAACTATAACTCGTAACCTTAACCTAACCTTAACCTTATCTTAACCTTAACCTTAACCTTGACCTTGACCTTACCCTTGACCTTACCCTTGACCTTAACCTTATCTTAACCTTAATCTTACCTTAACCTTAACCTTACCTTAACCTTAACTTTACTTTTAATCTTACCTTAACCATAACCTTAACCTTACCCTTAACCTTATATTAACCTTACCTTAACCATAACATTAAGGTTAAGGTTATATTTGAGGTTAAGGTTAGGTTAAGGGTAATATAAGGTTAAATTTAAGGTCAAGGTTAAGGTTAGGTTAAGATAAGGTTAAGGGTAAGGTTAAGGTTAAGTTTAAGGATAGTTTAAAGGTAAATTCAAGGTTAAGGTAAAGTTAAGGTTAAGGGTAGGTTAAGGTCAAGGGTAAGGGTAAGGTTAAGGTTAAGGTTAAGGTTAATGGTTTAGTTAAGGCTAAGGCTAAGGGTAAGGTTAAGGTTAGGTTATAGTGAAGGTTAAGGGTAAAGTTAAGGCTAAGGTTAAGCTTTGGTTAAAGTTAAGGTTAAGGTTAAGGGTTTATTTAAGTTAAGGTTTAAGGGTTAAGTTTAGGGTTAAGGTTAAGGTTAAGGGTTAGGGTTAGGTTATATTTAAGGTTAAGGTTAAGGTTAAGGTTAAGGTCAAGGTTAAGGTTATGATAAGGGTAAGGGTAAGGGTAAGGTTAAGGTTAAGGTTATGTTAAGGGTTTGGTTAGGGTAAAGTTAACGGTAAATTCAAGGTTAAGGTTAAGGTTAAGGTTAAAGTTAGGGGAAGGTTAATGGTAAGTTAGGTTAAGGTAAGGTTAAGGTTACGGTTATGTTAAGATTAAGGTTAGGTTAAGTTAAGGTTAAAGTTAAGGTTAAGTTTAGGTTAAGGGTAAAGATAAGATTAAGTTTAGGGTTAAGGTTAAGGTTAGGTTAAGGTTAAGGTTACGGTTAAGGTTAAGCTTAGGTTATAGTTAGGTTATGTTAAGGATAAAGTTAAGGTCAAGGTTAAGGTTAAGTTTATCGTTAAGGTTAGGTTAAGGTTAAAGGTTAAGGTTAAGTTTACAGGTTTAGTCAGGTTAAGGTTAAGGTTATGGTTAAGGCTAGGTTAAGGGTAAGGTTAAGGTTAAGGGTTTGGTAAAGGTTAGGGTTAATGTTAAGGTTAAGGTTAAGGTTAACTATAACCTAACCCTAACCTTGACCAAACCCTTAACATTAACCTTAACCTTAACCTTAACGTTAACCTTAAACTGACTAAACACTTAACCTTGACCTAACCGTTAACCTTAACTTTAAGCTAACCTTAACCTTAACCTTGACATTACCCATAACATTAACCTTAACTTTAACATTAAAATAACACTAACCTTAAACTTAACCTTACCCTTAACCTTGACCAAGCCTTATCTTAACTGTATCCTTAACCTTACCATTAACCTTAACCTAACTAAACTCGTAGCCTTAACCTTAACCTAATATTAACCTTAACCTAACCTTAACGTTGACTTTACCGTAACCTAACCTTAACCTAACCTTAACCTTTACTTTACCTTAACCTAACCTTAACCCCTGAACCTTAACCTACCCATAACCATAGCCTTAACCTTAACCTAACCTTAACCTTAACCTTAACCTTAGCCTGACTAAACCCATAACCTTAACCTTAACCTTAACCTTAACTTTACCCTTAACCTTAACCTTCACCTTAACCTTAACATTGACCTTAACCTAACCTGAACCCTAACCTCAACCTAACGTAACCTATAACCTTAACCATAACCTTAACCTTACCTTAACCTAACCTAACTTTAAGGTTATAGTTAAGGTAAAGGTTAGGGTTAGGGTTAGGTTTAGGTTAAGGTTATAGTTAAGGTTAAGGGTAAGGTCAAGGTTAAGGTTAAGGTTATGGTTATGGGAAGGTTAAGGTTAAGGTTAGGTTAAGGGTAAAGTTAAGGAAAAGGTTAAGGTTTGGTCAAGGTTAGGGTTAGGTTATAGTTAAGGTTAATATAAGGTTAAGGTTAGGTTATGGTTAAGGTTAAGATTAAGGTTAGGGTTAGTTTATAGTTAAGGTTAAGGTTAAGGTTAAGGTTAAGCGTAAGGTTAAGGTTAGGTTAAGGTTAAGGTTATGGTTAAGGGCAAGGTTAGGGTTATGTTATAGTTAAGGTCAAGGTTATGGTTAAGGTTAAGTTATAATTATGGTTAAGGTTAAGGTTAGGTTAAGGTTAAGGTTAAGGTTAGGTTAAGGGTTAAAATTAAGGTTAAGGTTAAGGTTACCTTAATGGTAAATTCAAGGTTAAGGTTAAGTTAAGGTTAAGATAAGGTTAGGTTAAGGGAAAATTTAAGGTTAGGGTTAGGTTATGGTTAAGGTTAAGGTTAAGGGTAAGGTTATAGTTATGTTAAATTTAAGGTTAAGGTTAGGTTAAGGTAAAGGTTAAATTTAGGGCTAGGTTATAGTTAAGGTTAAGGTTAGGTTAAGGTTAAGGCTAAGGTTAAGGTTAGGTTAACGATTTGGTCAAGGTGAAGGTTAAGGTTAGGTTAAGGGTAAGGTTAAGGTTATGGGTAAAGTTAAGGTTAAGGTTAGGGTAACATTAACCTTAACCTTAAATTTACCCTTAAACTAACCTTACCCTTAACCTTAACCATAACCTGAATAAACCAGTAATGAACTTTACCCTTAACCTTAACCTTAACATTAGCCTAACCATAACCTTAACCTTAATCTTATCTTAACCTTAACGTTCCCATAACCTTAAACTTAACCTTGACTTTACCATTAAGGTTAAGGTAAAGGTTAAGGTCATGGTTAAGGGTAAAGTTAAGGTCAAGGTTAGGGTTAGGTTATAGTTAAGGTTAAGGTTAGGTTAAGGGTAAAGTCAAGGTTAAGGTTAGGTTAAGGTTAAAGTTAAGGGTAAGGTTAGGGTAAGGTTAATATTAGGTTAAGGGTAAGGAAAAGGTTAAGGGTAAAGTCAAGGTTAAGGTTATGTTAAGGGTAAAGTCAAGGTTAAGGTTAGGGTTAGGTTATAGTTAAGGTCAAGGTTAAGGTTAGGTTAATGTTAAGGTTAAGGTTATGGGTTTAGTCAGGTTAAGGATAAGGTTAAGGTTAAGGGTAAAGTCAAGGTTAAGGCTAGGTTAAGGTTAAGTTTAAGTTTAAGGTTACAAGTTTATTCAGGTTAAGGTTAGGTTAAGGTTAAGGTTACGTTAAGGGTAAAGTTAAGGTTAAAACTTAAGTGTAATGATCCTTTTTCGGGATTCTCAAGATTCTATTTCAGAGATGGACTACAGAGGAATTTAATGGATATGTCACCCTTCAAATAAGGGGTGAGATCTAGAGGCTACCTAGCCAACAGTAGACTCTGTCTATAGAACTTGGAATAACCTCGTTTCAGGAATCTCAACAAGGTTTTCAAGGAAGACGCTGTATAAGAAAATCAGAGCAAGAATAATGTAGATCAGGGCTAGGATCCCCTCATTTATGATGTATGTGACTTATACATGGAATTTCATCAAAAAAAAATTAGTTTAAGCACATTAAATAGATCTCCCACAGTCAAGACTAGCTAGAAATTAGCCAAAGAGAAGGGATGCTGCAACATGAGAACTCTCCCATCAAATTTGCGTAGATTTGACTGAAACTCAGAGGAGGTCAGCCAAGGATCTGATATTTCAGAGTTATGATAGTAAATAAGATTTATATTTGAGCTTATATCCTCTACAGTAGATTACAAAAAGAACTAGGGAAAAATCCCTTCGGAAATTGGAACTGCAACTAGAAATAAACTGCAGAAATACATAGACAACGTTATTTTTCATATGGTTCAGCTGTTGTACATTACATTTCGGATCTCTTAAATATGTATGGATAAAACATTAGATCTAATACAGATCTAGAAACTATATGACTTTAAGAACAAGATCCATTTGGAATTACATCAAAATATTGCATAATAAGATGTAGATCTGAGTTACAAATTGCAGTGCTGCAGAAAACCCAGAAATTTCTGAAAATAACATTATTTCTGAAAAGATCAGATCTATGGATACATCGATCAACAACCCAATCCACGAATCACCAAGGGAAGTCAAGCCTAAGTTTATGGTTAGGTTAAGGTTAAGGTTAAGGTTAGGTTAAGGGTAAAATCAAGGTTAAGGTTAAGATTAGGGTAAGGTTAAGGTTAAGGTTATAGTTAAGGTCAAGGTTAGGGTTAGGTAATACGTAAATTTAAGGGTAAGGTTAATTTTAGGGTTAGATTATAGTTAAGGTTGTGTTGAAGGTTAAGCTCAAGGTTAAGGTTAAGGTTAAGGGTAAGGTTATAGCCTAACCCTAACCTTGAACAAAACCTTAACCTCAACCTTAACCTAACTAAACCTGTAACACCTAACCCTCACCTTCAATAAACCCTGAACCTTAACCTTAACCTAAATTTAACCTTAACCTTCCCCTAACCTTAACCATAACCTTAACTTTAACTTTACCCTTTACCTAATCTTAAACTTAACCTTAACTTTACCTTTAACCTGATCTTAACCTTAACCTAAACTTAACCGTAACTTTATCCTTAACCTAACTTTAACCTTAACTATAACCTAAACCTATCTTAACCTGACTAAACCTGTAACCTTAACCTTAAACTTACCATTAACCTTCACCTTAACCTTAACTTTAACCTTAACCTAACCTTAACCATGACGTTAACCTTAACGTGACTAAACCTGTTACCTTAACCTTACTCTTAGCCTTATCCTTAACCTTAACATTAATCATAAACTTAACTGCAAGTTAAGGTTAAGGTTAAGGGTAAGGTTAGGGTTAAGGTTAAGGGTTCGGTTAAGGTTAGGGTTAGGTTTTAGTTAAAGTTAAGGTTAGGTTAATGTTAAGGTTAAGGGGTTAATGTTAAGGTTAAGGTTACAGGTTTAGTCAGGTTAAGGTTAAGGTTAAGGGTTTGGTTAGGTTAAGGTTAAGGTTAAGGGTTTAGTCAGGTTAAGGTTAAGGTTAAGGGTTTGATGAAGGTTATTGTAAAGGTAAATTTAAGGTTAAGGGTAAAGTTAAGGTTAAGTTTAAGTTAATGTTAGGTAAGGGTAAGGTTAAGGTTAAGGTGAAGGTGAAGGTTAACCTTAACGTTGACCTTATAACTATAACCTAACCCTAAGTTTGAACAAATCCTTAACCTTAACTTTAACCTCACTAAACCCTTAAGTTAGGGTAAAGTGAAAGATAAGGTTAAGGTTATGTTAAGGTGAGGGTTAAGGTTAGGGGAAGGTTAAGGTTAAAGTTGAGGTTAAGGTGAAGGTTAACCTTAACCTTAACCTTCCCATAACCAAACCCTTAACCTTAACCTTCAAATTTATCCTTAACCTAACCCTAACCTTAACCTTAACCTTAACCTTACCCTTAACCTAACTGTAACCTTAACCTTAACCTGACTAAGCCCATTAAGTTAAAGGATAAGTTAAGATTAAGGGTAAGGTTAAGGTAAGGTTAAGGTTAGGTTAAGGTTAACCTTGACCTTGACCTTACCCTTAAGATTAACCTTACCCTTAACCTAACCTTAGCCTTAAGGTTAAGGTTAAGGGCCAGGTTAAGGTTAAGTGTGAAGGTTAAGGGTAAGGTTAAGGTTAAGGTTAAGGTCAAGTTAACGTTAAGGGTAATTTTAAGGTTAAGGTGACGAGTTTAGTAAGGTTAAGGTTAAGGTTAAGAGTTTGGTTAAGGTTAGGTTATAGTTAAGGTTAAGGTTTAAGGTTTAGGGTTAATGTTAGGGGAAGGCTAAGGTTAAACTTAAGATTAAGTTTAAGGTTAAGGTTAAGGGTAAAGTTAAGGTTAAGGTCAAGGTTATAGTTAAGGTCAAAGTTAGGTTAAGGTTAAGGTTAGGTTAAGGTTAAGGGTTTTGTCATGGTTAGAGTTAGGTTATGGTTAAGGTCAAGGTTAAGGTTAGGTTAAGGTTCAGTAAAGGTTATTGTTAGGGTAAGGTTAGGGTAAGGTTAGGTTCAGGGTAAATTCAAGGTTAATTTTAAGGTTAAGGTTAGTGTTAAGGGTTTGGTCAAGGTTAGGTTTAGGTTATAGTTAAGGTCAAGGTTAAGGTTAGGTTAGCCTTATCTTACCCTTAACCTAACCTTAACCTTATCTTAACCTTAACCTTAACCTTGACCTTAACCTTTCCCTTAACCTTATCTTAACCTTAAACTTACCGTAACCTTAACTTTACCCTTATCCTTACCTTAACCATAACCTTAACCTTAACCTTACCCTTAACCTTATATTAACCTCACCTTAACCATAACCTTATGGTTAAGGTTATAGTTGAGGTTAAGGTTAGGTTAAGGGTAATATAAGGGTAAGGTTAAGGTCAATGTTAAGGTTAGGTTAAGGGTAAGGTTAAGGATAGGTTAAGAGTAAAGTCAAGGTTAAGGTAAAGTTAAGGTTAAGGTTAGGTTAAGGTCAAGGGTAAGGGTAAGGTTAAGGTTAAGGTTAAGGTTAATGGTTTGGTTAAGGTTAAGGGTAAGGGTAAGGGTAAGGGTAAGGTTAAGGTAAAGGTTAGGTTAGGTTAGAGTGAAGGTTAAGGGTAAAGTTAAGGTTAAGTTTTAAGGTTTGGTTAAAGTTAAGGTTAAGGTTAAGGGTTTAGTCAAGTTAAGGTTTAAGAGTTAAGGTTAGGGTTAAGGTTAAGGTTAAGGTTAAGGTAAAAGGGTTTGGTCAAGGTTAGGGTTAGGTTATAGTTAAGTTTAAGGTTAAGGTTAAGGTTATGGGTTTAGTCAGGTTAAGGTTAAGGTTAAGGGTTTGGTCAAGGTTAAGGTTAAGGTTATGTTAAGGGTTTTGTTAGGGTAAGGTTAAGCATCAAGTCAAGGTTAAAGTTAAGGTTAAGCTTAAGCTTAAGCTTAAGGGAAGATTAAGGTTAGGGGAAGGTTAAGGGTAAGTTAGGTTAAGGTAAGGTTAAGGTTATGGTTATTTTAAGGTTAAGGTTAGGTTAAGGTTAAAGTTAAGGTTAAGTTTAGGTTAAGAGTAAAGTTAAGATTAAGTTTAGGGTTAAGGTTAAGGTTACGGTTAAGGTTAAGGTTAAGTTATAGTTAGGTTATGTTAAGGATAAAGTTAAGGTTAATGTTAAGGTTATCGTTAAGGTTAGGTTAAGGTTAAGGTTTAAGGTTAAGTTTACGGGTTTAGTCACGTTAAGGTTAAGGTTACGGGTTTAGTCAAGTTAAGGTTAAGGTTAAGGTTAGGTAAATGTTAAAGGTAAAGTCAAGGTTAAGGTTACGTTAAGGGTAAGGTCAAGGTTATGGGTAAGGTTAAGCTTAAGGTTATGGTTAAGGGTAAGGTTAAGGTTAAGGTTATGGTTAAGGTTAGGTTAAGGGTAAGGTTAAGGTTAAGGGTTTGGTAAAGGTTAGGGTTAATATTAAGGTTAAGGTTAAGGTTAACTATAAACTAACCCTAACCTTGACCAAACCCTTAACATTAACCTTAACGTTAACCTTAACTAACATTAACGTTAACCTTAACGTTAACCTTAACGTGACTAAACCCTTAACCTTGACCTAGCTCTAAACCTTACCCTAACCTTAACCTTAACCTTAAGCTAACCTTAACCTTAACCTTGACATTACCCATAACCTTAACCTTAACTTTAACCTTAAAATAACCCTAACCTTAACCTTAACCTTACCCTTAACCTTGACCAAGCCTTATCTTAACTGTAACCTTAACCTTAAACTTAACCTGACTAAACCCGTATCCTTAACCTTAACCTAACCTTAACCTTGAATTTACCCTAACCTAACCTTAACCTAACCTTAACCTTGAATTTACCTTAACCTAATCTTAACCCCTTAACCTTAACCTTAACCTTCCCATAACCATAGCCTTAACCTTAACCTTAACATAATCTTAACTTTAACCTTAACCTGACTAAACCCGTAACCTTAACCTTAACCTTAACCTTAACTTTACCCTTAACCTTAACCTTAACCTTAACCTTAACCTTCACCTTAACCTAACTTGAACCCTAACCATAACCTTAACGTAATGTAGCCTATAACCTTAAACATAACCTTAACCTTACCTTAACCTAACCTAACCTTAAGGTTATAGTTAAGATAAAGGTTAGGGTTATGGTTAGGTGAAGGTTAAGGTTAAGGTTGTATTTAAGGTTAAGGGTAAGGTTAAAGTTAAGGTTAAGGTTATGGTTATGGGAAGGTTAAGGTTAAGGTTAGGTTAAGGGTAAATTTAAGGTTAAGATAAGGTTAAGGTTAGGCTATGGTTAAGGTTAAGGTTAGGGTCAGGTTATAGTTAAGGTTAAGGTTAACGTAAGGTTAGGTTAAGGTTAAGGTTATGGGAAGGTTAAGGTTAAGGTTATGGTTAAGGGTAAGGTTAGGGTTACGCTATAGTTAATGTCAAGGTTATGGTTAAGGTTAAGATTAAAGTTAAGGTTAAGGTTACGTTAAGGGTAAAGTCAAGGTTAAGGTTAGGTTAAGGTTAAGATAAGATTAGGTTAAGGGTAAAGTTAAGGTTAGGGTTAGGTTATGGTTAAGGTTAAGCTTAAGGGTAAGGTTATAGTGAAGTTAAGGTTAAGGTTAAGGTTAGGTTAAGGTAAATGTTAAAGTTAGGGTTAGGTTATAGTTAAGGTTAAGGTTATGTTAAGGTTAAGGCTAAGGTTAAGGGTTTGGTCATGGTTAAGGTTAAGGTTAGGTTAAGGGTAAGGTTAAGGTTATGGGTAAAGTTAAGGTTAAGGTTAGGGTAACATTAACCTTAACCTTAAATTTACCCTTAACCTAACCTTACCCTTAACCTTAACCATAACTTGACTAAACCAGTAATGAACTTTACCCTTAACCTTAACCTTAGCCTAACCATAACCTTAACCTTAACCTTAATCTTATCTTAACCTTAACCTTCCCATAACCTTAAACTTAACCTTGAATTTACCATTAAGGTTAAGGTCAAGGTTAAGGTTAAGATTAAGGTCATGGTTAAGGGTAAAGTTAAGTTCAAGGTTAGGGTTAGGTTATAATTAAGGTTAGGTTAAGGGTAAAGTCAAGGTTAAGGTTAGGTTAAGGTTAAAGTTAAGGGTAAGGTTAGGGTTAAGGTTAGGGTAAGGTTAATATTATGTTAAGGGTAAGGAAAAGGTTAAGATTAAATTCAAGATTAAGGTTACATTAAGGGTAAAGTCAAGGTTAAGGTTAGGGTTAGGTTATAGTTAAGGTTGGGTTAAGGTTAAGGTTATGGGTTTAGTCAGGTTAAGGTTGAGGTTAAGGTTAAGGGTAAATTCAAGGTTAAGGTTAGGTTAAGGTTAAGTTTAATGTTAAGGTTATAGGTTTAGTCAGGTTAAGGTTAGGTTAAGTCAAGGTTAAGGTTAGGTTAAGGTTAAGGTTAAGGTTAAGGTTACGTTAAGGGTAAAGTTAAGATTAAGTGTAATGATTATTTTTTGGGATTATAAAGATTATATTTCAGAGATGGACTACAGAGGAATTGACTGGATATGTCACCCTTAAAATAAGGGGTGAGATCCAGAGGCTACCTGGCCAACTGTAGACTCTGTTTATAGAACTTGGAATAACCCCTTTTCAGGAATCTCAACAAGGACTTCAAGGAAAACATTGTATAAGAAAATCTGAGCAATAATAACATAGATTAGGGTTGGGATACCCTCATTTATGTTGTATGTGACTTAAAAATATAATTTCATCAGAAAAAAATCATTTTAAGCACATTAAATAGATCTCCCACAGTCAAGACTAGCTAGAAATCAGCCAAAGTAAAGGGTTGTTGCAACATGAAAACTCTCTCATCAAATTTGCGCAGATTTGACTGAAACTCAGAGGAAGACAGCCAAGGATCTGATATTTCAAAGTTATGAAAGTAAATCAGATTTATATTTGAGCTTATAGCCTCTACAACAGATTACAAAAATAACTAGGGCAAAATCCCTTCAGAAATTGGAGCTGCAACTAGAAATAAACTGAAGAAATACATAGACAGTGTTATTTTTTAGATGGTTTAGCTGCTTTACATTACATTTCATATATTTGAAATATTTATTGATAAAAAATCAGATCTAATACAGATTTGGAAACTATATGACTTTAAGAACAAGACCCATTTGGAATTACATCAAAATATTGCATTATAAGCTGTAGATATGAATTACAAATTGCAGTGTTGCAGAAAACCCAGAATTTCTGAAGATAAATTTATTACTGAAAATATCAGATCTATGGATACATGGATCAGCAACCCAATCCACATATCACCAAGGGAAGGCAAGCCTAACACCAAGAGATATTCCTCCAATATGATAGCAAACTGAAACAAGACACCCTCTTACATAAATAACGTAGTATTGAGCAGAAACAACGTTGAGGGTTAAGGAGACTAAATAAACTAAATTAAATTGCAGATTAGATACAAAATATCGATAGACTCTCTCTTTGGAGGCTGAAAAACACACTCCAACAGAAAAAGCCTCTCAAAACAAGCTATATCTAAGCAGATCTAGAACACCACTTGATGCAAATGACAGCAACTGCAAAACCCTCAATGGGCCAGCACTGCTCATGAAAATGAAGCTTGGTATCAAACCAGATAGTGGCTCACTTCAGCAAATAACTCCTCCAATGATCCTCAAGGGAAGAGATGAAACCCCTAAACAGGAATTCCAATCACAATCCTCCACTAAATAGAAGAGAATGGTATTTGTCTAAGTAGACAAATACTTCAGAAATATAATCTATCAACAACCTTTCCTTGTTGCTCTCCTCCTTTTATAATATGAGAAATCTCTTACAATCCCTAAACCACTTTCATGAGTTAGCCCTCTTCACATTAGAGGCTCCCTTATAGAACTGCACAGTCCCTTTTGGAGATGCAATAAACCTAGACAACGCAGTTGATTTGGTCAAAGTGGACCCAATCTTTGGCTCAAACCTCTTTCACACCTGCAAGTGATTATTTACATAGCCCTAATTTGTCTTTGTTCACATGGGCATTGATTTATTCAGACTTTTTAGAAGTTTTACATGTCCTCCTCTATTCATTTATTCATAAAACATAAATTAAATCAAAATTGAATGTTTCCTCTTAGCTAAGGCTAAGTAGGAACATTATAGTCCTCCCCTCCAAAATGTTTCTTGTCCTCAAGCAACTGACAGGGTAAGAGTTGTAGTTCTTCTCCTTCTCCATTGATGGCACCATCAAGAATCAATCTTTCATCATGGATTAAGTGCTCACCAAGCGAATACATTAGAAAATGCTCCTCCAATGCTAACATGATAGGTGCATAGTCTACTCCTTCAGGAGTGTAAAACTCAAAAGAAATAAGCATGGGTGAAGTAATGTCACATCTGAAACACGTATCATGAAGTACAGGGTAAAGTTCCATCCCATGTGGTACATGTACACTACCTATTTTTTGTCCATACATACCCATAAACAAAACCAATATGTCATCTATGTATGGAAGAAAAATCACATATAGGAAAACTGAAATGTGCACTTGAGGAGGTGCGTCACAATCCCACATAAGGTACTAGCGCAGTGTACTCCTTGTTTTGAGTAGATCTAAGTGTGATAGGTGGTACTCCCACCACATCTTTTCTGCATGGGTCACTTTGACATGGCTGAAAGTGAAGCCCTCATTAGGTGCCTTTAGGAAGCACCCATCATGATAGATAATCTCCCTTTGCACCTCAAGGGAGTGACCAGCTTTGGAATTTTTATTGGCCTCATCCAGGCCATGAGATCTACATGTAATATCACTCCTTGTAGGAGCCATGGCTTGCATACATATGGTAAGAGAATGTGCCAAATCAAAAAAATAAACATGCTCCATAAGATCAGATTCCTTACCATTCAAGTATCCCACACACATAGAGTTAGGCATGGGATCCTCTTTTAAGAGAAGAAAGAGATGGTTGAAATGTCTCTTGCATAGGATCCCTTGTCTGCCCCATCTCCTCATAACTATTGCACACTTGTAAGTGCTGATATAGTTCCTCCCAATCATAGTGCTGATGTAGTTCTTCCTCCATACCCTCCCAATCAAAACTCTTCAAGATTAGGGAGTATATTTTTGCTAACTGCATATAGATGGAAAGGAACTCTTTGTGTGCTCTTTGTAGTATCTCTTGCTTAAGCTTGGATGCTTGAGAAAAGAATACTTTACCAAGATGACAGATGACCCCTTCATGGACCAAATAGCCTCCTCCTTGCTTCATACCATCTAATATCATCCCAGTGTGCAGATCTTTGGAGTATTCCACAAGAAGTTGAAACCTCCAATATGGATCTACACTTCTCAACAAAGATAGCACTGTTAATGCATCTATGGTGGTGCTTTCCTTGTTGCTTCTTGTTTCTTTGGAATTATGCATGCAAAAATTGTTTGTGGGAAGGCTGATCCTCCCCATTTTCTTCCTCCCACAGTGCTATGACTCTCTCCTCCATTGTTTCAACACTTGGTGAAGCTTCCCCCACAGAATCTAATGGCACCCCAAGTGGCCTTCCATGATGTATGAATTCTCCTTGCAGCATTCTCATATACATGAGAGAAGGAACTGTGAGGTCCCTACCCCCACTTCACAATTCCATCTTTGTTGTGTGGGTGTAAACATCAAGTGAAGAGTAGGTGTGCATGCCTTGAATGATTTGTTGTTTCCCACTCTTTGAATCCACCCATTCCATCTGCAAGGCCTTCCAATTAGTGGTGACCTTTCCCAAATTAATCAACCACTGGACACCCAAGATGATGTTGGTGTCTATTTTGTCAACTACAAAGAAACGGTCCTCCAAGGTGTAGGTTCCCATAGTCACAGAAAGTAATGGAACATACTTCATGCACTGCATAGTTCTATCTCCCGGAACCAAAACAAAGAACCCATAAAATGTATCAGTAGGGATCCCTATCCTCTGCACAAAGTGAGTATCAATAAAATTGTGGGTTTCCTCACTGTCAATCAGAATAGAAACTCTTTGGCTCATAACTGAACCTTGCACTCTAAGGGTAAAATTCTTGGGCACTCCTCTCAAAGAAGCAAGAGTCCCACTGGTTGGAGAAAAGGCTCCTTCTTCTTCTCTAGATTATGATTGATCCTCCTCCTCATCATCACTAAGGCTGTAACCTCTCCTAGGTCCATCATTTCCCTCCTCCTCCTCAGAATCAAAGAAGACTTCAATATAGTGTGCTCTTCCAGCATCACATCTATGTCCCGGTACCCATGGCTCTTGACAAGTGAAACATAATTTAATTTTCCTCAACTCCCTCAGGATGTCAATTTCAAGAGGTTTGTTTAGTGACCTCTCCTTGGGTGGAGCAGCTTTACCATCCTTCCCCTTAGAAGAGTGAGTGGCTTTGCTTGGGAAGGTTTCCTTTGCCCTTGGCAAGGCATCTTGGAGATATCTAGTTCTCTCAATGTCATCATGCAAAGTGGTGGGCTTGGTAGACTTAACCAACCCATGCAAAGGTTCTTTCATGCCATCAATGAACATCTAGACTCTCCTTGCTACTGAGAGATTAGGGACCATTACAGACAACTTCAAGAATTCAAAGATATAGGCCTCCACATCTCTTGTCTGTTTAAGGTTTGCCAAGCTTATGAAAGGGGCCTCCAGATCTTTCCGATCAAATCTCTCCACTAGTATCCTAGTGAACTTAGCATAAGTGGACACATTTCTATGCCCCAATGTATAAATTCCATGAAACCACCAGTTGTGGGCATCTCCCTCAAAATGCAGCACAACAATCTTGATGGCTTCTGCTTCAGGCACTTTACTCAACTGGAAATAGATGTCCAACTTATCCACCCATGCTTTGGCAGAACAAGAGGGTGATCCATCAAAATTATTCAAGAAGAACCTGCCCATAGTGTGGTGTCTCCCATGAAGGAAACCTCCATCTCTATATTACTACCATGGCCTCCTCTAGTCCTTGAGATGGCAGAAGTCTTGAAAGCTCAAGTTATCTTTGAACCTTTGACTTTGTGAGTCATATTGTACAAAGTAACCTTCCAAAGAGGTTGGCTCTTGCAGCCCTTCATTCTCTACAGCCAATAAGGTAGGCATTGTAGAGCATTGTGAGGCCTGGGGAGCTTGTGGCAAGCTCACAGGTTAACCAGTCCCAAACTGAGACATATCAGAAATTTCTCCTTGCTGGAATCTCCCAAGGAACTCCCTCATTCTATCTATCCTCATCTCCTTTATTTCCTTGGATAGATCTTGCATGGCTTCCAAGAGAGTTTTTGCAAACTCCTCTGCTTCCTTATCTTTATCATTCACCAATTCAGGGGATTTCCCATTTTATTGAACCTTGTCAAGGTCAAAAATAGTATAGTCATAATTTATATGACTTCTATTCTGGTATCTCCTCTCCCTCTCAGAAAGAGGATCTTCATCTTCAGAATGCAACATGACTAGTGCTCCAATGCTAGCACAGGTTGTGCTAAGAGTGGAGCTTCGATACCACTGTAATGATCCTTTTTCGAGATTCTGAAGATTCTATTTCAGAGATGGAATGTAGAGGAATTTATTGGATATGTCACCCTTAAAATAAGGGGTGAGATCCAGAGGCTACCTGACCAACTGTAGACTCTGTTTATAGAACTTGGAATAATCCCTTTTAAGGAATCTCAACAAGGTCTTCAACGAAAATGTTGTATAATAAAATCTGAGCAAGAATAATGCATATTAGGGCTGGGATCCCCTCATTTATGCTTTATTTTACTTATAAATATAATTTCATCAGAAACGAATCAGTTTAAGCACATTAAACAGATCTCCCACAGTCAAGACTAGCTAGAAATTAGCCAAAGTAAAGCGTTGTTGCAACATGAAAACTCTCCCATCAAATTTGCGTAGATTTTACTAAAAATTAGAGGAGGAAAACCAAGGATCTGATATTTCAGAGTTATGATAGTAAATCATATTTATATTTGAGCTTATATCCTCTACAACAGATTACAAAAAGAACTAGGGAAAAATCCCTTCAGAAATTGGAGCTGCAACTAGAAATAAACTGCAGAAATACATAGACAACATTATTTTTCAGATGGTTCAGCTGTTGTACATTACGTTTCAGATATCTGACATATGTATGGATAAAAAATAAGATTTAATACATATCTGGAAACTATATGAATCTAAGAACAATATCCATTTGGAATTACATCAAAACATTGCATAATAAGTTGTAGATCTGAATTACAAATTGCAGTGCTTCAGAAAACCAAGAAATTTCTGAAGATAACTTTATTACTGAAAATAGAAGATATATGGAGACATGGATCAGCAACCAAATCCATGTATCACCAAGGGAATGCAAGCCTAACACCAAGAGATCTTCCTCCAATCAGATAGCAAACTGAAACAAGACACCCTCTTACAAAAATAACGCAGTATTGAGCATAAACAGCGCTGAGGGTGAAGGAGACTGAATAAACTAAATGAAATTGCATATCAGATAAAAAATATGGATAGAATCTCTCTTTGGAGGAAGAAAAACACACTCCAATAGAAAAATCCTCTCAAAACAAGCTAGATCTAAGCAGATCTAGAACAGCACTTGCTGCAAATGACAGCAGCTACAAAACCCTCAATGGGCCAGTGCTGCTCATGAAAATGAAGCTTGGTCTCAAACCAGATAGTGGCTCACTTCAGAAAAGAAATCCTCCAATGATCCTAAAGGGAATAGATGAAACCCCTAAACAGGAATTCCAATCACAATCCTCTACTAAACAGCAGAGAATGGTATTTGTCTAAGTAGACAAATACTTCAAAAATATAATCTATCAACAAACTTTCCCTGTTGCTCTCCTCCTTATTTTAAATATGAGAAAGCTCTTTCAAACCCTAAACCACTTTGATGAGTTAGCCCTCTTCACATTAGAGGCTCCCTTCTAGAACCGCGTAGTCCCTTTTGGAGATGCAATGAAACTAGACAACAGAGTTGATTTGGTCAAGGTGGACCCAATCTTTGGTTCAAACCTCTTTCACACCTGCAAGTGATTATTTACATAGCCTTGATGTCTTTGTTCATGTGGGCATTGATTTATTCAGACTTTTTAGGAGTTTTAAATTTCCTCCTTTATTAATTTATTCATAAAACATAAATTAAATCAAAATTGAATGTTTCCTCTTAGCTAAGGCTAAGTAGGAACATTACATTAAGGTTAAGGTTAAGGTTAAGGGTAAGGGTACAGTTAAGGTTAAGATTAAGGTTATGGTTAAGGTTAAGGTTAAGGGTAGGGTTAAGGTTAATTTTAGGTTATAGTTAACCTTACAATTACCTTAAACTTAACCTTAAGGTAAAGTTAAGGTTAAGGTTAGGTTAAGGTTACGGTTAGGTTAAGGTTGAGCTTAAGGTTAATGTTAAGGGTTTGGTCAAGGTTAGGGTTAGGTTAAGGTTAATGTTAAGGGTTTGGTGAAGGTTAGAGTTAGGTTATAGTTAAGGTTAAGGTTAAGGTTATAGTTAGGTTAAGGTTAAGGTTAAGGTTAGGTTAAGGTTAAGATAAGGTTAAGGTTAAGGGTTTGGTCAAGGTTAGGGTTAGGTTTTTGTTAAGGTTAAGGTTAGGTTAAGTTAAGGGTAAGGTTAAGGTTAGGTTAAGGTTTAGATTAGGTTAAGTTTAAAGTTAAGGTTAATTTTAAGAGTAAGGTTAGGGTAAGGTTAGGGTGATGGTTAGGTTAAGGTTAAGGTTATAGCTAAGGTTAAGGGATAGGGTTAAGGTTAGGTTAAGGGTAAGGTTATAGTTAAGGTTAAGGGATAGGGTTAAGTTTAGGGGAAGGTAAAGGTTAAAGTTAAGGTTAAGGTTAAGGGTTTTCTCAAGGTTAGTGTTAGGTTATAGTTAAGGTTAAGGTGAAGGTGAAGGTGAAGGTTAAGGTTAAGTTTACTGGTTTAGTCAAGTTAAGATTAAGGTTAAGGTTTTGGTCATGTTAAGGGTGAAATTATAGTTAAGGTTAAGGTTAAGGGTAAGGTTGGGGTAAGGTTAGGGTGAAGGTTAAGGTTAATATTACGGGTTTAGTCAAGTTAAGGTTAAAGTTAAGGTTAAGGGGGTAAGGTTAAGGTTAAGGTTAAGGATAAGGTCAAGGTTAAGGTTAAGGTTATAGCTATGGGAAGGTTAAGGTTAAGGTTATGGTTAAGGTTAAGGTTAGGGTTAGGTTATAGTTAAGGTCAATGTTAAGGTTAGGTTAAGGATAAGGTTAAGGTTAGGCTAAAGTTAAGGTGAAGGTTAGGGTAAGTTTAGGGTAAGGTTAAGGTTAAGGTTAAGGCTAAAGTTAGGGGAAGGTTAATGTTAAATTTAGGTTAAGGTAATGTTAAGGTTAAGTTTAAGGTTATGGGTATGTTAGGTCCCTATATTACTATTATAGTCCCTTATTGTTGTTAGTGTAACCCCCTTATTGTTATTATTATACCCTTGTAACTCCATTTTGTTATTATTTTGCCCTTAAATTATTATTGTTAGGTCAGCTAGGATTACATTGTGGCCCACTAGGATTACATTATGGCCCCATGGACTCCTATATATAGAAAGGAGGTTTTGTAAATTGTATCATCCAAGAATTTTTCATTCATGTAATGTATTAGAGGTTTCACCCTCAAAGTGGCTTATTTCTAAGGTGTTGATATCTCTTTTCTTCTATTTTTGGAGATGGTTACACAACATTTGGTATCAGAGCTTTGGATTCTAGTGTTTCGTTGCTCTTAACAGGTCATCATGGCATTTTCGCTATAAATTTTTACTACAAAGGTTTAGAATCTGAAATTGTTAGGGTACGAAGCTGAAATCCTGAGGAAACTCGTCAAAACATTTTAGATCTTGATTCACAACATTTTCGGAGATATGATCTATGGAAGGTAGTGCTTTTTCAGGCTCCTGAATTTCATCTCAAAGAGGTGATCATGGGAAGATATTCATAACTCTCTCTCCGAGCATTGGATTTGAGTGTCGTAAAAAGTGGTCACAAGTACACAGACTTTATTTTTGTGGCTATCAATTTCAGAGCCAAAGGACAAAACAGTGAGACGTGGCAAATCTTACAAGTTCGATCTACTAAACCAGTCCATAATTAGGTCATTGTGGGAGATTGGACAACTTTGTCTTAGAGAATCCAAATTAGGTCAGACCTGTGGAATTAAAAAGAGAATCCATATGGCTACGTTGGTGCCGAAATTCAAATATTTAAGTTCTTAAATCACAAATATAATCCAATTTCAATATCGAGCTCCTCAAAAGCAAGAAAAAGGTGTGTATTTTTTTCCGAATTGCATAAGTCTTGTTTGAAGAATTAATTTGAATGGATTCCAAGGGAATATTGTAAAATAGATATCAGTATTGAGTTCTAAAAGATGCCCCGTAAAAATAATTCAACACCCATTAAGCCTTCAGAAGGCTCTGCAATGACTCATGAAGATGAATAATTGCAACATGATCTATCAAAATTACAAGAGAAAGTGCACCAAATTTCGTTCTAGCAAAGAGCAACAAAAAATGAAATGGAAGTTTTGAAGAAAGGCATGGAAGAAAAGATGGATGGTTTGAAGAAAGGCATGGAAGCTAAGATGGATGGCATAGAAGCGAAGATGGATGACATGAAAGACAACATGGAAAACATGAAGAATGATCTAAAAGAAAACATGGAAGGTTTGACAAAGTTGATACAAGAAAATTTTCCTAATGGTGAAAATATAGTAGAAGAACCTCATGATGAGAACAAAATAAATGTTAATCGTGATTTCATAAAATGTAATGTTGGCGGGAATAACCGCCATACTCCAAAATTTGATATGACGAAGTTTGATGGAAAGGATCCTGTAACATGGATACTACAGATGGAGCAATATTTTGATCTCCATAATGTGAAAAACACAAAAAAAGGTACGCATTGCAACTTTACATTTAGAACAAAATACATTTTTATGGTATCGATGGCTTTTCTCCTGTAAAAAAATTGTCACTTGGTCAATTTTTATGGAGGAAATGATAGCACATTATGAGGATACAAAGAGAAACACCTTCTTTAGCCAATTGATAAATCTCAAACAAAATGGTTTAGTGGGGAAACACATTGAGGACTTCCAAAAATTGAATATAAGGGTAACTGATATTCCAGAGGGACACAAGATTGATCTCTTCATAGGCACTTTAAAGGATAACATCCAACATGAGGTTCGCGTTTTGGAACCTGATTCATTGGAGAAGGCATTCAGTTTGGCAATAGAAGTTGAATGTAAAATTATGGCGACAAGGTAGCCTACCACTCAATTCTATAAAGAAGGAAGTGTTGCTACACCTAGATTTCCACAACCTACAAGGTTGACACCACAACAATTGGAATAAAAAAGAGCAAAAGGGCTTTGCTATAGTTGTGATAGCAAATACACTAAAGGTCATAAGTGTGCTGAGAAGAAATTATTTTACATAGATTGTGAAAAGGAAGAATAAAATGAACAAGAAGAGGATATACACCATGAACTAACACTAGAAGAGGAAGGAATGAATCCGACCATATCATGTAATGCACTGGCAGGAATTACCACTCCTCAAACTCTCAAGATAGAAGGACATATCAAGAAGAAAAAGGTAATAGTGTTGATTGATTCAGGTAGCACCCGTAATTTTATTCATTGTAAGGTAGCCAAGGAATTAAATTGTTTCCTATACCTAGCACCAGAATGTCAAGTGATGGTTGCAAATGGAGGAACTATAAATTTCTCTGAAAAATTCCAAAATATCAAGCTAACCATGGGGGAATATGTATTGACTAGTCCAATGCTTTCCATTCCTATGGGAGGTGCTGATGTTGTAATAGGAGTACAATGGTTACAATCTTTGGGGACAGTAGCTTTTAATTTTCAATAACTTTTCTTGAAATTTTTTCAGAAGGAAAGGAATTCAAATTACGGGGTATTGCAGGGAAGCCGAGAAGGATAATAATCTCTAATGTCATGACAAAGCTTCTAAAGAAAGAAAAACAAGGCGTAATTGCACAATTATGATCACTATAATTTCCAACGTCAAAATCATCTATTTCTGCAGATCTCCAACAAGTCTTCGACAATCATTCCCAGGTGTTTGAAACTCCCAAAGGACTCCCACCTATTTGTGATCATGATCATGCTATTCGCTTGATTCCAGGAAGTGTTCCTCCAAACATTAGGCCTTATATATATCCTTACGTCCAAAAGAGCGAAATTGAACGTATGATTGCAGAAATGTTAGAGGCGGGTATAATTCAACCTAGTCAAAGCTATTTCTCTGCTCCTATAGTATTGGTACACAAGAAGGATGGATCATGGCGAATGTGTCCAGATTATAGGGAGCTCAATAAGCTCAACATTAAAGATAAATTTCCCATTCCTGTGATTGATGAATTATTGGATGAATTACATGGAGCAATTTATTTTACCAAGTTGGATCTTCGTTCAGGATATCATCAAATTAGAATGAAGACTGAAGATATTCCAAAAACAACATTTCTAACTCATGAGGGTCATTATGAATTTTTGGTCATGCCTTTTGGTCTTACCAATGCACCTTCTACATTTCAAGGGTTGATGAATTCCATTTTCAAACCCTTCCTTAGAAAATTTGTGCTAGTATTTTTGGATGATATACTAATCTACAGCAGGTCTTGGAAGGATCATGTTGAACATGTTGACAGGGTGCTCAAACTATTGCAGGAGAAACAATTATATGCAAAAAAATCCAAATGTTTCTTTGGAGTACAAGAGGTGGAATATCCGGGTCATATTGTATCTCACGAGGGTGTTAAAGTAGACCCTAACAAAATTAAAGCCATTAAGGAATGGAAAGTTCCCACAACCATAAAGAGCAGTTGCGAGGATTTCTAGGGTTAACAGGGTATTATCATAAGTTTGTTAAGAATTATGGGAGAATAGTGGCACCTCTAAAAAAATTGTTGAAGAAATATGCATTTTCATAGACTCCTGAAGCAACTAAGGCCTTTGAACATCTTAAAGAGGCAATGTGCCTAGCACCGGTCTTAGCTACGCCAGACTTCACAAAAACCTTTATTGTGGAATGTGATGCCTCAGGAAATGGAATTGGTGCAGTTTTAATGCAGGAAGGGAGACCCATTGCTTTTGAAAGTCGTCCAATCAAAGGAAAGTATTTACAGAAACCTATTTATGAGAAGGAAATGTTAGCAATACTGCATGCACTAAAGAAATGTCAAACTTACCTAATGGGAAGACACTTCAAGGTAAAAACTGATCATGATAGTCTTAAACACTTTTTGGAACAAAGACTATCTTCAGAAGAGCAGCAAAAATGGGTGACAAAGATGTTGGGTTATGACTTTGAAATAATCTACAAAAAAGGAAAGCTTAATGTTGTTGCAGATGCACTCTCAAGAAAGAATGAAGAGGTTGAAGCATTGCTTTGTGCCATTTCTATTATCCAACCAGATTGGATAACCGAAGCAAGAGATGAATGGAAGAAGGACAAAGATGTATGGACACTCATTCAAAAGTTACAGCAAGATCCTAGTACATTTGATACATTTAGTTGGAAAAATGATTCCTTATGGTACAAAGATCGCTTATATCTTTGTAAGAATTCCCAACTAAAACAAAATATTCTTCTGGAATTGCACACTTCTCCTTTAGGAGGACACTTGAGATTTTTAAAAAATTACCACAGGGTGAAGAAATAATTTTTTTGGGATGGCCTTAAATATGATATTCAAAAGTTTGTGGCAACATTTTTGGTTTGCCAAAAAAATAAAGTTGAGACAATTAAGACCCCGGGACTTCTACAAAATTTATCCATTCCAATTCAACGTTGGGAGGATATTTCAATGGATTTTATAATAGGTTTACCTAAGTTCAAAGGAAAGAGTGTCATCATGGTGGTAGTTGATAGAATTACCAAGTATGCACACTTTTGTGCATTATCTCATCCATTTAAAGCAAGTACAGTTGCTACTACATTTATGGACAGAATTCAAAAGCTACATGGAAGCCCAAGGGTTATTGTGAGCGGCAGAGATCCCATTTTTACTGGAAATTTTTGGACGGAGTTATTTTCTTGTTTGGGTACTCAATTAGCTCATAGCTCATCTTATCATCCTCAATCTGATGGTCAAACTGAGATAGTAAATAAATGTATGGAAGGATATCTTCGTTGTTTTGTATCTGATAAACAAACACAATGGGTCAAGTGGTTACCTCTCGCTGAATGGTGGTATAACACTTCCTTCCATACTGCAGCAAAAATGACCCCATTTATGGCACTTTATGGATATCATCCACCATCCATCACATCATATTTAAGGGAAAATTATAAGGTTCAAGCAGTGGAATATCACATCAAGCATCAACAAGAAGTTCTCCAACTCTTAAAGGATAACCTAAATTTGGCACAAATTTGAATGAAACAATAGGCAGATCAACATCGCAGCGAGAGAAGTTTTGATGTAGGAGATTAGGTATTTTTACGGCTACAACCATATAAACAAATGTCCCTCAAGCAAGCTAAGAAGGATAATAAATTATTGCCAAAGTACTATGGTCCTTACAAGGTGTTGCAAAATATTAGTTCTATGGCATACAAATTGGAGCTTTCTGTTTCTTCGCGAGTGCATCCAGTTTTCCATGTTTCATGCTTAAATAAGGTTATAAGTGAAAATATTCCAGTTCAAACAATATTGCCAAAACTTGATGAGGAAGGAAAAATCATATTGGAACCTGAAGCGGTCACGAAAACAAGAAATCAATTTCAGAGTATCTCATCAAGTGGAAGAACTTACCCACTGAAGATCCTACATGGGAGGATGAGAATTTTATACAAAAGCACCCAGAGCTACTCAAGTGTTGATGACAACACTTTTTTGAAGGAGAGGGGCATGTTAGGTCCTTTTATTACTAGTATAGTCCCTTATTGTCATTAGTGTAACCCCCTTATTGTTATTATTGTACCCTTGTAACCCCCATTTTGTTATTATTGTGCCCTTAAATTATTATTGTTAGGTCGGCTAGGATTACATTGTGGCTCACTAGGATTACATTATGGCCCCATGGACTCCTATATATAGAAATGAGGTTTTGTAAATTGTATCATGCAAGAATTGTTCATTCATGTAATGTATTGGAGGTTGCCCCCTTGAAGTGGCTTATTTCTAAGGCGTTGATATCTCTTTTCTTCTTATTTTGGAGCTAGTTACACAGTAGGGTAAGGCTAAGGTTAAGGTTATAGTTAAGGTTAAGGTTAAGGTTAGGTTAAGGGTAAGGGTAAGGGTAAGGGTAAGGGTAAGGGTAAGGTTAAGGTTAAGGTTAAGGTAAAGGTTAATGTTAGGCATAAGGTTAAGGTTAGGTTAAGAGTAGGTTAAGGTTTGGTCAAGGTTAGGGTAAGGTTAAGGTTAAGATTAAGGTTAGGTTAAGGTTATGGTTAATGTTATGCTAAGGTTAAGGTTAATGTTATGGTTAAGGTTAAGGTTAAAGTTAAGGGTTTGGTCAAGGTTAGGGTTAGGTTAAGGCTGAGGCTAAGGTTAGTTTAAGGTTAATGTTAGGTTAAGGGTAAAATCAAGGTTAAGGCTATTGTTATGGGAAGGTTAAGGTTAAGGTTAAGGGGTTAAGGTTAGGTTAAGGTAAAGTCAATGTTAAGGTTAAGGTTTTGGTTATGGGTTTTGTCAAGGTTAGGGTTTAGGTTACGGGTTTAGTCAGGTTAAGGTTAAGGTAAGGTTTAGGGTTTAGTCACATTAAGGTTAAGGTTAAGGGTTTAGTTAAGGTTAAGGTTAAGGGTAAGGGTAAGGGTTAAGGTTGAGGGTTTAGTCGTGTTAAGGTTAAGGTTAAGGGTTTGGTTAAGGGTAAGGTTAAGGTAAATGTTAAGGTTAAGGGTAAAGTTAAGGTTAAGGTTAGGGTTAAGGTTAGGGGAAGGTTAAGGTTAAAGTTAAGGTTAAGGTTAAGGTTAAGGGTTTGGTTAAGGCTAGGGTTATGTTATAGTTAAGCTTAAGTTTAAGGTTAAGGTGAAGGTTAAGTGTAAGGTTAAGGTTAAGGTTACGGGTTTAGTTAGGTTAAGGTTAAGGTTAAGGGTTTGGTCAAGGTTAGGGTTAGGTTAAGGTTAAGGGTAAAGTTAAGGTTAAGGTTAAGTTAAGGGTAAAGTTAACGTTAACGTTAGGTTAAGGTTAAGTTTAAGGTTAGGGTAAGGTTAGGGTAAGGTTAAGGGTTAAGGTTATGGTTATGGTAAGGTTAAGGTTAACCTAACTTTAACCTTAACCTTCCCTAACCTTAACCCTAACCTTAACCTTAAATTTACCCTTAACCTAACCTTAACCTTAACTTTACCCTTAACCTAATCTTAACCTTAACCTAACCTTAACCTTACCCTTAACCTAGACCTTAACCTTAACTTAACCTAACTTTAAACTTAACCTTAATTATATCCTAACCATAACCTTCACCAAACCCTTAACCTTAACCTTATGTTAACCTTTACCTAACCTTAACCTTAACCTTAACATAACTATAACCTTACCCTTAAATAAACCCATAACACCTAACCCTAACCTTGACCAAACCCTTAACCTTCACCTTAACTTTACCCTTAACCTTAACCTAACCTTAACCTCGACTTTACGCTTAACCTAACCTTAACCTTGACCTTAACTATAACCTAACCCTAACATTGACCAAACCTTAACGTTAACCTTAACTTTACCTTACCCTTAACCATAACCTTAACCTTAACTTTGCCTTACCCTTAACCTAACCTTAACCTTGACCTTAAATATAACCTAAGCATAACCTTGAACAAACCCTTAACCTTAACCTTAACTTAACCTAAATTAACCTTAACCTTCACTATAACCTAACCTTGACCTTGACCCTAACTATAACCTAACCCTAACCTTGACAAACCCTTAACCTTAACATGAACCTTACCCCCTTAACCTAACCTTTAAGGTTAAGGTTGCGTTAATGGTAAATTCAAGGTTAAGGTTAGGTTAAATTTAAGATTAGTTTAAGGGTAAAGTTAAGGTTAAGGTTAAGGTTAAGGGTTTGGTGATGGTCAAGGTTAGGTTAAGGGTAAATTCAAGGTCAAGGTAAAGTTAAGGTTAAGGTTAGGTTAAGGTTAAGGTTAAGGTTTGGTTAAGGTTAAGGGTAAGGTTACGGGTTTAGTCAGGTTAAGGGTAAGGTTATAGTTAGGTTAAGGTTAAGTTTAAGGTTATGTTAAGGTTAAAGTTAGGTTAAGGTTAAGGTTAAGGTTAGGTTAAGGTTAGGGTTATGGTTAAGGTTCAGGTTAAGGTTAAGGGTTTGGCTAAGGTTAGGTTTAGGTTTGAGTTAAGTTAATATTAGTCTTAGGTTAAGGGGGTAAGATTAAGGTTCAGTTTAAGGTTAAGGTTATAGGTTTAGTTAGGTTAAGGTTAAGGGTTTAGCCAAGGTTAGGGTTAGGTCATATTTAAGGTCAAGGTTAAGGTTAAGGGTAAGGTTATAGTTAGGTTAAGGTTAAGGTTGAGGTTAGGATAAGGTTAAGATAAGGTTAAGGTTAAGGGTTTGGTCAAGGTTAGTGTTAACTTATAGTTAAGGTTAAGGTTAAGGTTAGGTTGAGTTAAGGTTAAGGTTAAGGGTAAGGTTAAGGTTAGTTTAAGGTTAAGATTATTTTAAGGGTATAGTTAAGGTTAAGCTTAGGTTTACGGTAAATTTAAGGTTAAGGTTAGGGTTAAGGTTAAGGTTTTGTCAAGGTTAGGGTTAGGTTATAGTTGAGGTTAAGGTTAAGGTTAAGGTTACAAGTTTAGTAAGGTTAAGGTTAAGGTTAAGGTTAAGGGTAAGATTAAGGTTAAGGATAAGGTTTTGGTCAAGGTTAGGGTTATGTTATAGTGAAGGTTAAGGTTAAGTTAAGGGTAATTTCAAGGTTAAGGTTAGGTTAAGGTTAAGATTAAGGGTAAGGTCAAGGTTCAGGTTAAGGTTAACCTTAACCTTCACTATACCCTAACCTTAACCTTAACCTTAACTTAACCTTAACCATAACCTTAACCTTCATCTTGGCTTAACCTTCACCCTAAACTTAACCTAACCTTAACCTTAACATTGACCTTAACCTTAACCTAACCAATACCAATACCTTAACCTTAACCTTAACCTTAATGTTAACCTTGAATTTAATGATAACCTAACCCTAACCTTGACCAAACCCTTAAGCTTAACCTTAACCTGACTAAACATGTAACCTTAAACTTAACCTTTACCCTTAACCATAACCTTAACCTTAACCTGAGGTTAAGATAATGGTTAAGGTTAAGGTTAAGGATAAGTTAAGGTTAAGGGTAAGGTTAAGGTTACGGGTTTAGTCAGGTTAAGGTTAAGGTTTTGGTCAAGGTTAGGTTTAGGTTATAGTTAAGGTAAAGGTTAAGGTTAGGTTAAGGTTAAGGTTAGGGTTAAGGTTAATGTTATTGTTAAGGTTAAGGTTAAGGTTAGGTAAAGGTTAAGGTAAGGTTAAGGTTAGGTTAAGGGTAAATTCAAGGTTAAGCTTCAGTTAAGGTTAAGATTGGGTTAAGTGTAAGGTTAAGGTTATGGTTAGGGTAAGGTTAAGGTTAGGTTAATGGTAAATTTAAGGTTAAGGTTATGGTTAAGGTTAGGCTAATTTTCAGGCTAAGGTTAAGCTTAGGGGAAGGTTAAGGTGAAGGTTTGACTTTACCCTTAATCTAATCTTAACCTTAACCTTAACCTTATCTTACTCTTAACCTTTACTTATCCTTAATCTTAACCTTAACCTTAACATTATCTTAACCTTAACCTTAACCTTATCTTGCCCTTAAAATTAACCATAACCTTAAACTTGAATTTACCCTTAACCTAACCTTAACCTTAATCTTAACCTAACCCTAACCTTGACCAAACCCTTAACCTTAACCGTACTAAACTCGTTAACCTAACCCCAAACTTACCCTTAACCTTCACCTTAACCTTAACCTAACCTTAACCTAACCTTAACCTTAACCTAACCTTATCCTTCACCTTCACCTTAACCTAACCTTAACCTTAATCTTAACCTAACCCCAAACTTACCCTTAACCTTCACCTTAACCTTGATGTTACCCTTAACCTAACCTTAACCTTTCCTTAACCTTAACCTTAACCTTAACTTTACCCTTAACCTAATCTTAACCTTATCTATAACCTAACCCTAACTTTAACCTTAACCATAACATTATCCTTACCCTTAACCTTAACTATAACCTAACCCTCACCTTGACAAAACCCTTAACCTTAACCTTAGCCTAACCTTAACTATAACCTAACCATAACCTTAACCAAACCCTTACCCTTAACCTAACCTTAACCCTGACCTTAACCTAACCTAAAACTTAAGTTTACCCTTAACCTAATCTTAACATTAACCTAACTGTAACCTAACCATAACCTTAACCTTTTCTTAACCTAACTTAACCTTAACCTCAACCTTGACCTTAACCTTAACCTTACCCTGAACATTCACCTAACCTTGACTTTAACCTTAAAATTCCCCTAACCTTAACCCTAACCTTAACCTTCACTTTACCCTTAAACTAACCTTAACCTTACCCTTAACCTAACCCTAACCTTAATCAAACCCTTAACCTTAACCTGACTAAACCCTTAAGGTTAGGTTAACGTTAAGGTTAAGGTTAAGGTCAAGGTCAAGGTTAAGATTAAGTTAGAATAAGGTAATGTTAAGGTTACGGTTAAGGTTAAGGTTAAGTTTAAGTTAAGGGTAAAGTCAAGGTTAAGGTTAAGGGTTATGTTAAGGTTAAGGTTAGGTTATAGTTAAGGTTAAGGGTTTGGTCAAGGTTAGGGTTAGGTTATAGTGAAGGTTAAGGTTACGGGTTGACTTTACCATTAAGTTAACCTTAACCTAACCTTAACCTAACCTTAACCTTAACCTTATACTTATCTTAACTTAAACCTAACCCTAACCTTAACCTTAACCCTAACCTTAACCTTAACCTTAAACATAATGTAACCTTAACCTTAACCTTATCCTTATCTTAACCTTAACCTAATCCTAACCTTAACCTTAACCATAACCCTAACCTCCTTGACCAGACCTTTAACATCAACCTTAACCTTAACCTTAACCGTAACCTTAACCTATTCTTAATCTTAACCTGATCCTCAACCTAACCTTAACCTTGATCTTACACTTAAACTTAACCTTACCCTTAGCCTAACCTTAACCTTAACCTAACCCTAATCTTAACCTTAACTTGACTAAACGCTTAAGATTAGGGTAAATTTAAAGTTAAGGTTAAGGTGAAGGTGAAGTTTAAGGTTAAGTTAGGTTAAGGTAAGGTTATAGTTAGGTTAAGGTTAAGGTTAAAGTTATGTAAAGGTTAAGATAAGGTTAAGGTTAAGGTTAGGTTAAGGGTAAAGTCAAGGTTAAGGTAAAGTTAATGTTAGGTTAAGGTTAAGGTTAGGTTAAGGGTAAATTCAAGGTTAAGGTTAGGTTAAGGTTAATGTTAAGGGTTTGGTTAAGGTTAGGGTTAGGTTTTAGTTAAGGTTAAGCTTAGGTTAAGCTTAAGGTTAAGGGGGTAAGGTTAAGGTTAAGGTTAAGGGTAAAGTTTCAATTTAAGGTTAAGGTTAAGGTTAAGGTTATGGGTTTAGAGAGGTTAAGGTTAAGGTTAAAGTTAAGGTGAAGGTTAAGGGTAAGGTTAAGGTTAAGTTTAAGGTCAAGGACAAAGTTAACCTTAAGTTAGGTTAAGGGTACAGTTATAGTTGGTTAAGGTTAAGGTTACAGGTTTAGTGAGGTTAAGGTTAAGATTAAGGTTAGGGGTTTAGTCACATTAAGGTTAAGGTTAAGGGTTTGGTAAAGGTATGGGTTATGGTTAAGGTTAAGGTTAAAGTTAGGTTAAGGTAAGGTTAAGGTTACAGGTTTAGTCAGGTTAAGGTTAAGGTTAAGGTTAGGGTAAGGTTAAGGTTAAGGTTAAGGTTAGGTTATACTAAAGGTTAAGGATATGGTTAGGTGAAGGTGAAGGTTAAATTTAAGGTTAAGGATAAGTTAAGGTTAAGGGTAATATAAGGTTGAGGTTAAGGTTAAGGCTAAGGTTAATGTTAAGGTCAAGGTTAAGGTGAATATTATGGTTAAGGTTAAGGTTAAGGTTAGGTAAAGCTTAACGTTAGGGTTAGGTTATAGCTATGGTCAAGGTTAAGGTTAGGTTAAGGTGAAGGTTCAGGGTAAGGTTAAGGTTAAGGTTAAGGTCAAGGTCAAGATTAAGGTTAAGGGTAAAGTCAAGGTTAGGGTTAAATTTAAGGTTAATGTTAAGGGTAAGGTCAAGGTTAAGATTACAGGTCTTAACCTTAACCTTCACTATAACCTAACCTTAACTATAACCTAACCCTAATATTAACAAAACCTTAACCTTAACCTTAACTTAAACATAACCTCAACCTTAACCTCAACCTTAACGTAAAGTTATCCTTGACTTTAAATAAATCCTAACCCTAACCTTGACCAAACCTTAACCTTAACCTTAAATTAATCTTAATCTTAATCTTAACCATCCCCTAATCATAACCTTAACCTTAGCTTTACCCTTAATGTTAACGTTAACCTTAACCTTACCCTTACCTGACTATAACATTACCCTTAACCTTGACCTTATCTATAAGGTAACCCTAACCTTAACCTTAACCTTAACTGTAACCTTAACCTTAACTTTACCCTTAACCTAATATTAACCTTAACCCTAACCTTACCCTTAACCTTAACCTTATCCTTAACCCTAACTGTAACCTTAACTTTACCTTTAACCTAATATTAAACTTACCCTAACTTTAACCCTAACCTTACCCTTAACCTTAACCTGAGGTTAAGATTATGGTTAAGGTTAAGGAAAAGGATAAGTTAGGGTTAAGGGTAAGGTTAAGGTTAAGGGTTTGGTCAAGGTTATGTTTAGGTTATAGTTAAGGTCAAGGTTAATGTTAGGTTATAGTTAAGGGTAAGGATAAGGTTAAGGTTAAGGGTAAGGGTAAGGGTAAGGGTAAAGTTAAGGTTAAGGTTAAGGTTAAGGTCAAGTTCAAGGTTAAGTTTAAGTAAAGGTTAAGATAAGGTTAAGGGTAAGGTTAAAGTTAAGGTTAAGGTTAAGGGTTTTCTCAAGGTTAGGGTTAGGTTATAGTGAAGGTTAAGGGAAAAGTTAAGGTTAAGGTTAGGTTAAGGTTAAGGTTATTGTTAAGGTCAAGGTAAGATAAGGTTAAGGGTAAGGCTACGATTACAGGTTTAGTCAGGCTAAGGTTAAGGTTAAGGTTAGGGTTAATATCGGGTTAAGGTTAAGGTTAAGGTTAAGGTTAAGGGTAAGGTTAGGGTTAGGTTATAGTTAAGGTCAAGGTTAAGGTTAAGGGTAAGGAAACCCTTAACCTTAACCTTAACTTGAACTAGTTAAGGTCAAGGTTAATTAACTATAACCTAACCTTAACCTTGACCTTAACTATAAACTAACCCTAACCTCTACCAAACCCTTAACATTAACCTAACCTTAACACTAACTAAACCCTTAACCTTAACTTTAATCTTAACCTAACCTTAGGCTAACTTTAACCTTAACCTAACCTTAACTGCATCTTAACCTTAACCTTCTGAAACCCTTAACCTTAACCTTAACCTTAACTTAACCTTCACCTTAACCTTACCCTTAACCTTATCTTAACCTTAACCTTGACCTTAACCTTAAACTTAACCTTAACCTTAAACTTAACCTTCACCTTAACTATAATCTAACCCTAACCTTATTCAAATGCTTAACCTTAACCTTACCCTTAACCTTGACCTTAACTATAACCTCACCCAAACCTTATTCAAATGCTTAACCTTAAGCTTTACCTTAACCTTAACCTTCCCATAACCATAACCTTAACCTTTACCTTACCCTTACCCTTAACCTTAACCTTAACCTTAACCTTAACTTGACTAAGCTTGTAACCTTAACCTTTACCTTAACTTGACTAAACCCGTAACCTTAACCTTAACCTAACCTTAGCCTTAACTTTACCCTTAACCTAAACTTAACCATAACCTAAATAGTAACCTTACCCTTACCGAACCTTAACCTTAACCTAACCTTAACCTTAACCTTAACCTTAACTTAACCTAACCTTAAACTTAACTATAACCTTACCCTTAACCTAATCCTAACCTTAACCTTAAACTTGATCTTAACCTTACCCTTAAATTTCACCTTAGCCTTAACCTTAACCTTAACCAGACTAAACCTGTAAACCTTAAACTTAACCTTAGCCTAACCTAACCTTAACCTAAACATAACCTTAAACTTAACCACCCCATAAACATAAAATTAACCTTAACCTTAACCTAACCCTAACCTTTACCAAATCCTACACCTTGAGTTTAACCTTAACCTGACCTTAACCTTGACCTTAACTATAACCTACCCAAACCTTGACCAAACCATTAACATTAACCCATAACCTTAACCTTATCTGTAAGGTTATGTTTAAGGTTAAGGTTATGCTTAAGGTTAAAGTCAAGGGCAAGGTTAAGGTTAGGTTAAGGTTACGGTTAGGGTAAGGTTAGGGTAAAGGTTCAGGTCAAGGTCAAGGTTTAGATTAAGGGTAATGTTAAGGTTAAGGTTACATTAAGGGTAAAGTTAATGTTAATGTTAAGGTTAAGGTTAGGTGAAGGTTAAGGTGAAGGTTCGAGTTACGGGTTTAGTTAGGTTAAGGTTAGTTTAAGGTTAAGGTTAAGATAAGGTTTGGTTAACCTTAATCTTACCCTTAACCTTATCTTAACCTTACCCTAACCTCAACCCTAACCCTACCCTTAACCTTTACTATAACCTAACCCATAACCTTAACCTTCCCAAACCCTTTACCTTAACCTTAACCTTAACCTAACCTTAATCTTAACCTTAACCTTCACCTTAACTTTACCCTTAACCTAACCTTAACCTTCACCTTATCCTTAGCCTTAACCTTAACCTTAAACTAAACAAACCTTAACTTTACCCTTAACCTATCTTTAACCTTAACCTTAACCTTAACTATAACCTAACCCTAACCTTAAACTTAATCATAACCTTATCTTTACCCTTAACCTTAACCTTAATCTTAATCGTAACCTAACATGAAATATAACCTAACCTTAACCTTAAAATTAACTTGACCTTAACTATAACCTAACCCTAACCTTGACCAAACCCTTAACCTTAACTTGAACCTTTACCTTAACCTTACTCTAACCTTAACCTTAACCTAAGGTTAATGTTAAGTTTAAGGTTAAGGTTAAGGTAAGGTTATAGTTAGGTCAAGGTTAAGGTTAAGGTTAAGGTTAAGATAAGGTTAAGTTTAAGATTAGGTTAAGGTTAAGGTTTAAGGTTACAGGTCCTAACCTTAACCTTAACCTTCCATAGCCATAACCTTAACCTCAACCTTAACCTAACTTTAACCTTGACTTTATATTAACCTAAACTTAACCCCTTAACCTTAAACTTATCCTTCCCATAACCATAAACTTAAACTTGACTTTACCCTTAATCTAACCTTAACCTTAACCTTAACCTTAATCTGACTAAACACGTAACCTTATCCTTAACCTAACCTTAACCTTGACCTTCACCATAACCTAACCCTAACCTTGACCAAACCCAAACCTTAACCTTAACCTTCCCATAACCTTAACTTTAACCTTCAATATAACCTAACCTTAACCTTAACTTTACCCTTAACCTAACCTTGACTTTAACCTAACGTTAGGTTTAAGTTATAGTTTAGGTCTAGGTTAAGTTTAAGGTTGAGGGTAATGTTAAGGTTAAGGTTAAGTTTAAGTTCAAGGTTAAGGTAAATGTTAAGGGTTAGGTTAAGGTTAAGGTTAGGGTTAGGGTTAGGTTTAAGGTTACGGTAAGGTTAAAGTTAAGGTTAATGGTAAGCTTAGGGTTAAGGTTAAGGGTAAGGTTAATGTTAAGGTTAAGGTAAAGTTAACGTAACGGGTTTAGTCAAGTTAAGGTTAAAGGTAAGGTTAAGGTTAAGGTTAAGGGTTTGGTAAAGGTTATGGTTAGGTTATAGTTAAGGGTAAGGGTAAGGGTTAAGGTTAACCCTATGCTTGACCAAACCCTTAAGGTTAAGGTTAGGTTAAGGTTTAGATTAGGGTAAGAGTAGAGTTAAGGTTAAGTTATAGTTAAGGTCAAGGTTAAGGTTAGGTTATAGTTAGGTTAGGTTAAGGGTAAATTTAAGGTTAATTTTAAGGTTATGGTTAAAGTTAGGATTAGGTTAAGGTAAGGTTACAAGTTTAGTCAGGGTAAGGTTAAGGTTATGAGTTTAGTGAGGTTAACCTTAACCTTAACTTTACCCTTAACCTAAACCTTAACCTTACTAAACCTGTAACCTTAACCTTAACCTTGACTTTACCCTTAACCTAAACTCAACCTTAACTATAATCTAACCCTAACCTTGACCTTAATTTTACCCTTAACCTTAAACTTAAACTTAACCTTGACCTTAGTTTTACCCTTAACCTTGACCTTAACTATAACCTAACCTTAACCTTGACCTTAACTTTAACTTTACCCTTAACCTTCACCTTAACCTTAACTTTACCCTTAAACTTAACCTTAACTATAACCTTAACCTTAACTACAACCTTAACCTTAACCTAACATTAACTTTCCCCTTGACCTTAACCTTAACCTTAACCTTGAATTTACTCTAACCTAACTTTAAGCTTACCCATAACCTAACCCTAACCATGAGGTTAGGTTAACCTTGACCAAACCCTTAACCTTAACCTTAACCTAACCTAGACCTTAACCTAACCTTAAACATATCTTAACCTTAACCTAACCTTAACCTTAACCTTAACTTAAGCATATTCTTACCCTTAACATGAACCTTAACCTTAACTTAACCTAACCCTAACCTTGACCTTAACCTTCACCATAACCTTAACCTAACCTTGACTTAACCTTAACTTTAGCTTTACCCTAACCTTAACCTTAACCTTAACCTTACCCTTAACCTTAACCTTATCTTAACCTTAACCTAATCCTATCCTTGACCTTGAATTTACCTTAACCTAACCTTAACCTTAACCTTCCCATAACCTTAACCTTAACCTTAACCTTGACCTTAACTATAACCTAACCCTCACCTTAACCAAAACCTTAAACTTAACCATAACGTTAACATTAACCTTCCCATAACCATAACCTTAACCTTAACCTTGACCTTACCCTTAACCTTAACCTTAACCCTACCCCCTTAACCTTACCCTTAACCTTAAACTTAACCTGACTAAGCCCGTAACCCTAACATTAACCTTAACCTTACTAAACCTGTAACCTTAACCTTAACCTTAACCTAATATTAACGTTAACTTAAACCATAACCTTAACCTTAATCTTACCCTTACCTAACCTTAACCTTAACCTAACCTTAACCTAACCTTGACCCTAACCATAACCTTGACTTTAACCTAACCTTAACCTTAACCTTAACCTTAAATTAACCTAACCTTAACCTTAGCTATAACCTAACCGTAAACTTAGCCTTAACCATAACCTTATATTTACCCTTAACCTTAACCTTAATCTAACCTTCACCTTAACCTAACCTAACCCTAACCATGAACAATCCCTTAACTTGAACCTAACATTAACCATAACTGTATCCTTAAACTAACCTTAACCTTAATGTTACCCTTAACCTAACCCTAACCTTAACCAAACCCTTAACATTAACCTTAACCTTAACCTTTACCTAACCTTAACCTTAACCTAACTTTGACCTTAATTATAACCTAACCCTAACCTTGACCAAACCTTAACCTTAACCTTAACATAACCTTAACCTTAACCTAACCTTAACCTTAACTATAACCTAACCTTAACCTTAAACTTAAGCTTAACCTTACCATTAACATTGACCTTAATTTTAACCTTACCCTTAACCTTCACCTTAATCTTAAATTCACCCTTAACCTAACCTTAACCTAACCTTAACTATAACCTAACCCTAACCTTGACCAAACTCTTAACCTTAACCTTAACCTTAACTATAACCTAACCCTAACCTTGACCAAACCCTTAACCTTAACCTTAACTATAACCTAACCTTAACTTTACACTTAACCTTACCTTAACCATAACCTTGATCTAACCTTAACCTTAACCTTACCCTTAACCTTATGTTAACCTTACCTTAACCATATCCTTATCCTTGACCTTAACTATAACTTAACCGTAACCTTAACCTTAACCTTACCCTTAACCTAACCCTAACCTTAGGTTAACCTTAGACTTAACGTTAGCCTAACCCTAATATTAACCTTAACCTTAACCTTAACCTTCCCCTGACCTTAACCCTAACCTTAACGTTAACTATAACCTAACCCTAACATTGACCAAAACTTAACCTTAAGGTTAAGGGTTAAGGTTAAGGTTAGGGTTAAGGTTAGGGGAAGGTTAAGGTTAAGCGAAGGTTAAGGGTAAAATTAAGGTTAAGGGTTAAGGTTAAGGATATGGTAAGGTTAAGGGTAAGGTCAAGGTTAAGGTTAAGGTTAAGGTTAGGTTAACAGTAAAGTTAAGGTTAAGGTTAAGGTTTGGTCAAGGTTACAGTTAGGTTATATTTAAGGTTAAGATAAGGTTAAGTTTAGGTTAAGGTTAAGGTTAAGGTTAGGGTTAAATCATTGTTAAGGTTAAGGTTAAGGTAAGGTTAAGGTTAAGGTCAATATTAAGGGTAAGTTTAAGGTTATGTTAAGGTTATGGTTATGGGAAGGTTAAGGTTAGGATTAAGATTACTCTTAACCTAACCTTACCCTTAACCTTACTGTTAAGCTAACTTTACCCTTAACCTAACCTTACCCTTAACCTTACTGTTAAGCTAACTTTACCCTTAACCTAACCTTAACCTTAACTTTAACTTTACCCTAACCTTAAGGGTTTAGTCAGGTTAAGGTTAAGGTTAGGTTAAGGTTAAGATAAGGTTAAGGTTAAGGTTAGGTTAGGGGTAAACTCAAGGTTAAGGTAAAGTTAAGGTTAAGGTTAAGGTCAAGTTTAAAGTTAAGTTTATGGTTAAGGTTAAGTTTAGGGTTAGGTTAATGTTAAGGTCAAGGTTTGGGTTAAGGTTAGGTTAGGTTATAGTTAAGATCAAGGTTAAGGTTAAAGTTAAGGTTAAGGTTACTGGTTTAGTCAGGTTAAGGTTAAGGTTAAGGTTAAGGTTAAGGGTGAAGGTTAAGGTTACGGGTCTTAACCTTAACCTTACCCTTAACCTTCACTATAACCTACCCTTAACCTTAACCTTTACCTAACCTTAACCATAACCATAACCTTACCTTAACCTAACTTTAACCTTAACCTTCACTATAAGGTTAGGTTATAGTGAAGGTTAAGGTTAAGATTACGGTTAATGTTAAGTTATAGTTAAGGTTAAGGGTTTGGTTAAGGTTAAAGGTCAAGGTTAGGTTAAGGTTAAAGTCAAGGTTAAGGTTATGGTTATGGGAAGGTTAAGGGTAGGTTAGGTTAAGGGTTAAGGCTAAGGTTAAGGTCAAGGGTAAGATAAGGTTAAGTTAAGGTTAAGGTTAAGGTTATGGTTAAGGTTAAGGTCTAGGTCAAGGTTAGGTTAAGGTTAAGGTTAGATTAAAGTTAAGATAAGGTTATGGGTAAAGTCAAGGTTAAGGGTAAATTCAAGGTTAGGGTTAACCTTAACATTAACCGTAACCTAACCTTAACTTGAACCTTTAATTTAACTTTACTAAACCCATAACCTTAACCTTACGGTTAGGTTAGGTTATAGTTAAGGTTAAGGTTAATGTTATGGTTTTAGTTAGGTTAATGTTAAGTTAACCCTAACCTTAAACTTAACCTTAACCTTAACCTTAACCTTAATCTTACTAAACTCGTAACCTTAACCTTAACCTAACCTTAATCTAAACTATAACCTAACCCTAACCATGACCGTAAATTTACCCTTAACCTTGACCTTAACCTTATCCTTAACCTTGAACTTGAACTTAACCTAACCTTAACATTAACCTTAACCTTAACCTAACCCCCTTCACCCTCGTTAAGGTTATGGGTCTTAACCTTAACCTTCACTATAACCTTAAGTTTAACTATAACATAACTCTAACCTTGACCAAACCTTAACCTTGACTTTAACCTTACTATAACCTAACGTAAGGTTAAGGTTAGGGTAAGTTTAAGATTAGGTTAAGCGTAAGGTTAAGGGTAAGGGTAAAGTCAAGGTTAAGGCTACGTTAAGGGTAAGGTTAAGGTTAGGGTTTGGTTAAGGTTAGGGTTAGGTTATAGTTAAGGTCAAGGTTAAGTTTAAGGTAAAGTGTAAGGTTAAGGTTACGGGTTTAGTCAGGGTAAGGTTAAGGTTACATTAAGGGTAAAGTCAAAGTTAAGGTTACATTAAGGGTAAAGTCAAGGTTAAGGTTACGTTAAGGGTTTGGTCAAGGTTAAGGTTAGCGTTAGGTTATAGTTAAGGTCAAGGTTGAGTTTAAGGTTAAGGTTAAGGTTAAGGTCAAGCTTAAGGTTAATGTTAAGGGTTAAGGTCAAGCTTAAGGTTAATATTAGCTTAAGGGTAAAGTTAAGGTTAAGGTTAAGGTTAAGGTTTGGGTTTAGTCAAGTTAAGGTTAATGTTAAGGTTAAGGCTTAACCTTAACTTTAACCTTAACCTTAACCTTCCAATAAGCATAACCTTAACCTTGACTTTACCCTTAAACTAACCTTAAGAGTAAAGGTTTAGATTAAGGTTAAGGGTTAGGTTAAGGTTACAGGTTTAGTTAGGTTAAGGTTAAGGCTAGGTTAAGGTAAAGTCAAGCTTAAGGTCAAGGTTAAGGGTAAAGTTAAGGTCCAGGTTAGGGTTAGGTTATAGTTAAGGTTAAGGTTAGGTTAAGGGTAAAGTTAGGTCAAGGTCAAGGTCAAGTTAGGTTAAGGTTAAGGTCAATGTTATGGTCAAGATCAAGGTTAAGTTAGGTTAAGGTAAGTTTAAGGTTAGGTTAAAGTTAAGGTTAATGTTAGGTTAAGGGTAAAGTCAAGGTTAAAGTTAGGTTAAGGTTAGTATTAGGGTAAGGTTAAGGTTAAGGTTATATTTAAGGTTAAGGATAGGGTTAGGTTATAGGTAAAGTTAAGGGTAATGTTAAGGTTAGGGTTAGGTTATAGTTAAGCTTAAGGTGAAGGTTAAGGTTAAGGCTAAGGTCAAGGTTAAGGTTAAGTATAGGTTAAGGTTAAGGTTAATGTTAAGGGTTTGGTCAAGGTTAGGGTTAGGTTATATTTAAGGTTAAGGGTAAGGTTATAGCCTAACCCTAACCTTGACCAAACCCTTAACCTTAACCTCACTAAACCCGTAACACATAACCCTAACCTTGAATAAACACTTAACCTTAACCTTAACCTTAACAACATTTTGTCACCGTCCCTGCAATCCCTCGTCCTGTACATTGGAGGACTATTCCCGTGAGCTGTGGACAGTAACATGTTCTGAAAACACCTTGATGGTATCTTTCTGCATAAGGGAAATAACTCTCCTCAAGAACATTTCCTCTGAAAACCCTAAAAACCCATGATTTGGCATTGGTGCGAGTAGCTAGTTCATCCCTCGCGCCAATGGGGAAAATATACACTAGTGGGTGTGCTAGCTAGCACTCTTTCCCTATGTATGGCCTGCGCCTAGCCTATTCAGGAATTTTTTTTAATAATAGAAGGTGGAAGTTTGATTCTAAAAACTTCAGAACGAATCATCAAAAATAAGTTGGGTTGTTTGCCTCCGGATCTCCCTGTTTACGAAGTGGTTTTCCACCTCTCATGGAACCTTTCTAAGAGATAAGACTCTCCCCCATGATTATAGGGAGACTAACCTCTCCTTCTCCCTCTATAAAAGCCTGCCCTCTCCATTTGCTAGCTAGCTGAACTTTTGGGAAGGAAATTATAGCTGAGCGACAATCAAGAGCAGAGCTAAGGAGTACCCTGTGAGAGAGAGAGAGTTTTGTCAAATCCCTGATGAGTTTTGTGAGACACGTCCCACTGGGATCCTGTCGAAGGAAGATCACAACGTCAGAGCACTGGTTGTAATCGTTATCTCATATATATATATATATACATGACTCTGTTATTGGTTCCATGATTGTGTTTGTCCATATAATGTAATTTCATTTGTTCCTCTCTGACTGATCGATAGTTATAAAGTGTGAAATATTACGTTGCATGTTTTCTCTCTTATTTGCATGTGCACAAGTATCTAGATGCAGCAAGCTCACGGATCATGACTTGTCCAACTAGGAATGGAAGTGCCACTTATTCTTCGACAACAACAGTGAAGGAATCACATTAAGTGATCTATCACGATTCTATCTTTTGTAACTAGGAATCAATAGCTTTACGTGTTTTGATTATTGCTAGACCCACTATAGGGCTAGTGGGATCGCCTCTGTCCACAGAGGGGATTTACCTCCACAATAATTTGGTGAGTCTGCTGGGGATCAGTGGGAGTTGGTGCTTCCTCAATTGGTTTTTTTTTTGGATTTTTGTTTGATTAGTATGCTTTTCTAGTTCACCTTCCTTGGTGTTAAACCCATGTTTAGACCCCTCAAGACTAGATCTAGCCTCTATTTTTCCATTTTGATAAATTTTCTAGGGTAAACCTAATTGGCATGGCTATACCTATGACAGTCACGCTGAAGGGTGCTAGTTTCTAGTTAGGCACCCACGCCATCCCCTGTTTGGCGCAGATTACAGCCAGACAGGCACGCCAACCCTGGTAGGTTTTAGGGTTTTCATATTTTTAGACTTTATGAGCTTGAGTTTTGGTCCTGGTTTGTTTTTTCTGATTGTTTGAGTGCTTTAAAGTCATTTTAGACTGTGTTTAGCCCTTGTCCTCTGATTTTTTTCCCTTTTCTGTTAGTTTTTCACTTTAGCCCTAGGGATTCTAGGTGCTTCAGTGTGCTGAGACTCCCATGGGAGTTTTGGGTCTTTGCTTTCCCAGTCAACTTTGTTTCTGATTCTTTGCATTCATCTTGCTGAATCCAATTGAGTAATTGCATTTATTGAGTGATTGTCTTCCCTTTTGTTTAGTTTCGCTTTGTGTTGCTCCAAGCCTAGATCACACGACTTGTTTGAGTCTCTTTCGAGATTGTTCTTCGCTTTGAGGGATTTCGTCATTGGTTTGAGTCTTGATTGTGTTTGTTTGAGTTGAGTGAACTTGTTTTGTTTCAACACTCTCTTTATCATTCTCAGATTGATGTTTTCATTAGTTTTTCATTTATTTAGTGCATTTTCTCTAATATATTGAAAAATACAAAAAAATTCTTTTTCATTTTTGATTGGCATATTGAAAATTGAAAACTCTTTTGCATTACTAGTGTTGTATAATTCTAGAGAAAAATTTTCTAGTTTCATTAGCTTGCATTGAAATAGGTAGTGGAAGTTTTTGTGTGTTCATTTTGCTATCATTTGAAGCTCTCAACTCTCCCGTAGATAACTCTTCATTGAATGAAATGATATTTTGTGGCATGTAGCTTGCATCTAAAGTTTTTTATGAGATCCAACATTCAATAGGGCCTTGAAATCAAAATGTAAATTGAATATCAACTTTAAAATTTACTGAATTAACCTAAGGCAGCATTGAAACTTAACGGAATATCTAGTATTCTAAGGTAGAGATGTGTTTCGACATCTTTAAGCCTAGTAGTTGTCGCTCGCCATCTGGCTATAGACAGTGCTAGTACGGACTTGTGCTCCCCGTACCGTCGTGTATATAAAGGGAGACCCCATTAGGTTGCAAATCCTTTATCCATAGGAAGCTGAGTCTGTGGCCTCTTACCTTTGATACAACGAACACAACATTCAGGGATATTACCTGCACGTACGTTAAGTCCTTGGTTGATTTCTCTTTCATTTTTACCAAGGTGTATATGGAAGTTCACAGATATCTGGTACACCCATTTACCTAGATTACCAAAGCAGTCACTTTGATCTTTACTGACTCTTTTAACTGAAAATATTATCGAGATCTTGTCCTTTCAAGCTTGTGTCCAACCTAAAAGTGATATAGTCACCTTTTGCCTGTTTCTCAACTCTCAAAATATGAAACAATAGATTCTGGTTTCAGTGTCTTAAAAATTAATTGCCCACGAAATATTCCTAGCTAAAATTTTTGTCCTTAGTGTTTTATTTCAAGGTCATTTCCCATGGCAACTTTTCCGGAGTTTTCCAATCAAGGAGTCCCCTCTGAAGGGAGTCCTAGTCCTTTTACTGCTTTAGGAAATATTGGTGCTCCTTATATGGCCACGTTATCCCTCCCTGGGTTAACTGTTGGGTTGCCTATTTTGTTGTTTTCAACTTCTGTAGTCTCAAGTGTTCTAGCTACCATACCATCCACTCCTCCGCCTGAGAAATGCCATGTTGATTCAAAGGTGGAACTCTCCCCTTATTCACCTATTTCTTTGTCCTCATCTTCTACTTCACCTGGTGAAAGTTTGGATTCTAGTACCCAGGTGGCTAAGAAGAAGAAGAAGAAGACTAAGAAGAAGAAGTCAGATAAGCGAGAGGCTAATTCTGCAGCTGTTGATTCTAAAAACATGCTCTCAATGAACCTTCCAACCCTCTGTGGAAAGTTAAGTTCCCTTGCATGTTGTGCCAGGGAAACCATCTTCTTCGAGATTGCCCTGGAATTCCCAAGGTGCTCAATGTATGGTCCAACATTCGTCCGCCATTTCCTTTGGCTTCCAAGAGTTAGGTTGGGGGCACATCTTCAGCTAGTGCTGGTAAATCTCCTAAGATTCAGGGTAAGCTCACCAATCCATGTAAGTTGTGTGAAGGGCATCATGCCATTCACCTTTGTCCATATATGGATGAAGCCAAGAGAGTTTTGGAAAACTCAAATGTTTCTGCACCGTGCCTTTCGGCTGGTTACAAACAGATTTCTTTCAATCCTTCACCAGTTGATTCAATGATTATTCAAGAGTCATACTTGCTTGATCCTATTCCCCTAGAAATTCACCATCATGAATCCATCCCTGACCAACCATTGGTCATGGGATCGGTTGAGCTGTGCCTGTCTGTGGTGCACCAGGTCTTTTCTGTTGAGAGTGGATCTCACATCCCTCATGTTCTTCTTTTTTCTTCAGATTCCTCAGACTTGGAGAAATATTCTCTCATCCCTGTACCTCTGGAAGCTACTCCTCCGCCTCCCATGATGAAGGTCCCGGAGGATAATCCTTCTACCTCCATGATGGAGGTGGTGGAGGATGCTCCTTATTCTCTTATAACACCTAGGGAAGACCATATCGGTTCGATGGTAGCCCCTCCAAGTAGTTTGGTTGCTTCCTTCTATTGGGGTTTAATTGCAGGTTATCACCTTCCTTTTATGTGCCCTTTGAGATCACGGTACAGGCCTCCCATCTGGTTGTACCCAGCACCATTATAGATGAAGGCATGTCTATTAGTATTTTATCCTCAACTACTTGGAAATCTTTCAGTTTAGTGTCGCTTATGCCTGTTACACAGAATATCTTGGCGTTTAACAGAGGAACTAGTCAACTGTTAGGGATCCTTCCGAAGTTGCCTGTTACTTTGGGAGGGAAAACTGTCCATATGGACGTGACGGTTGTTCCTGGCTCGTTGGACTTTAATTTACTCTTGAGCCGCGATTATACTTATGCCATGGGAGTGCTTCTCTCCTCCCTCTTTCATGTGATGTGTTTTCCGCACCAAGGTCGGATCGTGGCCATCGATCATCTTGCATTCTTTGGTCCTAATATGGAAGCTAGCCCACCATCATCCCTGCCGGATCTTTATCCACTGGTCGTGTCATCCCCTCTGCATGTCAATTATGTGGCTACCTATCTTGTTCCTATATTTAGTGATAGTGCCATTATACATCGTGTGCTCGGGGCATTAGGTCTAGACTTCCAAGATGTTTTCCTTCCATCGGACGGGCAACCCTTAGAAGCTATGAATTCTTATTCATTATGATGAGGTCTGTCAAAGCATGGTTCATCTACTTTTGTAAAGCTCCTTAAACCATGAAACAAGGTCTATTGGAGCATAGTTCATTTGCCTGTGTCAAGATCTCTAAAAATGAAACAAGGTCATTTCAAGGACGGTTCGTTTACTATGTCAACCTCATTAAAAAATGAATTCGGATTTGAGAATGGTTTGTTTTGATCAAAAAATGAATTAGCTCATGAGGATGGTTCTTTTAATGTGTCAACCTCATTAAAACAATGAAACACATTCCCGTTCAATTCGAGTCTTTGATAAGATCTCGTAAAATCCCAGTTGAGTCTTTCTCTTACATCTCGTATTTTGAACCTTCACTCCATCTACCTTTCACATGAACTGAAGCTTGGGGGGAATGTACCTCGAATTCAGTCACCATGTTGGGGGCATGCTTTCCTTTTTCAAGCTTATTTTGTTTCCATTTCCAGCTTGTGTAAAAATGAAACTGGTTTCAAGCATAGTTTATCCTTGTTTCAAGCTTGTGTAAAAATGAAACCAACTTCAAGCATAGTTTCCTGATTTCAAGCTTGTGTAAAAATGAAACCATTCCATTTTACCTCTTGTGATTTCCATTTTATTAGCCTGTTTTTCCAAATGAGCCGTGGTTTTCTCAATCCATTGTACCTATCTGTATGGCCGATCATATGCCTTCACTTGGTTGTTTTACCCATTCCTGAGGAACTGCTGCAATGAGTGGTCTTGTTAGCCAACCTCTTGACCTTTAATTGTTTTGAGTAGTTCCACCATCACCGGAACTAGTAGCTACCCTTAATACCACTCGTTCCTCTAGGAGGAGTAATCTTTCAGCTCTTTTCTGACTCTATAAAATTGAAAATATTGTCGAGTCGCTTGTCATTTTGAGCTCGTTAAATTGGCTACAAAGCGATATCTACCCAGTATACGTTTACCCCTTTTTCGGGCTGGGATAGATTATTTACGAAAAAGGAATACCCTAGCCTATCACGACTAGGAGGTTCTCTCGGATATTGTTTTCTACCTTTTCAGATCTGAGGGACTATTCACGAAAAGGGACTTGTTGGAGTTTTCTTTTCCGTTGTCTTTTCAAACTATATAAACATGAAAATACATCGAGTTATTCCTTTGTCAGACTCGTTAAAAAATGATGACATCGGACTCCGTCGTCATGACGTTACTTGAGTTCCTCCTTACTAGGGCTCGTTAAAATGTACTAGGTTGGATTTATTTGATGGAAAAACTTACATCGCAAGCACATGCTATCCCCTTCAAGATTGTTTCCAAAAATAATTGGGGTACTTGCCAGAAGTGGTGGGGGAAAATGGAACCAAAATCATAGTTGTATCGGCAGTATGTCACTCTTGAACATGGCATTTTTCTACATTCGTGTCGGTTTGGGGACATCTCATCTCGTTATCTTCTTGCCTTCATGTGTTTGGGTAATCTCTTTTGACTGCTCATCCACTCTTTGCCATGTCACCATGACCTTAGATCCCTTGATGTCAAATACTGCCAAATCCAATGTCGTGTCACCGATATGTTCAAGAGAAGTTGGCCAACCTCCCTCTGATTCTTTGTTGGTCTTGATTCACAAACATTATATCCCTTTGCCTCGTGTCAATTATGTGGGAAACATTATGGCCCACCTTTGATCAAGGTCACTTCCCGTCGAATACAGCTCATTATCCAGGAAGTTGGTCTAGAAACTCCCTTCAAGTACCTTGGAGCCTGCATGCCTCAATGGCAGGTTCTTTGCATTCGACGCAAGGTTTTCATTATTGGCCTTTGATCGGATGATTTTGCAGGTGTTCGACGCTAGATCACTATTCACATTTCATGGATTGTACCTCTTGTACCTTGAGAGCCATTATCATTATTGGTGGTTTCTCTCGTGTTTGTTAATAGTTTTCATCATTGGCTGGTAATCAGACGATGTTCTTGCATGTTAGACTTCAGCTCACATATTCACATGCTCGAACTTGTACTTTGTTCGAATCGAGATGGAGCGCAAGACCCTGGATTTTCTCTGATGAAATCCAGGCTTCGGCTTCTTTGTGGATTATTATGACTTATTACATGACTCTTTTGATTGGATGGCTATGACCATGCTTGAGTCTACTTGTTGATCCTTATTTTACTGGAAATATGCGTCCATACCTTGGATCTCGGTTTTTGTACACTTTATTATGGATGGTTGTGCCCATACCACATATAATGTATCAGAGATATCAGTTGTATTTGTATTCGTAGGTCTTTCGACGGTAGTGTTTTTAGTTGGACGCATTATCATAAAGAATTTCACCCCTCACTCTCTCTCGGACCTCATGCTTTAGGGGGCATCTGCTACACAAAATTTTGTCACCGTCCCTGCAATCCCTCGTCCCGTACATTGGAGGACTATTCTCATGACCTGTGGATAGTAAAATGTCCTAAAAACACCTTAATGGTATCCTTTTTCATAAAGGCAAGAATTCTCCTCAAGAACATTTCCTCTAAAAACCCTAAAAACCCATGTTTTGGCATTGGCGCAAGTAGTTAGTTCATCCCTCGCGCCAATGGGAAAAATATATACTAGTGGGCGCGCCAGTTAGCATTTTGTCCCAGTGTATTTCCCATGCCCAACCTATTAAGGAATGTTTTATAACAATAGAAGGCAGAATTTTGATTCTAACAACTTCAGAACGAATCATCAAAAAGAAGTTGGGTTGTTTTCCTCCGGATCTCCCTGTTTAGGAAGTGGTTTTCCACCTCTCATGGAACCTTACTAAGAGATAGGACTATCCCCCATGATTATAGGGAGCATAACCTCTCCTTCTCCCTCTATAAAAGCCCGCCCTCTCCATTTTCTAGCTAGTTGAACATTTGAAAAGGAAATTATAGTTGAGTGACAATCAAGAGCAGAGCTAAGGAGAACCCTATGAGAGAGAGAGTTTTGTCAAATCCATGATGAGCTTTGTGATACACGTCCTGCTGGAATCTTGTCGAAGGAAGATCACGCCGTCAGAGCAACGATTGTAATCTTTCTCTCGTATCTATATATACATGACTTTGCTATTGCTTCCATGATTGTGTTTGTCCATATAATGCAATTTCATTCTTTCCTCTCTGACTGATCGATAGTTATAAAGTGTGAAATATTACGTTGCATGTTGTCTCTCTTCTCTGCATGTGCACAGGTATCTGGATACAGCAAGCTCACGGATCGTGAACTTTCCAGCTAGGAACGGAAGCACTACTTCTTCTTTGACAACAACAACAAAGGAATCACGATAAGAGATCTATCACGATTCTATCTTTTGTAACTAGGAATCAATAGCTTTATGTGTTTCGATTGTTGCTAGACCCACTCTAGGGCTAGTGGGATCGCCTCTGTCCATAGAGGGGATTTACCTCCACAACAGTAAGGTTGAGGTTAAGGTTAAGGTTGTGGTTATGGGAAGGTTAAGGTTAAGGTTAGCTTAAGGGTAAAGTTAAGTTTGAGGTTAAGGTTTGGTCAAGGTTAGGGTTAGGTTATAGTTAAGGTTAAGATAAGGTTATGGATAGGTCAAGGCTAAGGTTAGGTTTAGGTTATAGTTAAGGTTAAGGTTAAGGGTAAGGGCAAGGTTAAGGTTATGTTAAGGTTAAGGTTATGGGAAGGTTAAGGTTAAGGTTATGGTTAAGGGTAAGGTTAGGGTTAGGTTATAGTTAAGGTCAAGGTTATGGTTAAGGTTAGGTTATGGTTAAGGTTAAGGTTAAGGTTATAGTTAAGGTTAAGGTTAGGTTAAGGTAAGGTTAAGGTTAAGGTTAGGTTAAGGTTAAGGTTAAGGTTAGGTTGAGGTTTTGATCAAGGTCAAGGTTAAGGTTAGGCAAAGGGTAAGGTTAAGGTTATGGGTAAGGTTAAGGTTAATAACTTAACCTTAACCTTAACTTTACCCTTAACCTAACCTTACCCTTAACCTTAACCTTAACCTAACCTTAACCTTAACCTTAACCTAGGTTATGGTTAAGGTTAAGGTTACAGGTTTAGTTAGGTTAAGGTTAAGGTTAAGGGTAAATTCAAGGTTAAGGTTAGGTTAAGGGTAAGGTTAGGGTTAAGGTTCAGGTTAATGTTAAAATTAAGGGTTTGGTTAAGGTTAAGGATAAGGATAAGGTTAAAGTTAAGGTTAGTTTAAGGGTAAAGTTAAGGTTAAGGTTAAGGTTAAGGGTTTCGTCGAGGTTAGGGTTAGGTCATAGTTAAGGTCAAGGTTAAGGATATGGTTAAGGTAAGGTTAACATAAGGTTAGGGTAAGGTTAAGGTTAAGGTTAAAGTTAGGTTAAGTTAAGGTTAAGGTTAATTTTAAGGTTAAGGTTAAGATTATAGTTAAGGATAAGGGTAAGGTTAAGGTTAAGGTTAGGTTAAGGGTAAGGTTAAGGTTAAGGGTAAGGGTAATGTTAAGGTTAAGGTTAAAGTTAGGTTAAGGTTAAGGTTAGGTTAAGGTCAAGGTTAAGGTTAGGGTTAAGGTTAAGGTTAGGTTAAGGTTTGTTCAAGGTTAGGGTAAGGTTAAGGTTAAGGTTAAGGTTAGGGTTAAAGTTAATGTTAAGGGTTTGGTCAAGGTTGGGGCTAGGTTAAGGTTAAAGTTAAGGTTAGGTTAAGTATAAAGTCAAGGTTAAGGTTATGGTTATGGGAAGGTTAAGGTTAAGGTTAAGGGGTTAAGGTTAGGTTAAGGTAAATTCAAGGCTAAGGTTAGGTTAAGGTTAAGGTTAAGGTTTTGGTTGTGGGTTTGGTCAAGGTTAGGTTTAGGTTATAGTTAAGGTCAAGGTAAGGTTAAGGTTAAGGTTAAGGTTACGGGTTTAGTTAGGTTAAGGTTAAGGTAAGGTTACGGGTTTATTCAGGTTAAGGTTAAGGTTAGGTTAAGTAAATGTTAAATAAAAGGTTAAGGGTAAGGTTAAGGTTAAGGTTAACGTTAAGGTTAGGGTAAAGGTTTAGGTTAAGGTTAAGGTTATGGTTAGGGTAAGGTTACGGTTAGGTTATAGTTAAGGTTAAGGTTAAGGTTAAAGATAGGTTATAGTGAAGGTTAAGGTTAAGGTTAGGTTAACGATAAAGTCAAGGTTAATGCAAAGTTAAGGTTAAGGTTAGGTTAAGGTTAAGGTTAAGGTTCATATTAAGGTTAGGGTTAAGGTTAAGGATTTGGTAAAGGTTAGGGTTAGGTTATAGTGAAGGCTAAGGTTACGGGTTTAGTAAGGTTAAGGTTAGGGTTAAGGGTTTGGTCAAGGTTAAGGTTAAGGGTTTGCTCAAGGTTAAGGTTAAGGTCAAGGTTAAAGTTACGATAAGGGTAAGGGTAATTTAAGGTTAATTTTAAGGTTACATTAAGGTTTTGGTTAGGGTAAGGTTAAGGTTAAGGTTAAGTTAGGTTAAGGTAAGGTTAAGGTTATGGTTAGGTTAAGGTTAAGGTTAGGTTAATTTAAGTTTAAAGTTAAGGTTAAGGGTAGGTTAAGGGTAAAGTTAAGATTAAGGTTAGGGTCAAGGTTAAGGTTAGGTTACGGTTAAGGTTAAGGTATGGTTATAGTTAGGTTATGTTAAGGGTAAGTTTAACCTTAACCTTAACCTGACTAAACCCATCACCTTAACCTTAACCTAATCTTAACCTTAACCTAACATTAACCTTGAATTTACCTTAACCTAACCTTAACCTTAACCTTGACCTTAACCTAACCTTAACCCTAACCTTAACCTTAACCTTCACCTAACGTAACCTATAACCTTAACCTTACATTAACCTAACCTAACCTTAAGGTTATAGTTAAGGTAAATGTTAGGGTTAGGGTTTTGTTAAGGTTAAGATAAGGTTAATGGTAAGGTTAAGGTTAAGGATATAGTTAAGGTTAAGGGTAAGGTCAAGGTTAAGGTTAAGGTTAAGGTTATGGTTATGGGAAGGTTAAGGTTAAATTTATGGGTTATGGGAAGGTTAGGTTAAGGTTAAGGTTATGGGAATGTTAAGGTTAAGGTTATGGTTAAGGGTAAGGTTAGGGTTAGGTTATAGTTAAGGTCAAGGTTATGGTTAAGGTTAGGTTATGGTTAAGGTTAAGGTTAAGGTTAAGTTAAGGTTAAAGTTAAGGTTAGGTTAAGGTTAAGGTTAAATTTATGGTTAGGATATAGTTAAGGTTAAGGTTAGGTTAAGTTAAGGCTAAGCTTAAGCTTAGGTAAAGGTTAAGCCTAAGCTTAAGGTTAGGTTGAGCATTTGGTCAAGGTCAAGGTTAAGGTTAAGGTTATCGGTAAAGTTAAGGTTAAGGTTAGGGTGACCTTAACCTTAACCTTAACTTTACCCTTAACCTAACCTTACCCTTAACCTAAACCTTAACCTTCACCTAACCTTAACCTTAACCTTAACATTAACCGAGGTTATGGTTAAGGTCAAGGTCAAGGTTAGGTTATGGTTAAGGTTAAGGTTATGGGTTTAGTCAGGTTAAGTTTAAGGTTAAGGGTAAAGTCAAGGTTAAGGTGAGGTTAAAGGTAAGGTCAGGATTAAGGTTCAAGTTTATTGTAGGGTAAAATGCTTGGGTTGTTGGTTATCGTATATCCCTCTCAGGGCTTTCTGGTGCCCGAGGTAGACAGTAAGATTAGCTGTATATTTCACAAATATGGCATATGCATGTTAATATTAACTTAGAACCACTTGATAGAAAAAAATAGAAGATTACCTCTTTAATGATCTTGGAGTCCTTTGGAGAGCACTAGGCAGCGAAGCAGTGTTTCTCCTTCACTAGCTCCAAATCTAGGTCCTGCAATCAATTAAAGCACCCATGTAATTTCTAACATAACATAAATTTCCTATCAATTAAGCCAATATATAATAAAAATTTAAGAGTTGAACATCTAAGCCATTCATCTCATGCTATATAAGTGATTAAAAAATAATGAAAATATCAATGCATAGAATGGACAAAACACATACAGTTCTATTGATTTATAAAAAAGGAGGATTACAACCATCAGTTGCACCAAGCCCTACTCAGCCTTCCAATCTCTCTATCTCTCAAAGTGGTGATGTATTGATCAAAAATTTCTCAATGAACCTCTTTGACCTTTTACCTTCACACTATAACAATGATCTCTACTTCACAAGTATTCGAAAACTTGACAATCCTTCGACCTTGAACCAAGAGCCTTCAACTCCATTTTATAGGAGATGGAGAGAGCAATCATTGCCCTTCTCTTTCCACCAGTTCTGAATAGAAAAAACCAATATGTTTCCCCAAACTACATGATTTTTCCTTCTTTGAGAGTTTAGTTGTTTATGGCAATGCCCAATAAGAGATTAGTGCTTTGCAATTTCCTTTTTGTACCAACTCTTGTTGAGCCCTAAAAATGTCTTTTCTTTTCACCAAACTCCACTTCATTCCATTTATCCTTTATCATTTATAGGCCTAAAAGATAAATAAGAATGATTAAAATCACTTTAAGAATACATGCAATGACTGACTTATTATACTTTTGTGGTTTTGTTGTGGTAGTGATTTCTGAGCAGACTTAGCTACAAAATGCAATCATTCTGTAGCTAGTCATATGTTCCGTAGCCATATTTGTGTTTAAACAGGTTACAGGTGTCATTTGAGGGAAATATGTATATGGTTAGACTCCAAAACTCTCCTGCATCATTCCTTGTCCTCCATGAGGGCTGAGCAAAAATCTGGAAGTGGTTATGCACGTGGACAAAGCCAAAACCAAGAAGCTAACTTCTATAAGGATAAGGACTCTTGAGGTCTCTTCAGCAAAATATGAGTCCTCAACAAGAGTTTTAGTTTGATTTTGATTATAAAATACACCTATGCCTATTTCTACTCAATTTCAATTATGTAGTTTCTTATAAAAATAACTCGGTGAACCGAGAAACAGAGAGTTGATGTTTTGTTTTTAGTTTTCAAAGACTGTGATACTCTGTTTCTGAGAATTTTATTCTAATGAAAGAAGTATAAATTTGATGCATGATCTGAAGTAACTTTAAGGAGTTAAGGATTCGCGTGCCAATCTGATAGTAGAGGGCCCCTGCCATCTGAAAAGGCCTTTGCATATTTTCTAGATAAGCAACCTTTAACTCTGTTTTGTTCCTAACTTAGGCAGTTTTCTGAGTTTATCCTCTTGCATCATGTTTTATGTCATTTAATTACATCGAATATTATAGTCAATATTGTTCTCATAAGCTGTTCCAATACATCACTAATACGTGAATGAGATCTAACTGTATTACTTTGAGTTAATTGCATTTTAGTTCTATTAATTGCATTTCAGTCCTGTTAGCTAGATTTAGAAGATCCTCATTATTTTATAAGCTACTCTTGTTATCAAACTCTTCTAACACATCACTATTATATGAACAAGAATTAGTTATATTATTTTGAGTTATTGACTGTTATGAAATGATGTAAGAGATTCTCATGATTTTACAAACAGTCTTTTTCCCAAGTTGTTCCAAGAAATCTCTAATCCTTGAACGAGACTTAATAGTAACATTGTGAGTTACAGAATGAGTTAATTATAGTGTCATAAGTTATTTTAGAATAGGATTCTTTAATATGTTACAGATGATCTTTTTCTCAAAATGTTCCAATAGATTTTTAACAACGAATAAGATTTCTCTGTGAGAGAACCTCATTACATCAAAACTAATCCTTTTCTCAGTTTGTTCCAACATACCTCTAATGAAATGATATGGACTAAGTTTAATGTTATGAGTTACCTTTCCTAGCAGATTTACAATCTGTGGATTAGCATTCTATTTTCTTGGTACCATTCATAGTTTAGAGTAGATTTTATTCTATTTTAGTGTGATCAGTAACTTCTCTTTGATAGTAATTTAGTTTTTCCTCTTAGCATAAAAACACAAAACAAAAACACTAGAAAAACACCAAGCACAACGAAGTAGGAAGAAGATACCTAGGCATATATGGTGCACTTCACTTCAACAGTTTACTAGCCCTGGTTGACAATTTATGATATCAATTTAGGAACACTAAGTTGAATAGACAACTCTCTTGTGAGAAAAAGCTGGAGATTCAAATCATTCTCCACGGGTTTTTCCTGTTTCAAACTTAAAACATGGGTAACGCTTCCCTCTCGTGTAAAAAAAGTGTTTCCCTAGCCACTAACGTGGCCTATTCACTGATCAGCTGCGTTATAATGCTTTTTTGTTGTTATAGAGAGGCGTTACCTTGGCAGAAATAGGTTTAATTTAGGTCTTTATATTCCTTCCATATTTGTCTTCTCCTCTGAGCTGATGAGGAGATATTTTGACCTGTAATAGATGCCCCCTAAAGTGTGAGGTTAGAGATGAAGAGGATGGCTGAAATAATTTACAATGTGTGTAGTAGAGATAAAGAGATTGAAAGACTGAGGAAAACCTGAAACAACAACATATGTCAGAAAATATAGTATCTGCCTTGAGTTGGGCATTCCCATGCTCAGTATATTAAACAACATGATTTCTCTAGAATAGAGATATGAAGAATCTATCCACCGATAAGCATAATGTGGGAGTGTCTGTCATAACAGGATCAGGCTGAAGAAGCTGTCTCCATAAACAATATCGCAACTTGGGGAAAGGAACACAACTTTAATGATGTAACCTTTGCCCCAAGGTATTGACCATCGATTCACTTAAAATGCATATTCCTCAACATGTGAATGAAGTAGCTGTCATCGAACATGTGAGAAATCGTCTGATTACTGGTCGATAATGAAAACTGTTAACAGACGCGAAGGTGGCCACCGATAATGATGATGGTCCCTAAGATGCACAGTACAATCTAGCGAGTGTGAATAAAATGAGTTGAAGTCGAACACTCATAGAATCATTCAAACAGAAGCCAATGATGAAGACTCCTGATCAAACACAAGACTACCTGCCACTGATGTCTGCAAGTATCCGGGTACTGATGGGTTTCTGGATCAACTTCCTAGCTAAGATATTGAAGTCGATAGGAAGAGATCTGTTGAAAGGTAGGCACTAAGGTGTCCTACATCAGTCAACACGAAACGGAAACCAAATGATTTTTTTTATGATTGAGATAATGAAGAGTAAATGGGGATGTCGAATGAAAAATAATTTCTGGCATAATGAGTGGTTTGGTTGATAATAGGAGCAATAGATAATGAGATCTGCTTGAACAATAGAAGGCATTGTAATAGGGTACTAGGCAGCTGAGGCTTAATGAACACCAAAGAGTGTGTTAGGATTTTACCGGTGTAGGGACACTGGGAGATGAAGGCTAATACTCATAGATGGTAGGGTTCGGCTAACTGCGAAAAAGTTTTCTGGGAAGTGCCATGTTCAAGAATTTTGCTGCCAAATCGACCTTTCTGAAATGTAACGGAGGTAGTATCCATTTTGTCCAAATTTTTCCCCATTTTATTAAGTTTAATGAGTCCAGATGAGTAAAATTGGTGAATTTTTCATATTTAGAGAGTCTGAAAAATATCATAAAAGACAACTCCGTGCCCCATCTGATTAGGTTTAGCGAGTCCAGATGAGTAAACTCGGTGAATTTTTCATGTTTAGAGAGTCTAAAAAATATCGTAAAAGATGACTCCATTGGGGTACCTTTGTCATGTCTTGATAACCGGGCATGGCAAAGGAAGAATAGTAAGCCAAAAATAGTTCATTTTCCATAAGTTAGTCCATCGAAGTCGGAAAAGTGAGAAATCTATGTTCGATGGACGTCTACCTCATTTTGTTATGAGTACGAGGAGACAGAGTAAACTTAGTACTCTTTGTGAAATTTTAACGAGTCCAACAAAGAAAAACTTGGTGCCCTCCATGGAATTTTTAACGAGTCACGAGGAGAAAAATCGATTACCTCCGTGAAATTTTAACGAGTCATGCGGAGAAAACTCGATTACGTTTTCGGTTTAAAGAGCTTTGAAAAAGAGGAAAATAATGGCTCCTTAATCTCTATCGTGGTATTTTAACGAGCCCGACAAAGTCAACTCATGGTTTTTTCAGTTTTATGAGCAAGAAAAAAGTTCCTAAAAAGAAAGCTCAGTGCTTCTTCATAGTTTTAGTGAGTCTGAATAAGAGAACTCTAGGTTTTCCGGATTAACGAGCAAGAAAAATACCATATAAAAAGAATGCTCAGTATCAACTTCGTATAAGTTTAACGAATCTGAAGAAAGAAACTCAAGGTTTTTCAGATTAACGAGAAAGAAAAATACCGTAAAAATAATGCTTGATTAAACATGAGTATGTCTGCATATGAATCTTGATCACTCATCAGAACATCAGTACCAAATCTCAAAAGTTGCGACACATGCGCAACAAGAATTCACGACTTTTGCCGACTAGCTGTAAGAGATTCATGCCCCAGAATTGGCTGTAAGAAGGTCAGAAGACCTTCATTTTCACTGTGTTGAGTGCTGTGAAGAAACTTTGGGGTGAAAAGGGGTGAAAAATTCAGCTGACGATTACGGTCAATCCAGGCAACGGTTTTCCTTCCCGTGAGATCCAGGTAAGAGCTAGAACTTCTTGCTATCATTTAATTTTCTTTTTGTTACTTTTTGCTAGTTCAAAATTAGAAAATTTTGAGGCCCTAAAAAATGCTTGCGCTTAATGCGGGTCAGAAGTGTTAAAGCTGCGTTAAACACATAACCCGTGAAGGGATGTTGTGTTAGCGTGATTAGTTTTATACTAGGGCCAGCGTTAGGTGCACCATGTTTTTTAGCAACTCGTTTTTTACTGTTTTGAAGTGGTCCAAGAAAGTTTTGATTGGTTGAAAATGTTGCATTTGCAGGTATTCAGTTGTTAATCATGAGTATCTGGCGAGAGAGAGAACATGAATGGGAATAATGAGATATGGTGATGGATGTTGCAAGCTTGATGGCTCTCCGCAGATGCGGATTTCTAAAATATGCCCGCTTAGAACCAATGAGGGGTCAAGAGGACCTCCTGAGGTGGCTAATCTAGCAATGGGATGAACGGAACCATGTATTTCGGATTGGGGGAAATGAGCTTGCAATTGAAAAGGATGATGTGTACTTTTTGACTTGCCTATCATGCCGTGGGCTGAGGCCCAACTTGACAGGGTCTAGAGTTGACCCACGTTCCACTGCTGATCTGATTCGCGTGCATTGCATACGTGACACTCAGGCTATGAGCAACCGGGTACCGATCGCCCAGGTGGCTTTGAGACCATTGAGGTCTATTTTATGGATGATTGTTCACTTGGAAGGTGCCAAGAGTCAGCATGTGGCTACCAAGGCCTAGGTGCTCCTAGCCTTGGACTGTATGCAGCCTCAGGTTTTTGACTGGTGTGATGGAGTTGTCCGTCTGGTCCGAGTAGAGCTTATCGCATGTAAGACCCATACCCAGAGAGAGTTTGGGTACGGTACACTGATTGTCTCTTTATTACTGGAGCGGATACCATTAATGAGGCCCAGGATCGTTACAGTGCCTTTGGGCCCATGCGAGCTGAGGCAGGCTCGGTGGGCAGCTTTGCTTCCGCGGACTGGAGAGGGTCTCGTCCGCCACTATTTTGGTGATGGATTTTTGATTGGCTAAACTCCCAGATAATCATGATTGAGGATTATCCCTATGCAGGGATGAAATTCATAGGCAACCCGGAGTTAGTACTACCCCCTGGTACCTAGTGGGGACTCGATGGTAAGAAGGAAATGATCCATGCATTTCAAAGAAGTACTTTGTTTTTTTTCTTTTGAATGTTTATGCAATTTTTTTTTTTTGTTGAAATAGGGTGAAAATTATGTTTTGAAATGAAGTGTTTGTTTTCTTGACATAGATGTGGCACTTGTCCGGCTAGTTGGGGCCCCTCGCTATGCACGGAAAGGACTATAGCTACCTGGGGCTGGCGTAGCAGTAGAGGATGCGGAAGCTGCCGAGGATGATGATGCCTAGGTTTTACATGAACTCTCCAGAAACCTGGAGGGTTTGAGTATGGGCATACCACCCCTTCCTATGCGGGAGGTTCCAGTTCATTTACAGCGGCATACTGTAGGTGTGCCGGAGAGATACCTGGTGCCTCTGAGGAGGATAGCCAGAGCAGTTGTATGTTACCATGATCATCAGGCCTAGCTGGCGGAGCGGATGTATTAGTGTCAGAGCGTGGCTTAGTGTAGCCAATTTTTTGTAAAACACCCAAGTTTTGGAATATTTTTTTATGTAACTATTGTACTGGACACGATATATATATAAATATACATATTTTTTGGTGATTTTGTGTTTTTTGATTTTTTATGTATTTTTCAATGGGATGAAAATATAATCATGTATAAATCTTTTATAATAAATGTAACAAATGCCAATCTAACACATAGTTTGCCAAAGATTCGGCTAATGCATTAAATTCTCTAGGAATTTGTTCAAATGTAATTGTTTTAAATTGACGTTCTAAAAGTCGCACCCTTAAAAAATAATGTAACAAGACTGGATGAAGGACACGGTAATGATTGTTTAACTGCATAATTATGAGTTGGGAGTTTAACCTGACCACTAAATTGGAGATGTCACGAGATGCTGCTTCTGTGAGGAGTTGGATCACTAACATGTACTCGGAAACATTATTGGTGGCACTACCTAGGAAGATTCCCTCGGAACCAAGAAGGTCTGACTCAGGAGTGTAGAGAACCCAAGCAGCTAAAGCAATGCATCTAGTGTGGTGACTAGCACCGTCTGCATATCTGACGTATGATAAGGAGGGCAACGACATCTGTGTGAAAGAAAAATATTATTCATGAGAAAAAAAACACCTTGAAAACCAAAAACTGTCCAGAAACATCAAAACAATAGGAAAAACTTATATACATAAAATTACAAAGAATATGCGTAGTACGAAACTAGGAAAAATACTTCTTTAGATAGAGCCTGTTGTGGGGCTCCGTGAGTGGAATTCCATTACAATCCTGTAGTTTGTAAGCCCCTTTTGAGAGGAATTTAGTGACAATGTAAGGACCAATCCATAATGGTTGGATTGTTCCTGCCCCCAAGAGGTCATGTTTCTGATCATAAATTAGAATGAGATTGCCCTCTTGGAAAGAACGAGGCTTGACAGATTTGTCGTATTGAGCTTTAACTTGGTGCTGGTGAGCTTTGAGTGCTACTGTAGCATCTCGACGAGTTTCATCCAAATGATCAAGTGAGAGAAAGCGCTCTTCTGTGGTGGTGGTGCCAAGCAGGAGTTCAACGGTGAGTTTGAGTGATGGAATTTTTCACTCGATTGGAAGTACTACCTCCAGGCCAAATGCAAGCTGGAATGGTGTGAAACCTATGCCAGTTTTGACTGATGTTCGGTATGCCCATAACATGGAATACAACTTCCAATTCCATTTGGTTTTATGATTTCCGACCAATCGACGAATCATGGTTTTGAGGAGGCCACTTACGGCTTCGACTTGACCATTAGCTTGAGGATAATAAGACGAAGAATGATCTTGACGGAAATCTAGCATGGATGTTAATTCGGTCATCATATGATTCTAGAAGTGGGATCCATGATCTGTGACAATATATAGGGGCACGCTGAACCAACAGATTACCTGATTGAACAGGAAGAGAGTGGTGGTTTCGCCACTGGCCTTGAAAGTCAGAATGGCTTCTGCCCATTTCGTAAAATAGTCGACCGCAACCACGATGTAGCTGTGTCCATTTTCCAAAGTGGGATTGCAGGTGACGAAGTCAATTCCCCATTTAGCGAAAGGACCAATGGAGATAACCGGATGAAGGGGGACAGGATGAGTGTGCATTTTCTTTGTGAAAATTTGACACGGATGGCAGTTCTGGACCACTGGAAAAGATGGCCAATAGTACCCTGTGCAAAAGTTTTTTTTGGTATTAGTTATGCCCGAAATACGACCACCGCATGCCCCTGCGTGGCATTCATTCAAAATTCATTCTGCCTCATCTAAAGTGAGACAACGTCAGAGAATAGTATCAACACCACGACGATATAGTGTATCGTTTAGCATGAGATAGTGCTTTGCCTGGTGGCGGATATGACGATAGTCGTCAGACATGAGAGTTGGGTAGAAGCGTTGGGTTTGTAGGTAGACCAAAATGTCTCCATACCATGGGTCTGAAGAATCGACCAAGTATACAGACTCATCAGGAAATGGATCATGAGCTACTTCTGCTGGGTCGATTTTGGGAAGGTCTGATAATAATTCGGCAAAGACGAGGGATTTATTTGCTTCAGCAGCTGTGAAGACCAAATCAAATTGTTGGAGGATGATGATCCATTTGGAATATTTTCCTCCAATAATTTTTCTAGACAAGATATGTCGCATGGGGTTCTCCAAAGCAATAATCGTAGTCTGTCGTAGCAACATATAATGTCGGAGTCGGGTGATGGTGAAAACTACTGCCAGAGAAAGTTTCTCCACATGTGAATAACATAATTCAGGTTCGATTAGACCTTTGGACAAATAGTATATCACATGTTCACTGTCGTCACTGTGAACTTGAACCAGAACCATTCCAAGTGAGGATGGTGAGGCTGCCAGGTAGAGGAGAAAGTCGTGTGAGTAATCGGGGGCACTAAGGAGTGGGGCTGAAACAAGTGCATGTTTTAAAGCATCAAATGATCATTGAGCCTGGTCATCCCAAAAGTATAGTGTTCCTTTCTTCAATAATGGCATAAATCCCTTCGTCATCTCGGCATAGTTAACGATGAATTGACGTAAAAAATTTTCCTTCCCTTGCAAACGTTGGAGTTGAAGGACGGATTGTGGTGCTGGAAATTCAACAATCACCTTAACCTTATCAGGATCAAACCTAATCTCGTGCTTGGAGACAATGAAACCTAACAGAATTTTGGACTCGACCATAAACATGCACTTATGAGGATTCAAACGTATATTGTGGAATCTAGACCTAGCAAAAATTTCTTTCAGATGAGAGAGGTGATCAAGTCATTTCTTGGAATGGGCCTGAAGGTCATCCAAGTAAGCCTGTACAATATGTCGAATGTCATGAAAAGCGTAGTCCATAGCCCACTGAAAAAGTTGCTCCAGCATTATTCAGACCGAAGGGGAGTTTACCGTACGCAAATGTTTCCCAAGGACAGATGAAAGTAGTTTTATGCTGGTCGTCTTTTTTAATTGCAATCTGGTTATAGCCCGAGATTCCATCCATGAAGGAAAAATATTCACATCCAGCACAATCGTCGAGAATCTGATCTATGAACGGTGTAGGATAATTGTCTTTGGGACAAGTAGTGTTCAGATCGCGATATTCAATACAAACTCGAATGGTGCCTTTTTTTTTTATCAATGGGAACTGGATTGGAAACCCATTCCGTCAAAGGAACGGGATAGATGAAACCAGTGTTTAAAAGCTTTTCTACCTCAATTTTGATGGCGGCTGCTTTGCGTGGGTGGACAGGTCTGAGTCATTGCCGAATTGGTTTTGGCATTGTCATATATCTTGATTTCTTGCTCGACTATAGATGGATCTATGCTGGTCATTTCGTCATAAGACCAAGCATTTACATTGCGGAATTCCTTGAAAAGGGATGTGAAGCATGCAATTTCCTTGGGATTGAAATCGGCTCCAATCTGAATGTTTTCCACGATACTCATTTTGACCGAGATATCAATGAGCATTGTCTTAGAAATATTACCCGTGTTCCCTTTTAAATTGATAGTTTGAATAGTCGTGTAAGCAGAGGGAACCATCTCAGGTGGGTCAAATGATGGGATTTAATTTTTTATCATGTCCGAGTCAATCATCGAAGCGCGATGGTGAAACTCTCCCCAAGGTCGTTCTTCTAGAGTCATGATCTCTCGAATAGCTTCGTTTGTAGGCAAGACTTCATTGAGGAGATCTTTAGAGAGAACTATGATGGGTGGGAGGTTTGTACCTTCGGTCAAAACTATAGCAGTGGAGGCTTCAGATGTTATTTGGAAGGCTTGGTAAGCCAACTAGGCTAGTGAGAGTGGCATATGATCTCCGTAGGAATCAATGTCTGAAGGTGTCGGGATGATCCATGGGTCGATAGAGCCATCCGAAGTGGTGGATATCATTGCAACCGTGTTTGGGATCTGTGGCGGTGGGAGAGGAAAAAAACCCAGTAGGGAAGATGCTTTCAGAAGACCGGTACCGATACTAACGTAAGAGTCAGGAAAGCCTCCTATTAGGGGTATAGTGCTACTTCGTAATGTGGCATAATCAGGGGTGCAGAAGGATAGCTAATCCACTGTGACTATTTTCCCATCCACTGGAAATAGGATGAGTCGGAAGACCGAAGACACAATGGCAGTCATGGCATAAGACCAACTGTGACCAAGCAACATATTATAGTCTAGATGGCGCTCTATGACTTCAACGTCCATGTTTACCGTTTTCCCACTCATAGTGATGGGAAAGCTAGCAAGGTATCCTTTTGGGAGGAACGTGTGGCCATCGAAAGCTTTGAGGGAATTCGATGGTGGTGTTAAGGTAGGAGAACTTAAATTGAGCCAACAAAATTGTGACATAACGCAGGTCGAAGCACCTTCATCTATGAAAGTGGGATGGATTGGTCTCCCTTTCGACACAACCTGCACTTGGAATGCGAGTTGGTGTGAGAGGCGAGGTTTAGATTTTTCCATATCAAAGATAGCTAGCATGGAATCCTAGGGGTCTATTCCACCAATGGCCGAAAGCAAGGCTTTCCTTTGTGTTGGATAGGTTTGTAATACTTCGAGAGCAGACATAGTTGACGGTGCCTACGCCAAATCTTCTACAATGTTGTAGCTTTGGGTTGCACCTGCAGAGGTGTTATGAGTCGTGTGTCGAAGTGTCCCTTTGGGGGGACGAATCACGGGGTCAACAGTAGGCTGTTCGATATGCAAATCATTGGGCGGTGGTGGATTTGAACTAGTACCAGGTTCTTGAGAATCTATGGTAGGATTTCCATAAAGCTTGGCTTGAGTTTGAAGTTCAACACTCTCAATGCCATAAATGGCAAATGGTCCTTTGCCAGAAGGGTGTGAACCACCATTGCCCCGTTGATGGGGTTGTGGCGGATTGTCAACCATGTGTTGATGTTGCTGTTGTTGATTAGGGAAAGGATTATGAAGAATGGCAGGTGTTCACCCAGAATCCTTGTTTGCTATAAAATCAGTGCATTCCTGCAGCCGAGGACATTTGCATGTCAAGTGGTCCTCCGTACAGATATTGCAAGGAAATTTCATGGGTTTATCCTTCCCTTTGTCATTTTTGGCAGTGTTTTTCTGATTAGGGTTATTTTGATTGTCCAATTGCTCTTCCGAAGAAGATGTTTTTTTCTTGTTCTTCTTATTTTTCCCACTAGGTTTTTGTGAAGTTTGCACAGAATTTACCTCAGTGGTAGGAAGAGTAGTAATTTGGTGAGGGGAGGTGGTAGCCGAAGATGGTTGGGAGGCTTTCCCCCAAGACTTTTTTGTGGCCACACCGGAGATTTTTCCAACGAGACCGTCGGCATGTGCTCTGGTTTTCTGAGTGGCCGGAGGATTTGGGTTACCAGGGGCATTGGGAACTAAATCATATAGCGTGCCAGATTGTGAATAGATTCAATCCAAATGCTGGGCATGATGAATGCATTGATCTTCTGTAACCACACTAGAAAGGCCAATGTATTTAGAGATGTGGGGTAAGAGAGACTTACAAAACCAATTAGCTAAGAGATGATCTCGGATTGGCACTTTGACTAGCCTCCTCCTACATCTCCATTGATGAATGTGATCGAAGATGTGGGTGGCAGTGTCTTGGCAATGCGAGGTTAATAGTTCCATTCCAGTTTCAAATCTGATTGGTAATTGGAATTTCTTTAGAAACTCCATCGCTAAAGCGCCAAAAGTATTTATGGCGGCGTGTGGTCATTCAATATACCACTTGGCAGCATTGCCTGTAAGGGTGCAGGGAAATAGTCGAAGCCGGACACTATCATCCACCATGGAATTGGATATAGACCATACATGAAAGGTAGTGATGTGTGCGGCTAGGTCATCCCCTTGTTTCCAATCAAACTTCAGGATGTCAGAAGGAATCTTGTGCGGTACTGGAGGCCAGAGTGGGTTGTGATTGATGGGGTAGTTAGTCAGTTTATGGATATCGGGGATGTCCAAAGTTGCCAAAAATGGAAATTGTGGATTTGCCCCCGAATCTAACCAAGGCAGTATGGGCTGACTACTAAGACCATAGGGTCCATCCATCAATGTGTTACCAGGAGGATAAGTATGACTTTGATAAAAACTTCCTATAGGTGGAGGAGTAGGGACATATGGTTGTTGTCCATAGGGCATATTGTATTGCGGGGCGAATGGTTGGTTGCCCCTAGTATAAAATTTCCCTCCCATTCTAGATGGAGGTTGGGGTTGGTTAGTCCATATGGATGCAATAGATTTTCCTGGAGGCATGCTACTACTTGCATAGTTTGGCAACGGCATAGACCCTACACATATATTTGAGCCACTTAAGGGAATAGTATTAACAATAGGTTGTCCCGTTTGTCCTAAGGATTGCAGGGGAAGTGAAATGTTCCCTGCTACCTGTGTGATGGTGACACGACCCCCTGGTATAGTGGCCAAGGGGTTTGAACTTAGCAAAGGGTTCCAACCGAAAGGGTTGCTAAAAGGAACCGAATTAGTCACACTCGTGGGAGGAGCAACCGTGGGTCCCATCATGGTCACGGTAGGAGTAGATCCCGAAAGATTCAGCGAGCTACTGACAGTTGTGATGATCATGGGGTTGGGATTAGGTATATGTTGATTACTGGGGTTACCAAGTGATGGCATAGAACTGACCACCGATGGGGAGGATGGTGGCGAACCTGGGATGGTTGCCATTGGCATCGACCCTGTGGATGCTAGTGGTGAAATGGATGTTTGTGCGGCCAAAGACATATCTTGGCGTGGTGGAATCTGAACTATCACAGGCCCCAATGGATCAGTGAGTGGAGGATTGTAATGAGTTACAACCCCTTCCATGAAAGGGTCCTCCGGAAATTCCGTATGATATGAGGCTATGTGAAAATCAGGATTAGTCAATGGAGACTGCTCTTCTGTAGAAGGCATGGGTTCACCAAGGTTCAGTTCTTCCTCAATAGTTAGAGGAGGTAGACCTTGCTATCGTTGAGACAGATGGCATGGGTCGGATGACGCCACAGTGACCTGTTTAGTTTTAGCCAATTTTAGTAAATTTTGATGTATTATAAAGTCTCGATGATAGTAACCACACACCTAAAAAAGAAAAAAGGAATCTCTAAAATCAATCAGCAAGTAGCCAGAATAGGGTGCCTTGTCTGAGTACTACCATTTGCTGGTGATGAAATCCAATATCACAATAGTATACAGAGAGGGTTGGTCTAAAGTACAGTTACGGTCACTCTAGAGCTTCGCCTGAACCTTAGACGATAGCTGTAAGCACTCTCGTGAAGACGAGTACCCTCCTAAATACCAAAGACAGAGTGGGTCCATCTTTTTTAGGTACCAAGACAGCCCGTCCCAGTCACCTTGTGTAATTCCCTAAAAATTATGGCCACTAAAGATACCTCAAATCACAAACATCATCAGGGGGGTCCACAGTCAAGGACAAAATGCTATATGGGCAGAATACCTAGATCCTAGATCTAGTTTCGACATCCCTGAAGGGAACCCCAATATATAACACACCCACCGGATGCAGTCGAAGGCGGGCTACCTTCTTGTGCACCCAAGTGTTGTCTCGTGCTGAGCTCCGGTGAAGGAACGGTCCCGATAATATGAGTGTAGTAAGATTTTTCTCGTTGATGACTCTAGTTTCAAGTTTTGAGATCTTGGGTGATTTTCTCACTTTTCCTAACCCAAGATCCTAGCCTAAACTACTATTTGTGTGAGCTCAAAAAGAGTAATTTTATTGATTTTATTATCGCTTGATTCTTAGTGTACTTGATTATTAGTCTTGCGGACGGGGATTGGACGTATGAAATGTAATGAGACTCTGACTCAAGAAACCATGCAAAACATGCTCTAAATATTCAACTCGATGAAGAGTATCTCTACAAGGAGAGGTTTCTTTTCAACATCCATGCACTAACATTCAAATAGCACAATTCAACTTTAAATATTCAAACTTCTATCTACGTCTTCTTAACAGTCTATGAACTGAAATTTTCATAATAAACTCAGCTAGATGCAGAAAAAAAAAAAAAAAAAAAATCTCTAAAAAGTAAATGCTTTTGACACTGAATTTTCAAACAAGAGAAATCAAACAGAAATTCCATCTTAGTAAACAAGCACAAGGATTCAGTCAAGGAGAGATACTGATGGCCAAAAAACTCTGCAACTAAAACACAATCACAACAGTGAACAACAAGTTTTGGCTGAGTAATGCACGGTCTCTGAGTAAATACAATGTTAATCCAGAGACGAACGCATTGTATTTAAGTAGAGCAACCATTATAATGCAATGGAAAACCTACAGAGGTAGTGTTAGCCAGGGTAAAGTTCTTCAGATGGTCAAATAGAAACAGGATTGAACTCTACAAGCTTTTGAAATGTATACTGGGCATAAATACTGGTCGGAAGGATCTGTGAACAGAGGAAAGAAGAAAGAAGGAAAGAAATAGTCTAGAAACTATGGGGAAACTCCCCAGCAGAGTCGCCAATTCTACTATAGGGTAAAATTCTTGGGTTGTTGGTTATCGTATATCCCTCTCAGGGCTTTCCGGTGCCCGAGGCAGACAGTAAGATTAGCTGTATAGTTCACAAAGATGGCATATGCATGTTCATATTAACTTAAAACTACTTGATAGAAAAAGATAGAATATTACCTCTTTAATGATCTTAGACTACTTTGGAGAGCACTAGGAAGCGAAGCAATGTTTCTCCTTCACCAGCTCCAAATCTAGGTTCTACAATCAATTAAAGCACCCGTGTAATTTCTAACATAACATACATTTCCTATCAATTAAGCCAATATATAATAAACATTTAAGTTGTGCACATCTAAGCCATCCATCTCACGCTATATAAGTGATTAAACAATAATGACAATATCAACGCATAGAATGGACAAAACAGATATAGTTCTATTGATTTGTAAAAAGGGAGGATTACAACCGTCGATTGCACCAAGCCCTCCTCAGCCTTCCAATCTCTCTATCTCTCAAAGCGGTGATGTCTTCATCAACAAGTTCTCAATGAACCTCTTTGACCTTTGACCTTCACACTACAAAAATGATCTCTACTTCATAAGTATTCGAAAACTTGACAATCCTTCGACCTTGAACCAAGAGCCTTCAACTCCATTTTATAGGAGATGGAGAGAGCAATCATTGCCCTTCTTTTTCCACCAGTTTTGAATAGAAAAAACCAATATGTTTCCCCAACCTCCATGCTTTTTCCTTCTTTGAGAGTTCAGTTGTTTATGGCAATGCCCAATAAGAGATTAGTGCTTTGCAGTTTCCTTTTTGTATTGACTCTCTTGTGAGAAAAAGTTGGAGATTCAAATCATTCTCCGCGGGTTTTTCTCATTTCAAACTTAAAACATGGGTAACGCTAGCCTCTAGTGTAAACAGAGCATTTCCCTAGCCACTAACGCGGGCTATTCACTGATCAGCTGCGTTATAATGCTCTTTTGTTGTTATAGAGAGGTGTTACCTTGGCAGAAATAGGTTTAATTTAGGTCTTTGTATTCATTCCATATTTGTCTTCTCCTATGAGTTGATGAGGAGGTATTTTGACCTGTAACAAGTTTAAGGTTAATATTAAGGGTTTGGTTAAGGTTAAGGGTAAGGTTAAATTTAAGGTTAAAGTGAAGGTTAAGGTTAAATGTTTGTCAAGGTTAAGATTAGGTTATAGTTAAGGTCAAGTTTAAGGATATGGTTAAGGTAAGGTTAAGATAAGGTTAAGGGTAAAGTTAATGTCAAGGTTACGTTAAGGTTAAGATAAGGTTAATGGTAAGGTTAGGGTCAAGGTCAAGGTTAAGGTTAAGGGTAAGGTTAAGGTAAGGGTAAGGTTAACCTTAACCAAACCTTAGCCTTGAACTTGAGCTTGACTATAACCTTAACCCTAAACTTAACCTTCACCCTTGCCCTTAACTTTACCCTTAAGGTTAAGATAAGGATAAGGTTAAGGTTAAGGTTAAGGTTACGTTAAGGGTTTGGTCAAGGTCAAGGTTAAGGTTAGGTTAAGGGTAAGGTTAATGTTCTAGGTAAATTTAAGGTTAAGGTTAGAGTAGGGTTAGGGTAAGGTTAAGGTTAAGATTAAGGTTAGGTTAACATTAAGGTTAAGGTCAAGGTTAAGGGTAAAGTTAAGTTTAAGGTTAAGGTTAAGGTTAAGGTTAGGGTTAAGGCTAGGGTAAGGTTAGGTTAAGGTTAATGTTAAGGGTTTGGTCAAGGTTAGGGTTAGGTTATAGTTAAGGTCAAGGCTAAGGTTAGGTTATAGTTAAGGTTAAGGTTAGGTTAAGGTTAATGTTAAGGTTACGGGTTTAGTCGGGTTAAGGTTAGGCTAAGTTGAGGTTAAGGTTAGGTTAAGGTAGAGTTTAAGGTTAAGGTTAAGGTTACGTTAAGGGTAAGGTTAAGGTTAAGGTCAAGGTTAAGGGTAAAGTTAAGGTTAATGTTAAGGTTATGGTTGAGGTTAAGGTTAAGGTTAATGTAAAGGTTAAGGTTACAGTTAAGGTTACGGTTAAGGTTAAGGTTAATGTTAAGGTTAAGGTTAGGTTATAGTTAACCTTACCCTTACCATAACCTTAACATTAAGGTAAAGTTAAGGTTAAGGTTAGGTTAAGGTTACGGTTAGGTTAAGGTTAAGATTAGGTTAAGGTTAATGTTAAGGATAATGTGAAGGGTTTGGTCAATGTTAGGGTTAGGTTAAGGTTAATTTTAAAAGTTTGGTCAAGGTTAGGGTTAGGCTATAGTTAAGGTCAAGGTGAAGGTTAATGGTAAGGTTATAGTTAGGTTAACATTAAGGTTAAGGTTAGGTTAAATTTAAGATAAGGTTAAGGTTAAGGGTTTGGTCAAGCTTAGGGTTAGGTTATAGTTAAGGTTAAGGTTAAGGTCAAGGTTAAGGGTAAGGTTAAGGTTAGGTTAAGGTTAAGGTTAGGTTAAGGGTAAAGTTAAGGTTAAGGTTAAGGTTAAGGTTAGGGTAAGGTTAGGGTGATGGTTAGGTTAATGGTAAGTTTATAGTTAAGGTTAAGGGTTATGGTTATGATTAGGGGAAGGGTAAGGTTAAACTTAAGAATAAGGTTAAGGGTTTGGTCAAGGTTAGGGTTAGGTTATAGCTAAGGTTATGGTGAAGGTGAATGTTAAGGTTAAGGTTAAGGTTACGGGTTTAGTTAGGTTAAAGTTATGTTTAAGGGTTTGGTCAAGGTTAGGGTGAGGTTATAGTTATGGTTAGGGTAAGGTTAGGGTGAAGGTTAAGGCTAAGGTTACATGTTTAGTCAGGTTGAGGTTAAGGGTAAGGTTAATTTTAAGGGGGTAAGGTTAAGGTTAAGGGTAAGTTCAAGGTTAAGGTTAAGGTTATGGTTATGGGAAAGTTAAGGCTAAGGTTATGGCTAAGGTTAATGTTAGGGTTAGGTTATAGTTAAGGTCAAGGTTAAGGTTAGGTTAAAGTTAAGGTTAAGGTTAGGGTAAGGTTAAGGTTAAGTTTAAGGTTAAGGGTAAGATTATAGTTAAGGTTAAGGGTAAGGTTAAGGTTAGGGTTATGTTAAGGGTAAGGGTAAGGTTAAGGGTAAGGGTAAGGGTAAGGTTAAGGTTAAGATTAGGGTTAAGGTTAAGTTTAAGGTTAGGTTTGGTCAAAGTTAGGGTAAGGTTAAGGTTAGGTTAAGGTTAAGGTTAAGGTTAAGGTTAATTTTAAGGGTTTGTTCAAGGTTAGGGTTAGGCTAAGGTTAAGGTTAAGGTTAGGTTAGGTGTAAATTCAAGGTTATGTTTTTGGTTATGTGAAGGTTAAGGTTAAGGTTAACGGGTTAAGGTTAGGTTAAGTTAAATTCAAGGTGAAGGTTAGGTTAAGGTTAAGGTTAAGCTTTTGTTTATGGGTTTGGTCAAGGTTAGGGTTAGGTTATAGTTAAGGTCAAGGTAATGTTAAGTTTAAGTTTAAGGTTACAAGTTTAGTCAGGTTAAGGTTAAGGTAAGGTTATGGGTTTAGTCAAGTTAAGGTTAAGGTTAAGGGTTAAGTTAAGGTTAAGGGTAAAGTCAAGGTTAAGGAGAAGGTTAGTTTAAGGTTAAGGTTAATGTTAAGGTTATGTTAAGGTTAAGGGTACGAGCTTAGTAAGGTTAAAGTTAAGGTTAAGGTTATGTTAAGGTTAAATTCAAGGTTAAGGTTAGGTTAAGGGTAAGGTTAAGGTTAAAGGTTTGGTTAAGGTTAAGGTAAAGGTAAGGATAATGTTAAGGTCAAGGTTAGGTTATAGTTAAGGTCAAGGTTAAGGTTAGGTTATAGTGAAGGTTAAGGTTAAAGTTAAGGTTAAGGTTAAGCGTGAAGGTTAAGGTTAAGGTTATAGTTAAGGTTAAGGTTAAGGTTAAGCGTAAAGTTATGGTTAATGTTAATGTTAAGGCTATGGGAAGGTTAAGGTTAAGTTAAGTTTAAGGTTAAGGTTTGGTCAATGTTAGGGTTAGGTTATAGTTAAGGTCAAGGTTAAGGTTAATGTTAGGTTAAGGGTAAATTCAAGGTTAAGGTTATGGTTATGGGAAGGTTAAGGTTAAGGTTAGGTTAAGGTAAATTCAGTGTTAAAGTTAGGTTAAGGATAAGATTAGGATAAAGTTAAAGTTAAGGTTAAGGTTAAGGTTTGGTCAAGGTTAGGGTTAGGTTATAGTTAAGGTCATGGTTAACGTTATGTTAAGGTTAATGTTAAGGGTTTGGTCAAGGTTAGGGTTAGGTTATAGTTAAGGTCAAGGTTGAGGTTAGATTAAGGTTAAGGTTAGGGTTAGGATATAGTTAAGTTTAAGGCTAGGTTAAGGGTAAGATAAGGTTAAAGTTAAGGTCAAGGTTAAGGTTAGGTCAAGGTTAAGGTTAGGTTAAGGTTAAGGTTAAGGGTTTTGTCTAGGTTAGGGTTAGGTTATAGTTAAGGTCAAGGTTAAGGTTAGGTTATAGTTTAAGTCAAAGTTAAGGTTAAGGTTAAGGTTATGGTAAAGGTTTAGGTTAAGGTTAAGGGTTTGGTCAAGGTTAGGGTTATGTTTTAGGTTAAGTTCAAGGTCAAGGTTAGGTTATAGTGAAGGTTAAGGTTAAGGTTAAGTTTGGGGTTAGGTTATAGTTAAGGTCAAGGTTAGGTTAATGTTACGGGTCTTAACCTTAACCTTCACTATAACCGTAATCTTAACATAACCTTAACCTCACCCTGACCTTACCCTTAACCTTAACCTTAACCTTCACCTTGATCTTAAACTTAACCTTATCTTAACCTTAACCTAATATTAACCTTAAATTTACCCTTAACCTTACCTTAACCATAACCTTAACCTAACCTTAACCTTGCCCTTACCCTTAACCTTGTCTTAAACTTACCTTAACGATAACCTTAAGGTTAAGGCTATAGTTAAAGTTAAGGTTAGGTTAAGGGTAAGATAAGGTTAAAGTTAAGGTCAAGGTTAAGGTGAGGTGAAGGTTAAGGGTTTGGTCAAGGTTAGGGTTAGGTTATAGTTAAGGTCAAGGTTAAGGTTAGGTTAAGGTTAAAGTCAAGGTTAAGGTTAAGGTTAAGGTTAGGGTAAAGTTTCAGGTTAAGGTTAAGGGTTGGGTCAAGGTTAGGGTTATGGTTTAGGTTAGGGTCAAGGTTAAGGTTAGGTTATAGAAGAGGTTAAGGTTAAGGTTTAGGTTAGGTTTAGGTTACAGTTAAGGTCAAGGTTACAGTTAAGGTCAAGGTTACGGGTCTTAACCTTAACCTTCACTATAACCGTAACCTTAACATAACCTTAACCTTACCCTAACCTTTACCCTAACCTTACCCATAACCTTAACCTTGACCAAACCCTTAACCTTAACCTTAATCTTAACTATAACCTAACCCTAACCTTGACCAAACCTTAACCTTAACCTTCACTCTACCCTTAACCTTAACCTTAACCTTAGCCTAACCTTAACTTTAACTTTACCCTAACCTTAAGGTTAAGGTTAAGTTATAGTGAAGGTTAAGGGAAAGGTCAAGGTTAAGGGTAAATTTAAGGTTAAGATCCGTATCCTTAACCTTCACCCTTAACCTTAACCTAACCTTAACCTAAAATATAACCTAACCCTAACCTTGACCTTAACTTAACCCTTAACCTTAACCTTAACCTTAAAATTAACCTTGACCATAACTATAACCTAACACTAACCTTAATCTTAACTTTAGCTTTGCCCTTAACATTCACCTTAACCTTAACTTTACCCTTAACCTTAACCTTAACTATAACCTTAAAAGTAACCTTAACCTTAACTTAACCTAACCTTAACCTTAACCTTCCCGTTGACCTTAACCTTAACCTTAACCTTAACCTTGAATTTACTCTAACCTAACCTTAACCTTACCCATAACCTAACCCTAACCTTGAGGTTTGGTTAACCTTGACCAAACCCTTAACCTTAACCTTAACATAACCTTAACATAACCCTAACCTTAACCTATACCTTAACCTACCCTTAACCTTAACCTTAACCTTATCTTAACCTTAACCTTAACCATAACCTTACCCATAACCTAAAACTTAACCTTAACTTAACCTGACCCTAACCTTGACCTTAACGTTAACCTCAATCTTAACCTAACCTTGAATTAACGTTAACTTTAACTTTTCCTTAAACTTAACCTTAACCTTAACCTTATCTTAACCTTAACCTTATCTTAACCTTAACCTAACCCTAACCTTGACCCTGAATTTACCTTAACCTAACTTTAACCCATTAAACCTAACCTTAAAGTTAACCTATTCCTTAATTATAACCTAACCTTAACCTTAACCAAACCCTTAACCTTAACCTTAACCTTCCCATAACCATAACCTTAACCTTAACCTTGAACTTACCCTTAACCTTAACCTTAACCCTACCCCCTTAACCTTAACCTGAATAAACCCTTAACCTTAACCTTAACCTTAACGTAACTGAACCTGTAACCATTGTTAGCCACCCATAAAATTCTATCATATCAAATGGTGGCTAAATGATGTTGGATAGCCTTCAAGAAACAATTTCATTACTAAAATTGCTGATACTTGAAGACTTTTGATAAAATCCTACCCTTGGATAATATTCACTACTGTTTCCCTTCAGAACTTAGAATCCTGCTGATTCCCAAAGTCAAATACTGCAGCAAACCCATTTTTCCCCTTCCTTTTCTCCCAAATTAACCTCATCTTCCTATTCCCTTGTTTCCCACAAAAATCCTTCACTTTCACACTCTTCCTTTTTCCCTTTCATAAAATCCATTTTATAAGGTCTAAGACCCCTTCTTAGCCTTACCGGAACCTTCATTTCCTTCAAAAAACCATTAAAAAATCATGAAAAATGCATATTTTTATGTATTGGACTTAAGCCCCTGGGGCTTAAGTTTTTTGGCCCTTTCCGTCCATACGCCCGGGCACCAAGACTAGGCACCAAGACACTTGGGTGCTTATCCATTTTTAAATTTATATTTCCCCGATGGAACATATCAAACCTTTGATTTTTATAAAACCCGTCGTTTTATTATTTTTATTAAAAACCCGCCCGTATAAATTATGGAGCAATCTCCATCGTTGATTTTCTCCACAGATCGGATGGTGCGGAGCGCACCTTCCTATGGACCCCCCCCAACCGTGCGCTATTTTCCTAAACCGCGTGGTATATTTTGCACCGCCTTCAGGCCAAAAGCTATTTTCTTCCATTGGCTAGCGATTCCATACACTGTGTGACGCGTGTCCCTTGTACGATTTGAAAACCGTCGTGCAGCCATTGTCCATCACGCGTTATAATCTGGACCAGGATGCCCAGCGAAATCGATCTTCACTGTCCGATCTAGGCCCACTCATCCCACAGTTGTCGCTCTTCGAAAGTGTCTGATGGATAACCAAAGCACCCACGCGATAACTCAGGCTTCCGTGCAGCGGCAATCACATCTCCACCGTCGATCTGATCTGCAGATCGACGGTCCAAAATCCATCACCCAGATTCCCTCCGTTTTACTTTCAACATCCCTTGATTCCATCTTGACCGTCCAAATTGATCAAGATCAACGGCGCAATTTCACTGCAGGGGTATACCCCCAATATTTTTCCTCCGTACACCCGGACCCCCCGCAATCATCCCCGACCATCGATCTCAACGTGAATCGACGGCTCTGATCTAATCCTCCTTCCATGTTTTTTCGACCATTCTGAGATTAAATCCCGACCATTGGATGATGCCATCCAATGGCCTTGCTTCCTCCGCACATCCTCTGATGCAGATTGACCTATAAACGTAGGATTTTATAATGTTTTGTTTGTATTTTGCAGGGTTTCGAAGGTTTTCACTATGAACGAAGAAAATTCGAAAGAAGAGGGTGACGACTCTTTTGCTTTCGATTTACCAAAGGAAATTGACCACCGGGTTTAAAATTTCATATTTATCAATGTTTCATGAACCATTGATGCATTACAGACCCTGTACAGCCCTACGCAATAGAAAGAAAACATGGATTAAGTGCATAAAAAGAGTATCAGTGCTGAAGACCGAGAAATTATCATAGCAGAGGATTAATGGACTGTTTACGAGGATTATGGCCCAAAATGATCATTATAAACCTAATCCCCGGGTTAAAACAGAGTTCAAAACATATCTAAAGGGTTTCACCGACAGGAAACCCTCCACCGCCACAAATTGAGGCAAATTGATCCCTCTAGCTACCACGACGCCACCTGTGCCTGAAAGTATTCAATCAGGAGCTAAATTTATTGATTAGGATAAGATATTTTTCCTCGACATAGCCGAAGAAGTTATTTCTGCCATGAACTTCAATGCAAAGAATATCTGCAGATTTACTTCGACGCCGCATAGTGCCTCAAAGGTCAACAAAACTCCTACCAAGCTTGAAATCATGATGTAAATCATTTAATACAGAGGATATGTATGTAAGTCTCCTCATTGAAGGCCAATGAGCCATTTAATTATGTATTAATTGTAATTAAGATCTTTTATTAGATCTCACCTCCTCATCCTTCTATATATACTACAGCAGAAGATGAGTGAGTGTTGGTTGTTGTTTGATTACAAGTTGTAACACTGAAACTCTCTGAATAAATATACAAGTCTATTGAAGTTGAAAAATAAATTGAAGTCTTGGATGTCTTGATGATGTTGTTACATGCTTGTTCCTGAGAAGGCTCTATCATTGGATCCATGAGCTTGGCTGTTGGTGAAGTATTCTGAACTTTTCTATGTTTTTTCCCCTGTTTTCATTATGTTCCATAATTTCTTACTACAGTAGGTTGAAAGTTTTAGGCTAAGAAATGACTCCTGGAAGCACCTTAGACCTGTTCATCCTTCACTGTTTTATGTTTTCTTCTGCTGAAGTATTTTAGAGTCTTTAATCTCTCTCTTTAGTTTTCATGCTTGTTTATTTCCTTAATATCTCAAATAGTTGGTTTCAACGTGATTTATGGTTCTCCCTGCTTGTCTGCTATCACTTGAAAGCTGTTATTGAAGTCTCCCTTTGAAGTACCATTGTTTTAAGTTAATCAAAGAGGTTGGTTTTGATCTTGCCCTTTGCCATTGCTTGAACAGTTGTTTTGAAGGTCTTTATAGTTGTAAGCATAGATGTTATTTAGGTGTTCCCTCTTCTATGACTGCAATTATCAGTGAATCTTATATGTTTTCTAAGTCCTTTAAAATAAAATCTTTGAGGAAATAGGGTGTTCCCCGAATCTTAGATTTCATTTTAAAATTTGTCTTGAAAGTCATTATTTGCTTAAAGAATGTTTGTAGAATTTATGGTTAGCCCTGTCTATCAAATATCTCTTTATTGTTAAGTTATGTTTTCAATTTCCCTTTGTTGAGAATTAAACTTCTCTTTCCAAATCATTAATGTCCATCTCATTCCAAAAAGAAAAGGATCTTGTGGCCAAGTTAGATTTTCCCTTTGATATCCCATATCCCTTGAAGAGTTTCTCTTGACCTTATTTTGACTCAATTACCCAATGAACCAGATATTTCCTCTTTCTATGTATCTTTCTTAGACCTTTCATGTTCTATTGTATCAATTCAATCTAACCAAAGAAAAATATGCACTTAATAACTAGTCTAAAATCCATACTCAAAGCACACAAGATAAACCTTTGCAAACAAATATTTGAGAGATCCCTCTCTGAGAACAGGAGGACTAGATCCTGGAACTCTAAAGATTGTTTCTGATGTTGCCTTGTCTTTTGATTTGCCAAACTGTCAAAACACGAGAGACCAACAACCATAACCTTAACCTTAACCTTAACTTTACCATTAACCTAACCTTAACCATAACCTCTAAACATAATGTTAAGGTTAAGGTTAAGTTAAAGGTTAAGGTTAAGATTACGTTAAGGGTAAGGTAAAGGTTAGTTTAAGGTTATGGTTATGGTTAGGTTAAGGGTTAAGGGTAATGTTAAGGGTAAATTTAATGTTAAGGTTAAGGATAAGGTCAAGGTTAAGGTTATGTTAAGGGTAAAGTCAAGGTTAAGGTTAAGATTAGGTTAAGGGTAAAGTCAAGGTTAAGGTTAAGGTGAAGGTTAAGGGTAAAGTTAAGACTAAAGTTAAGGTTAAGGTTAAGGTTAAGGTTAGGGTAAAGTTAAGGTTAGGTTAAGTTAAGGTTAAGGTTAAGGTTAGGTTATAGTTAAGGTTAAGGTTAAGGTTAGGTTATGGTGAAGGTTAAGGTTAAGGTTAAGGTTAAGGGTGAATGTTAAGGGTAAGGTTAAGGTTAAGACTCGTATCCTTAAACTTCACCCTTAAACTTAACCTTACTAAACCTGTAACCTTAACCTTAACCTTAACCTAACCTTAACCTTAACTATAACCTAACCCTAACCTTGACCTTAACTTTACCCTTAACCTTAACCTTAACCTTAACCGTAAACCTAATGTTGACCATAACTATAACCTAACACTAACCTTAACCTTAACTTTAACCTTACCCTTAACCTTCACCTTAACCTTAAATTTACCGTTAACCTTAACCTTAACTATAACTTTAACCTTAACCTTAACCTTAACTTAACCTAACCTTAACCTTAACCTTCCTCTTGACCGTAATGTTAACCTTAACCTTGACTTTACCCTAACCTAACCTTAACCTTACCCATAACCTAACCCTAACCTTGAGGTTAGGTTAACCTTGACCAGACCCTTAACCTTAACCTAACCTTAACCTAATCCTAACCTTAACTTAGACCTTAACCTACCCTTAACCTTGACCTTAACCTTATTTTAAACTTAACCTAACCTTAACCTTAACCTTAACCTAACCATAACCTTACCCATAACCTTAACCTTAGCCTTAACCTTAACCTTAACCTTAACTTAACTTGACCCTAACCTTGACCTTAACCTTAACCTCAACCTTAACCTAACCTTTAATTAACCTTAAATTTAACATTTCCCTAACCTTAACCTTAACCTTACCCTTAACATTAACCTTAACCTCTTAACCTTAACCTTAACCTTCCCATAACCTTAACCTTAAACTTAACCTTGAACTTAACTATAACATAACCCTAACCTTAACCAAACCCTTAACTTTAACCTTAACCTTAACCATAACCTTAACCTTCACCTTCCCATAACCATAACCTTAACCTTAACCTTGACCTTACCCTTAACCTTAACCTTAACCCTACCCCCTTAACCTTAACCTTAACCTGACTAAACCCTTAAACTTAACCTTAACCTTAACCTGACTAAACCCTTAACCTTAACCTTAACCTTAACCTGACTAAACCCTTAACCTTAACCTTAACCTTAACCTGACTAAACCCGTAACCATAACCTTAACCTTTGTTAGCCACTTATAAATTTTCTTATACCAAGAGGTCGCTAAACTTTGTCTTCAAGCCTTCAAGAGATAGTTTCCTTTGAAAAACTATCATATTTTTGAAATATTATGATGTTATTTATCCTTTGAGTTAAATCTTCACTGTTGTTTCACTATTAATCCTAAAGTACCTGCTGTTTACCAAAGAAAACTGCTTAAAAACTCCATTTTCCCATCATTTCAATTCTCCATTTTCACCCTTCTTCCCTTTCACAAATCCCTCTATAAACCTTCTTTTAACCTTCAAAATCACTCTAACCCTCTTTATAGCCTATTATCTTCCTCTGATTTGGCTTTAAAATCCTCTTTTAGCCTATCGGAACTTTGTTTTGGCCTTAAAAATCACTATTTTTGGGCCTAAATAAGTCTATTTGCACTATAAGGTGCTTAAGCCCCTGAGGGCTTATGTCCTTTAGCCCTTTCCTCCATGCATCCTTAGCCCCACAATCGGGCACTTAAAACACAAAGCTTTCATGCAAAAAAACATTTTCTCCTATTTTTCTATTTTCGACGTTGTGGTCCAAACAGATTTGGACTGTTGATCTCTGTAGATCAACGACCATCGGGCCCCATCCTTCCGCTCGATCACCATCCCTTCTTCCCATTTCAACATAACCCACCCCATCGTTGAATATTAGCCATTCATTATTAAAATTTGATGATCATGATGTAACGCAATGACCCAAACACCCATCCACTAAGCGACAAAAGCGTTACGTCACCATGGATCCCGCATACATTTTTACCCCACAGATTTCCCTCCATCGCATTTTATCTATGTCGTTCGATCTATCGTCGATCATCCGATGGACCATAATCAATCTCGCATAATTTTTTGCCTCCCTTCCCAGTGTGCTACTTCCGCGCGATATGGGAGGTTTTCATTTTCCATGTGTCAATCGATGTATGGAATCGCATTTTTTTGACCAAAATCTAAAACTGCTCGAATGCTGCACGAAAACCATTCCATTTTTCCACCTTACCACCCTCTGCAACATTTTTTACATTGTTAATCACAACCATCGATATCTAAGATTGAATGGCTCTTATCATGTCACAACCCCATTCATTCGTTTTTCACCTATTCTCCTAAATGATTCCATCGGGTGATCCCTGCCATTGATTTTTCTAATCTAACGACCCACATTCAATCTCACCCCCATCCATTCTCCATTCATCTAACCCCTCAAATGATTTCGTCAAATGATCTCCACCTTCTATGGTCCTAATCTAACAGCCCATGTTCATCCTCGCACCCAAACTCCCATTGCACCTTCTTTCACCTTCCGCCATGTTTCTCACCCATTTTTCCGCTACATCCACTTTTTTCATCACTGCTCCTCCATCCCCACGAGCCTCTGAAGTAGTCTCCCCCACTCCCTGCTAGTTTTGATAATGAGTTTTTTGTCTTTTGCAGGTTTGAAAGGGTGCGAATTCATACTATCTCCACAGTCACAGTCATGGTGATTTAGAGCATAGAAAGACTATCATAGAGCCAAAGATAGCAGAGGAAGACATCCCTGAGAGGGTTTAAAATGTGTTTTATTGAAGATCGGATTATCAAACCCTAACATAAACCCTCCAGTGCCTTTGTAGCCTATATATTCACAAACACAGGTGAAAAGAAGCAACAGAGAGTATCAGAAGAAGAATTAAGGGATTAATACCTAAACCTAAAGATCATGGTTTTTAATCTTAAGGTTTAAAGAAACAAAGACAATATCAGAGAATGATGACCCGAAGACTAAGATCAGGGTCTAATTAAGCCTAAACATAGACCAAAAGCATATTAAATTTTTTTTAAGGAAAAATAGAGTAAAATATCAGCAAAAGAAGCCTCCACTGCCACATTAGAGGCTATTTATCCTCTTCAGCTACCAAAATGCCACCTACAAGCTTCAATAAATCAAAAGAAGGCATACTTATTGCCTAGTCAGTGATATTTTGCCTAAATATAGCTGAACAATTATTACAAACAAAGACAAGATATTTCAAACTGTTAGTAAAGTTATTGTAAAAGATAAATGGGCCTTAAAGTCAATATTTTTAGCCATTAAGGCTTAAAAATTGAAAACAGAGTAAATGAAACAATTTTAATTCGATGCATTCCTGCCTTATGCCTTGCATGGTTTTAAAGGCTAGGAGTTGCATTTAGTGTAGAAATAATTACACTTCAATCCTAAAAACTCTTCCACCTCCTCATTTCTTTTATAAATACTTCTAAATAAGATGAAAATTTGTTGGTTGGTCACTAGTTGTAATACTGAAAACTCTCTGAAATAATACATAGTCTGTTGAAGCTCATGAAGAAATTGAAGTCTTGGAAGCTTGAAGATGTTGTGACATGCTTATTCTTGAGAAGACTCTATCATTGGATCCCTAAGCTTGGCTATTGGTGATGTATTCTGAACTGTTTTTTGTTTTTCCTGTTTTCATTATGTTTTATAAATTCTTACTACAGTAGGATAAAAAGTTTAGGCTAAGATATGACTCCTGGAAGCACCTTAGACCTGTTTATCCTTCACTGTTTTATGTTTTATTTTGCTGAGGTATTTTAGAGTCTTTAATATTTATCTTTAGTCCTCATGCTTGTTTATTTCTCTAATAGTTCAAATAGTTGGTTCCAACATGATTTATGGTTTTCCCTACTTGTCTGCTGCCACTTGAAAGCTATTTTTGAAGTTTCCCTTTGAAGTACCATTGTTTACAATTAGCCAAGGAGGTTTGTTTTGATCATACCCTTTGTCCCTACTTGAACAGTTGTTTTAAAGGTATTTATAGTTGTGATCATAGATGTGTTAGGTGTTCCCTCTTCTATGAACACAATTATCAGTGAATCTTTTATGTTTTCTAAGTCCTTTGAAATAAAATATTTGAGGAAATAGGATGTGCTCCCTAATCTTAGATTTGATTTTAAAAGTTTTCTTAAAGTCATCATTTTCTTAAAGTGTGGTTTGTGGAATTCATGGTTAGCCTTGTCTATCAAATACCTCTTTATGTTCAGGTTATGTTTTTAAGTTCCCTCTGTTGAGAATTCAAACTCTCTTTTCAAACCATTAATGTCCATCTCATTCACAAGAACTAAAGGATCATGTGGCCAAGTTATATTTTCCCTTTGATATCCCATATCCACTTATGAGCCTGTTACCAACTTCATTTTGAATCCATTTCCCAATGAATCTGACACTTCTTCTTTATACCTATCTTTCCTAGACCTTACATGTTCTTCTGTACCAATTCAACCAAACAAACACTTGCACTTAATAACTAGTCTAAAATAAATACTTAAAAGAAAACAAGACATATCTTTGCAAACAATTTGAGAGATCCCTCTCCGAAAACAGGAGGACTAGATCCTGGAACTCTAAAGATTGGTTCTAATGTTGCCTTTTCTTTTGGTTATCCAATCTATCAAAACACAGGATCCCAACATAATGACGATCACAGTGGGACGTATTGAATCTATGATAGCCTAGCAAACTATTATAAACTCTTTAATCCTATGGTTTCCTAAAAAATTAGTTAGTGAATCATAGAGTAGAATCTGTTGTTTGAGCACCTTATCAAAGTGTTTAGATCAGACATAGGACACTCTTATAACCATAGAAATATACAAAATCCAAAAATATTTCATATTGGCTTCATAATAAACTTGGTGGTGGAACCATAAGTCATTTTACCTTCACCAAAAGCTAAAAAATTTCCACCTGGCAACTCCACTAGCCCCAGTAGGCCTATTACCCATCTATATCTCTAGATTCCCTTAAGATTATGTAAACCAACTATTAGCTGCCTATAAATTGTTATAGCATAAGGTGGCTAAAAATTTTTGGAGCCTTCAAGGAACAAATTTTATTGCTAAAAAGAGTTGGCTCTTGAAGAGGCCTCATACCTCTGTCTAAATCTTCACTGCTGTGCTCATTTCACACTCAGAAATTCTGCTGATTTCGAAGCCAAAATACTGCTGCAAACTCCATTTTTCCTCCTCCATCCCCTTCCAAAACTAACGCCATTTTAACCCCTTCATCCCCCATAAAATCTTTCATTTTTCATGTTTTTTCCCTTTCCCCTTCATCAAAACCCTTCGATAAGGTTTTAGACCCTTTCTTAGCCTTATCAAAACCCTCAAACTCATTTGAAAATCATTGAAAATATATAAAAATCACGTTTTTATATATTATAGACTTAAGCCCCCTTGGGCTAAGTCTTTAACCCTTCCCCTCCATGTGCCTTGGTGGTAGAACCAAGCGCGAGCTTTCCAAGTGCTTATTGCATCGCCCGATTGCAATTATCCCTTCATCCATTAACCCCACGGGTCATATGGATTTCCATATAGACCATGGCCCCACAGATGGGCGTCGAACCTTATTTGAAATTTAATCTCTTGCCCCGAAGTTTAAACCTTATTTTTATATAAATTTGTCGGTATTATTATATAATAAAGTTTCTGCTAGTGTAAAGGTCCTAATCGCTCTCCACCGTCGATCTGACCCGTAGATCGACGGCACGCAATCCATCACCCCGGTGGTTCGCGCCAACCACTCAATATTGCAAAAACCGGGCGGAATCCATTGCACCGCTTTCAAGCGGAGGGCGGTTTTTTCCGGATCGGCAGCGATTCCATTCACTGCGCGACACGTGGCCTTAATCACTGTTCAAAATACCGCCCTCATCGCACATTAAAGGTTGGATGTGGAGTGGGCATGATATTGATGCACGTCGTCCAATCTAAGGTCGATCATTGGATAGTAGTCGCTCTCCGAAGATGCCCGTGTGATAACTCGGGGTACGACGCAGTGTTAAAAGCATCTCTGCCGTCGATCTAATTTGCAGATCGACTGCCCAAAATTCATCACCCTGATTCCTCGTCCAGTCAACATTTCTAGACCCAGGAGTTTTATTCATCTGTATTTTAGTGAAAATTTGATGTCCAGGAATTTTCCTAACGTTTATTGGCGCCTGTTCTACGTCGTTGATCACATGGGCCAATATCATGTAACGGCCCACGATCGTCCCGAATCCCGAATATGATTTTTGATCATTTTTTCGACGAAACAAAGGTTTTAAACCTTTTTTCCCATTTTTATTTTATTTTTCTAAATAACGTGACCCCTTCACATTGTTTAGTCATCCTTTCTCCCGACCGTTGATCTCTGTGCAATCAACGGTTCCGATTTAATTTCCTCCCTTGCTCTCCTTTGACCTCCTCTAATCAATATTGACCATTGGATGATGCCATCCAATGGCCACACTCTCTCCACATGCCTTTTGAAGCAGTAAACTTATACATGCAGGATTTTATAACATTATTTGTATTTTTCAGAGTTCCAATGGTTTTTTCCACTGTGTCTGAAGAAAATTTAAAGGCAGAGACTGACGATCCTCCCCCCTTCGATTCATCAAATAAAATCATTCGCAAGGTTTAAAATTCATGTTTCATCAATTTTTCATGAGGCATTGATGCCATATCACCCCTGCGCAGCACTATACATTGACAAAACACAACAAGTCAATCAAAAATCAAAGGATATCAGTGTTGAACACAACACGCACCAGCATGGAAGATTGAAGACAATTTTATGAAGATTACGGACAAAAAATGATTATCAAAAGCCTAATCCTCCCAATTAAGACACAGTTAAACAGAAATCATAGAGTTCCATCAAACAGAAAGTCTCCACCACCACATTTGAGTCAAATTGATTCCTCCCAGCTGCCACGTTGCCACTTGTGCCTCAAAGAATTCATATCAGAAGCCGAAGTTATTGATCAAGACTAGATGTCTGCCTCACAATGCAGCCAAAGGATAAATTATGAAGATAAACTTAATGACAAAATATCAGCAGAGTTACTTTGACATTATACAGACCCTCAAAGGTCAAAAAGAGCTCCCACTGAGCTTAAATCTTAAAGTAAATTATTTAATACAGAGGACACCTATGTAAGCTTCTTCATTGAGCCCCCCAAAGGCCAGAAGCCATTAAGACTGTATTAATTATCTTTGGAGATATTTATCAGATCTCGCCTCCTCATTCTTCTATAAATAATTCTATACAAGATGAGAAGTGGGTTGGTTGATCACTAGTTGTAATATTGAAACTCTCTGAAATAATACATAGTCTGCTAAAGTTGAAGAAAAAATTGAAGTCTTGGAAGCCTTGATGATGTTGTTGCATGCTTGTTCCTGAGAAGGCTCTATCATTGGATCCATGAGCTTGGCTATTGGTGAAGTATTCTGAACTGTTTAATGTTTTCTCCTATTTTCATTCTGTTCCATAATTTCTTACTACAGTAGGTTGAAAGTTTTAGGCTAAGAAATGACTCCTGGAAACACCTTAGACCTGTTCATCCTTCACTTTTTCATGTTTTCTTCTGTTGAGGTAATTTAGAGTCTTTAATATCTCTCTTTAGTCCTCATGCTTGTTTATTTCTATGATAGTTTGAATAAGATGGTTTCAGCATGATTTATGGTTCTCCCTGCTTGTTTGCTGCCACTTAAAAGGATTTTATTGAAGTCTCCCTTTGAAGTATTTCTGTTTACAATAAGCCAAGGAGGTCTATTCTGATCTTGCCCTTTGTCCTTACTTAAACAGTTGTCTTAAAGGTATTTATAGTTGTAATCATAGATGTGTTAGGTGTTCCCTCTTCTATGACTGCAATTATCAGTGAATCTTTTATGTTTTCTAAGTCAATTGAAATAAAATATTTGAGGAAATAGGGTGTTCCCCGAACCTTAGATTTCATTTTAAAATTTGTTTTGAAATCATTATTTGCTTAAAGGTGTGATTTTTAGAATTTATGGTTAGCCCTGTCTACCAAATATCTCTTTATTGTTCAAGTTTTGCTTTCAAATTCCCTTTGTTTGAGAATTAAACTTCTCTTTCCAAATCATTGATGTCCATATCATTCCAAAAACCAAAGGATCCTGTGGCCAAGTTAGATTTTCCCTCTGATATCCCATATCCATTGATGAGTATGTTATGACCTCTTTTTGATTCCATTTCCCAATGAACCAGATGTTTCTCCTTTCTATATATCTTTCCTAGACCTTTCATGTTATGATGTATCAATTTTGCCAAACAAATAAACAAACACCTGCACTTAATAACTAGTCTAAAACCAATACTCAAAGCACACAAGATAAACCTTTGCAAACAAACATGTTAGAGATCCCTCTTTGAGAACAGGAGGACTAGATCTTGGAACTCTAAAGATTGGTTCTGATGTTTCCTTGTCTCTTGATTTTCCAAACTATCAAAACATGGGACACCAACATAATGGCGATCACGGTGGGACCCTGAGTAAAATATTCAAAATTAAAACACTCACTATCCAGTATAACATAAGTAACCTTCTTCAAGCATTACCTAACAAGCAGTAATCATGATAAGACTTAATATCAGTGACAAACTAAGTAACCCTTAGGATTCTCATTGAACCTTATCAAACCTTGAAGGAATCAGTTACCAAGCCATAAGAGTGAACTTTGTATGATTAAACACCTTAGCTAAGTGTTAAATCATATTTAGGACACTCTCTTAACTTGTAAGACCGAAATAAATTAGAAAAACCCAAAACATTTCATTTTGGCTTAATAATAAACATGGTGGTGGGACCATCCAATATTTTACCTTCATAAAAGCTAAAAAATTTCCGCCTGGTGACTCCACTAGCCCTAGTAGGCCTATTACTCATCTAGGTCCCCAAATCTCTTTAATATCATGTTAACCAACCTTGAAGAAGTTTAGAAGCCTAGTCCCATACTAGAAAAAACATCCTGAGAGGTGAAGCTTCCAAAAACAGTCCCTAAAAATCTCAACCTCTCTCATTTTTGAAAAAAAATCTAGCTTCACTTAGGATCAACACTAGATCCTATCCAGACCCAAATCCTCCTTTAATCATTGACAGCCCTGAGAGAATTCTGTGGCAGAATTCTAACTCTGGAAAATCGGCTGCTAATAGGAGCCTCTTAAGAACAAATTCTGTCCCTGAAAAACTTGTTGTCTTAGAGGGTTCACACTTTGATTTACATCATACAAAGAACATATTCAGAACTAGATCTCAAGGTGATTTAAACCAAACTGACCTTGATACTGCATATTTGCAACAAAGCTTCAGTAGAGAAGCCTCACCTTCCACTCCTCCTAACTCCCAACTTCTTCATCACTTTAGCCTTTTCCATAATAATTCTTCTCAAAATAAGTTTTCTGGCCCAAGTATTTCTTCCACTTATATCCATAATACCATTGTGCAAAACACACCTGTTCAGCCCACTTTCCCTTTTACAAATCCACCCCCTTTAAATGCACCCTTATTTCCAGCTATGGAAACATGGTATGCCCCATTAGTGTTACCACAACCTCAAATTCTCTTACCTAATGATTACCAATCCAAAATCCCTCATTCACCTGGAAAAGAGTCTACAATAGCTCAACATCATGTAGATAGGATGGAAGATGCTTTTGATTACATGGAGATAGAAGAAGAAACTGTGAAGATGAGAATATTCACCCAAAGTTTAGGAGGAGATGTAAAGAAATGGTTTAAAAACTTACCTCCTAACAACATAAATGATCTTCCTACCTTGCATCAAACATTCATCAACAAATGGGAACTCAAAAGGAACCCTCTCCAAATACTAGCAGAATATAGCAGCCTCAAGAGAAATCAAGGAGAGAGTGTTCATGACTACTCCACTAGGTTCAATAGCGTTTACAATGCTCTTCCACCTCACATGAAACCTCCTCAAGGCATGGCCTTAGTAAGATATCTCAAAGGCCTTGATGCTGACATGATGTATCATTTAAGGGAGAGAGACTAATTAACCTTAGAAGACATGCAGAAAGGAGTTGTGAGTGTAGAAGAAAACATAATTGAGAAAAGAAATAGGTTAAGATTAGAGAAAAGGGTAACCTATAAAGATGACATACTACCCTCAACCTCAACTTCAGACACAAGAATTGACAACCTAGTGAAGGTAGTGGAGAGGATGCTCGAGAAGATAAATTTAAATGAGATATTGTCACCAAGAGAACCTCAAAATAACCAAAATAGAAATAGAAATCAGAATTATAGAAGAGAAAACAATCAAGATAAGCAAAAAGAAAGTGACCAACAGATTAGACCTCCCTTCCAACATAACTATGTAGATCAATATGAGGAAGATAGAGAGATGGAAAGGTTGGGAGAATCTCATGTATTCCTGATTGGATCAGACAGTGGGGATGATGTCTTCCTCACTGAGGAAGAACAAGGCTTCTCCTCTGATCACAGTAAAAACACCTATGAAGATTCTGATGACTATAGATTGGGGTTTGAAAATGAAATCATGGAGGTGCACAAAAAATATGATCTTAGGAGCAAGGGGAACATAGATAATTCAAAGGAAAAAAACACTGATTCTACTGTCAAGAAAAACACAAAAAACTCAGCCCAAAAAGACAGCAGATAAAACCAACATTTTTACCATGAAACCAGACATAAACAAAGACAAAAGTGTCCAGCAAGATGTTGAATAGAGTATCCCTAGCACTTCAACTAGTGGTCCTAATAAAACTGTCCCAATTGCTAGTCCAAACAAGGTTCAGCACATCAAAATGCTGAAAAGAATTCAATTGAAAAGCTAGATGTAAATATGAAAAAGTAAATTGTTCCTTTTAGCCTTGAGGGAGAGATCGCCAAGATAAAAATTACCATTCCCCTAGATGAACTAGTAACCCAGGAAGTGCACAAAAACCAAGTTTTGAAAGCTTTGAACTTAGGAAGTGATACTGACACCTTAAACTTGACAGATGAAAAACCTGAGTTGTTGTTTGGTCCAGAAGTTGAAGGAAAATACCAAGAAGGGGTTGTCCCTCCCTTCTATGTTAGCTTGAACATACATGAGAAAATTTTTACACAATGCCATGTTAGACTCAGGAGCTTCACATAATCTAATGCCCAAGGTAGTGATGGAAAGCTTAGGCTTAGAAATTACTAAATCATACAAAGCCTTGTATTCCTTTGACTCAAGCAGAGTCAAATGTTTGGGTTTAATCAAATATTTGTGTGTTAACTTATCCCAAATCCCTGCTAAGAGTTTAGTCATGGACATAGTTGTAGTTGACATTCCCCCTAAGTATGGAATGCTCTTATCAAGATCTTGGGGAGCCAAACTTCAGGGAGGCCTTCAAATGGACATGTATTATGCCACCATCCCCGTTTTTAACCAAAACAGAAGACTATACAAGGAATCTCACATGAATTACATGGTCAACAACATAGAAAAACCAAACAACTCTCCAATCTATTCTATTCAATCGAGTTTAGATTCCTTTATCTTATGTAATGAAGATGAAATCACTCAACAAAATAAGGAAAACATCGATCCAATCAGTTCACTAGAACAATCAAATCTTCCCTCACATCAAATGAAAAACATTGAAAATCAACAGCAACGAGAGAATGAAAATAAGGATGGAATACTTTGGACAATAAAATTTGATGGATCTTGTAATAAAACAAGTGCGGGAGCAGGTGTGTGGATTCAAAATACAAATTAAATTTTTTCATATAAATTGGATTTCCCATGCACTAACAATATTGCTGAGTATGAAGCACTTCTCGTAGGCTTACAATTGCTTAAACAATTAGAAGCCCAGAGGATATCAATATTAGAAGATTCTGAACTTATCATAAGAAAAATCAAAGGAGAATACTCAGCTAGAAATCCAAGGCTTAGGGAATATCACAACGCTGCCCTTGATCTATTGAAAACCTTTGAAAAGTATGAACTTATTTTCATCCCTAAAGCACTGAATCATCTAGCAAATGAACTTGCTTTCAATGCCAGCAATTTTCAAATACCTGAGATAAATGAACAGCTTAGCGTAAAGGTAAAACACAGGCCTGTTGTGCCTGATAACAAATATCACTAGCAAGTGTTTGACTCTGACAAACACATAGATGATTTCTTGAAATTATAAAATGATTTCAGCATGCCAATATCAGAAACCAGCCATAAAGAAAATTGTCTATATATTGAACAAATCTGAGAAGCTGAAATGACATATACTGCTGATATAAATCACTATGAAAATCCTTTTGAAACATAGACAATTGACAACACAGACCAAGAAGACTTGGAAATTTTACAATGCAAAAATGATAAAATTCCAAGAGGTCTAGCACCTTTAGAACACCTTTTTTATTTTAACGATGTAGCCAAAGAACCAAGAATGGAACCTATGGAAACGAATGTAGAAGAGCATAACCTAGGCAGCCTAGCAGAACCCAAGATGATCAAACTATCCAGCACTCTCCCATCTCACATAAAAATGCAGTAGATAGATTTGTTCAAAGAGTTTAAATATGTTTTTTTTTAGGGATACAAGGACCTAAAATCGTATGATACCAGCATCATCCAGCATAAAATCCTTTTGAAGGAAAATCAAAAGCCTTTTAAACAAAAAGTAAGGAGAATAAACCCTGTTTTATTACCTTTAGTTAAGGCAGATATTGAAAAGATGCATGCTGCTGGGATCATTGTACCAATTAAATATTCAGAGTGGGTATCAAACTTAGTTTCTGTTAGAAAGAAGACAGGGGAAATTAGGCTCTGTATTGACTTTAGAAATTTAAACAGAGCCTCTCTAAAAGACAACTACCCCTTACCTAAAATGGACCATATACTTCAAAGGGTAGTTGGGTCCAAAAGAATATCCCTCTTAGATGGATTCTCAGGTTACAACCAGGTGTTATTGCTCCCAAGTGATCAAATCAAAACTACTTTCACTACACCTTGGGGCACCTTTATGTATGTCAAACTGCCTTTCGGATTAATGAATGCAGGGGCCACCTTCCAAAGGTCCATGGACATAGCCTTTTCTAAATATATTGGCTATTTCATAATCATTTACCTTGATGACATAACTGTTTTCTCAAAAAATGATGAAGAAAATTTGATTCACCTAAGAAACGTTTTTGAGAAGTGTAGGAAATTTGGCTTGTCATTAAATCCAAAGAAGACACTATTTGTTCTCCAAGAAGGTAAACTACTTGGCCATATAATTTTAGAAGAGGGAATCAAAATAGACCCTACAAGGATAGATGACATATTGCAGATCAACCATCCAAGAAGCCCCAAAGAATTACAATCTTTCATTGGAAAGATTAATTTTCTGAGGAGGTTCATCCCCAACCTTTCTGAGCTATTAAAAAACATTACAAACATGCTTAAGAAAGATGTCGGTATAAAATGGACTTTACCAGCTAAACAATCATTCGAACTGGTCAAACAAGCTCTTACTCAAACACTAGTCTTGATTAGTCCAGATTTTACCAAATACTTTTACATCTTTTCTTTTTCATCTGAGCATACAATAGCTGCAGTATTACTTCAAAAGAATGACTTGGGGCAAGAACAACCAATATATTTCTTTAGTAGGGCCTTAAGAGATGCTCCTATTAAATATAACATCATGGAGAAGCAAGCCTTAGCATTAGTGAAAGCATTAAAAGACTTTAGGGTCTATATTTTACACTCTCACATAATTGCTTTTGTTCCACATACTGTTGTCAATGACATTCTAATTCAATACCCTGATGGTAAAAGGGGAAAATGGATTGCAACTATTCTTGAGTATGACTTAGAAATCAGGCCCACCAAACTAGTTAAAGGGCAAGGAATAGCAAAACTTATGGCTGAGTCTAACTTCCAACCACTAGACATGAACATGGTAGATTTATTGGAAGAAATAGAATAATATACTACTCCTTTTATTGAAGAAAAATTTCTAAATTCTCCTAGGTATGCTGACATTGTTTATGTGCTTTTATATTTAAATGCCCCTCCTTCTCTGTCTAAAACTAAAGCTAGATTTTTGAAATGAAAAGCTTTTAGTTTTTGCATCTTAGATGGGGTATTATATTGGAAAAATTTTGTTGGAATTTTGCTTAAATGTTTACTTGAAGATGATGCAGGAAAAATCATGCATGAGTTGCATGATGGAGAATGTGGAGGACAACTCTACTGGAAGGCCACAGTGAACAAAATTCTTAGATCTGGTTACTATTGGCCTACCCTTTTCCCAGACACTCAAAAGTTGGTCATGTCTTTCCATAAGTGTCAAATCTTTGATGGCAAAATAAAACTCCTTCCCTTACCCTTACATACCATCAGAGTTGAGGCACCTTTTCAACAATGGGGTTTAGACTTCATTGGGGAAATTCACCCATCCTCCTCAGCTCAACATAAGTGGATCCTCACAGCCACTGACTTCTTTACCAAGTGGATAGAATCTATACCTTCTAGAAATGCTAATGACTCTGTCATTATCAAGTTCCTTGAAACAAATATCCCATCCAGATTTGGTTGTCCCAGAAAAATCATAACAGACAATACTGCTACTTTTAAATCTAAAAATATGGTTGATTTCTGTTACAAATACCACATAACCTTGGACCATTCCACTGCTTTCTATCCCCAAGGAAATGGATTAGCTAAATATTCCAACAATATTCTCATCAATATCATCAAAAAATTGTTGGAACAAAATCAGAAATCATGGCATAGTAAACTAGTTCATGCCTTATGGGCTGATAGGTTAACTACAAAGAAGTCAATAAATATGTCCCCCTATCAACTAGTCTATGGCATGGATGCAGTCTTTCCCACCTCATTAGGAGTGCCAGTCATGAATCTCCTTCAAGAAGTGCAGGTTGAAGAGAATGATATGCAGAGAAGAATCAACCAAACAATCCATTTACAGCAGACCAGAGAAGAAGTTTATGAGAGAACACAGTTGGTCCAAAAAAATATGAAGAAGATTTTTGATAAGAGAACTAAGGTGGACAATTTCCAAGTTTTAAAGGTTTTTCTTAAGTGGGATTCAAGGAGATAAGAGAAGGGAAAACATGGCAAGTTTGAGAACTTGTGGAAAGGTCCCTATATTGTTCATGTTGAAAGGGGTCACAATGCATTTTTCTTGAAAGAATTTAATGGAGAAGATCTGTATGGAGGTCTTGTCAATGGTAGAATTCTCAAGCATTACTTCTGCCAAGAATCATAAGTTTCAAAGCATTCTATTTTGTCATTGTAAATATCATAGTCTAAACATTGCATTCAAAGTTATGAAAATAAAAAATACAAAAACAAATAAACAAAGAAAAGAGGGCAGATTGTAAAAAACAATAAAGGTATAGCCCCATACCAAAAAAGAGAAACAAATCTGAAAGTGTGCAAGCTTAAATGCCAATCCCGAAGAACACACTTCTAGTTAGTCAAACAGCCTAATCTTGACTAATTAGTTTTAAATTTTCTGCTGATAGGACAGTGAATTCGATTTTCCAAACTATTTAATATTGGCTTATCAGTAGATAGTTTAGGATAGAAATTAAAGGCTCAAACATGCTAAAAATATGAACCTAAGTTTCAAAGAGAAAATGACTCAAATATGTTTCAAATTCTGAGTCAAAGGATGTAAAATCTGGTTCTGAACAGCTTAAAATATGAACCAGTTAACAAAGGAAAGACAGCTCAAGTAAGAGTCAAAACAGAGCTGCAGAAAAGAGGAAGGAAATGCTTTCAAATTTCAAATCTCAAGCCTTCCATCTTTGTTTTAAAATTTTTGTGCAAAATAATGTCTATGTGCAACTTGTTTTTATGCCATAGACCAGCATCAAGTTAGAATATTCAATCCTGAGTTGAATGCTTTTTAAATTTCTGTTGTAGAATTTAGATAATAAAGTCTGTTGGACAGTTTAAACCCAATAGACAGTAGATTAGGTAGAGAATCACATGGGCTCAACTGTTTAATCTGAGTCCATGGAGAAATAAGGAGTAGAAATAGATTATATTTCCTACTTTCAAAAGAATAAAATTTTGTGAAAGAGTTTGCCAATCCAAGTGCACTCTAATGAAGAAAAAATCTTGGATCAGTAGGATTGGGTAGGTAGAAATATTGTATTGATAAAGCGCCATTGTTGATCCATGAATGCTAATATGTTTTAGAGCATAAGAAGATCATCCACTGAAAGGAAGGCAGCCCAATGGATGAGGCAATAGGTCAGCCTCTCAGAGAATGCAAGTCTGAAGTTCTTGATGCCTTCAAGAAGGCACCATCCCCAAGTGGAGCCACTGTTAGCCACCTATAAATTCTTATAGCATAAGGTGGCTAAAACTTTTTGGAGCCTTCAAGGAAAAAATTTTATTGCTAAAAAGTGTTGGCTCTTGAAGACTCTCAAAAGGCCTCATACCTTTGTCTAAATCTTCACTACTGTGCTCATTTCACACTCAGAAATTCTACTGATTTCAAAGCCAAAATACTGCTGCAAACTCCATTTTTCCTCCTCCATCCCCTTCCAAAACTAACCCCATTTTAACCCCTTCATCCCCCATAAAATCTTTCATTTTTCATTTTTCTTCCCTTTCCCCTTCATCAAAATCCTTCGATAAGGTTTAAGACCCTTTCTTAGCCTTATCGAAACCCTCAAACTCCTTTGAAAATCATTGAAAATCTATAAAAATCACATTTTTTATATATTATAGAGTTAAGCCCCCTTGGGCTAAGTCTTTAACCCTTCCCCTACATGCGTCTTGGTGCTAGAACCAAGCGCAAGCTTTCCAAGCGCTTATCGCATTGCCCGATTGCAATTAGCCCTTCATCCATTAACCCCCTGGGTCATATGGCTTTCCATATAGACCATGGCCCTCCAGACGAGCGTCGAACCTTATTTGAAATTTAATCTCTCTCCCCGAAGTTTAAACCTTAGTTTTATATAAATTTGTCGGTTTTATTATAGAATAAATTTTTCGCCGGTGTAAAGGTCCTAATCACTCTCCACCGTCGATCTAACCCGCAGATCGACAGTGCAATCCATCGCCTCGGTGGTTCCCGCCAACCACTCACTATTGCAAAAACTGGGTGGAATCCATCGCACCGCTTTCGAGAGGAGGGCGGTTTTTTCTCGATCGGCAGCAATTCCATTCACCGCCCGATGCGTGGCCTCAAGCACTGTTCAAAATACCGCCCTGATTGTGCGTTAAAGGTCAAATGTGGAGTGGGAGCGATATTGATGCGTGTCGTCCGATCTGAGGCCGCTCATCGGATGGTAGTCACTCTCCAAAGATGCTCATGCGATAACTCGGGGTACGACGCAGTGTTAAAAGCATCTCCGCCGTTGATCTGATCTGCAGATTGACGACCCAAAATTCATCACCCTGATTCCTCGTCCAGTCAACATTTCCAGACTCGGGAGTTTTATTCATCTAGATTTTATTGAAAATTTGATGTCTGGGCATTTTCCTAAGGTTTATTGACGCCTGTTCTCCGCGGTTGATCACATGGGCCGATCTCATCCGACGGCTCACGATCGTCCCAAACCCCGAACATGATTTTTGATCATTTTTTCGCTGAAACAAAGGTTTTAAACCTTTTTTCCCATTTTTATTTTCTTTTTCTAAATAACGTGACCCCTTCACGTTATTTAGTCACCCTCACTCTTGACTGTTGATCTTTGTGCGATCAACGGTTCCAATTTAATTTCCTCCCCCGCTCTCCTTTGACCTCCTCTAATCAATCTTGACCATTGGATGATGCCATCCAACGGCCATGCTCTCTCCACGCGCCTTCTGAAGCAGTAAAATTATACATGTAGGATTTGATAACATTATTTGTATTTTGCAGGGTTCCAATGGTTTTTTCTGCTGTGTCTGAAGAAAATTTAAAGGCAGAGGGTGACGATCCTCCCGCCTTCGATTCATCAAAGAAAATCATTTGCAGGGTTTAAAATTCACATTTCATTGGTGTTTGAAGAGGCATTGATGCCAAATCACCCTTGCGCAGCACTGTACACCGACAAAAAACAACAAGTCAATCACAAATCAAAGGATATCAATGTTGAACACAACACACACCAGCATGGAAGATTGAAGATATTTTTATGAGGATTATGGCCAACACATGATTATCAAAAGCCTAATCCTCCCAATTAAGACACAGTTAAATAGAAATCATAGAGGTTCATCAGAAAGAAAGTCTCCACCGCCACAGCTGAGGCAAATTGATTCCTCCCAGCTGCCACGTTGCCACCTGTGCCTCAAAGCATTCATATCAGAAGCCGAAGTTATTGATCAAGACCAGATGTCTTCCTCACAACGCAGCCAAAGGATAAATTCTGTAGATAAATTTAATGACAAAATATCAGCAGAGTTACTTTGACATTATACAGAGCCTCAAAGGTCAAAAAGAGCTCCCACCGAGCTTAAATATGAAAGTAAATTATTTAATACAAAGGACACCTATGTAAGCTTCTTCATTGAGCCCCCCAAAGTCCAGAAGACATTAAGATTCTATTAATTATCTTTGGAGATCTTTATCAGATCCCACCTCCTCATTCCTCTATAAATACTTCTATAGAAGATGAGAAGTGGGTTGGTTGATCACTAGTTGTAATATTGAAACTCTCTGAAATAATACATAGTCTACTGAAGTTGAAGAAAAAATTGAAGTCTTGGAAGCCTTGATGATGTTGTTGCATGCTTGTTCCTGAGAAGGCTCTATCATTGGATCCATGAGCTTGGCTGTTGGTGAAGTATTCTGAACTGTTTAATGTTTTCTCCTCTTTTCATACTGTTCCATAATTTCTTACTACAATAGGTTGAAATTTTTAGGCTAAGAAATGACTCGTGGAAGCACCGTAGACCTGTTCATCCTTCACTGTTTCATGTTTTATTATGCTGACGTATTTTAGAGTCTTTAATCTCTCTCTTTAGTTCTCATGCTTGTTTATTTCTATGATAGTTTGAATAAGATGGTTTCAACATGATTTATGGTTCTCCCTTCTTGTCTGCTGCCACTTAAAAGGTTGTTATTGAAGTCTCCCTTTGAAGTATTTATGTTTACAGTAAGCCAAGGAGGTCCGTTCTGATCTTTCCCTTGGTCCTTACTTAAGCAATTGTCTTAAAGGTCTTTATAGTTGTAATCATAGATGTGTTAGGTGTTCCCTCTTCTATGACTGCAATTATCAGTGAATCTTTTATGTTTTCTAAGTCATTTGAAATAAAATCTTTGAGGAAACAGGGTGTTCCCCGAATCTTAGATTTTATTTTAAAAGTTGTTTTGAAATCATTATTTTCTTAAAGGTGTGACTTTTAGAATTTATGGTTAGCCCTGTCTACCGAATAGCTCTTTATTGTTCAAGTTTTGCTTTCAAATTCCCTTTGTTTGAGAATTAAACTTCTCTTTCCAAATCATTGATGTCCATATCATTCCAAAAACCAAAGGATCCTGTGGCCGACTTAGATTTGCCCTCTGATATCCCATATCCATTGATGAGTATGTTGTGACCTCTTCTTGACTCCATTTCCCAATGAACCAGTTGTTTCTCCTTTCTATATATCTTTCCTAGACCTTTCATGTTATGTTGTATCAATTCAACGAAACAAATAAACAAACACCTACACTTAGTAACTAGTCTAAAACCAATACTCAAAGCACACAAGATAAACCTTTGCAAACAAACATTTGAGAGATCCCTCTATGAGAATAGGAGGGCTAGATCCTGGAACTCTAAAGATTGCTTCTAATGTTGCCTTGTCTTTTGATTTTCCAAACTATCAAAACACGGGACACCAAAAACAACCTTGAGGAATTTTAGAAGCCTATTCCCATACTAGATAAGACATTGTGATAGGAAATACTTTCAAAATAGTCCTAAAAAACATCAGCCTCTCTCATTTTTGAAGAAGCAGTCTAGCTTCACATAGGATCAACACTAGATCCCATCTAGATCCAAATCCCCCTACCGTAGTTGACAATCCAGAGAGTATTTTGTGGAAAAATTCTAGACCTGGAAAACCAACTACTGATAGGAACATCCCAAGAACAAAGTCTGTCCCTGAAAACCTTGTTGTCTTGGAGGATTCACACTTTGACTTGCATCATACAAAGAACATATTTAGAACTAGTTCTCAAGGTGATTTAAACCAATTTTATCTTGAAATTGCAGGTTTGCAGCAGAGCTTTAGTAGAGAAGCCTCACCTTCCACTCCTCCTGATTCCCAGCTTCTTCATCACTTTAGCCTTTTCCATAACAAATCTACTCAAAACCTGTTTTTTGGCCCAAGTGTTTCTTCCACTCCAATCCATACTACCATTATTCAAAAAACTCCATTTTAGCCCACTTTACTCCTTGTAAATCCACCTTTCTTTCCGGCCATGGCAGCATGGTATGCCCCATTAGTGTTACCACAACCTATAGCTCCCTTTCCAAATGACTATTGGTCTAAAATTCCCCATTTCACTGGAAAATAATCTACCACAGCTAAACAACATGTACATAGAATGGAAGATGCTTTTGATTATATGGAAATATAAGATGAGACCATAAAGATGAGAATCTTTGCTCAAAGTTTAGGAGGAGAAGTAAATAAGTGGTTTAAAGGCTTAACTCCTAATAGCATCCATGACCTTCCCTCTTTACATCAAACATTTATAAACAAATGGGAAATCAAGAGAAACCCTCTCCAAATATTAGCAGAGTATAGAAGTCTTAAAAGAAATCAGGGAGAGAGTGTTCATGACTAATCCACCAGGTTTAACAGTATCTACAATGCTCTTCCACCTCACATGAAACCTCCCTAAGGCATTGCATTAGTAAAATATCCTGAAGGTTTCGATGCTGATATGGCCTATCAACTAAGGGAGAGAGATTATTTAACTCTATAAGACATGAAGAAGAGAGCTCTGAGTGTAGAAGCAAACTTAATTGAGAAAAGAGCTAGGTTAAGATCAGAGAAGAGGGTAACTTATAAATATGATAATACACCCTCAACCTCGTCCTCTGATACCAAAATTGAAAACCTAGTGAAAGTAATGGAGAGGATGCTTGAAAAGATAAATCTAAATGATAGAGTTCCTCCTAGAGAAAACAAAAACAAAAATAGAAACCAAAATCTGAGAAGAGACCCCAATCAATATAGACAAAGAGACAATGACCAACAAATTAGACCTCCCTTCCAACAAAACTATGTAGACCAAGATGAGGAAGAAAGGGAGATTGAAAGTTTGGGAGAAGATCATGTAAACTTGATTGGATCAGATAGTGGGGATGATGTTTTCCTCACTGAAGAAGAACAAGGTTTCTTCTCCTTAGATCAAAATGAAAAAACCTATGAGAATTCTAATGATTATAGACTGGGGTTTGAAAATGAAATCATGGAGGTGCACAAACAATATGATCTTAGGAGAAAAGGGAACATAGACAACTCAAAAGGTAAAAACACTAGCACTGTTGTTAGGAAAAATGAAGAAAATCAGCCTAAGAAAACAATAGAGAAACCCAACATTTTGGCTAAGAAAACAGATTTAAACAAAGACAAGAGTAGTTAGCTAAATGTTGAACAAAGCAGCCCTAGCACTTCAACTAGTGGCCCTAACAAAATTGTCCCAAATAGCAGTCCAAACAAAGTTCAACAAATCAGAATTGCTGAAAGGAATTCAATTGAGAAAATAGATATAAATATGACAAAATCAATAGTTCTTTTCAGCCTTGAAGGAGAGATTACTAAGATAAAAATTACCATACCTCTAACTGAACTAGTAACCCAAGAAGTGCACAAAAGCCAAATTTTGAAAGCCTTTAATTCAGGAAGTGACACTGATACATTAAACATGACAGATGACAAACCAGAATTGTTGTTTGGTCCAGAAGCTAAAGGAAAATACCAAGAAGGACCTGTCCCTCCCTTCTATGTCAGTTTGAATATACATGATAGGATATTACACAATGCCATGTTAGACTTTGGAGCTTCACATAATCTTATGCCTAAAGTGGTAATGGAAAGCTTAGACTTAGAAATTACTAAACCATGCAAGGATGTGTATTCCTTTTACTCAAGTAGAGTCAAATGCTTGGGTTTAATCAAAGATTTATATGTAAACTTATCTCAGATCCCTGCCAAGAGTCTAGTTATGGATATAGTAGTAGCTGACATTCCCCCAAAGTACGACATGATTTTATCAAGATCACGGGGATCCAAACTTTAGGGGAGCCTTCAAATGGAAATTTCTTATGCCACCATCCCAGTTTTTAACCAAAACAGAAGATTATACAGGGAATACCACATGAAATACATGGCGAGAAACATAAATAAACCAAAAAAATCTCCCATATATTCCATTCAATCAAGTTTAGATTCCTTTATCTTGCACAATGAAGATGAAATCACTCAACAAGAAAAGGAAAGCAAAGAAGGAATCAATTTACCAGAACAATAAGAACTTCCCTCAAATCAGATACCAAAAATTGGCAATCAGTAGCAACAAGAAAATGAAAATGAGGCAGATATACTTTAGGCAATAAAATTTGATGGGTCTTGTAATAAAACAAGTGCAGGGGCAGGTGTATGAATTCAAAATACAAATTAGGGTTATTCATATAAACTAGATTTTACATGCACCAACAATATTGCTGAATATGAAGACTTTCTCCTTGTCTTACAATTGCTTAATCAATTAAAAGCCCATAAAATATCTATCCTAGGAGATTCTGAACTCATCATTAGACAAATAAAAGGATAATATTCAGCTAAAAACCCAAGACTTAGAGAATATCGAAATGCTGCCTTTGATCTCCTAAAGACCTTTGAAAGATATGAACTCATTTTCATACCAAGAGCACAAAATCATCTATCAAATGAACTTGCTTTCAATGCCAGCAATTGCCAAGTACCTCAGATAAATTAAAATCTTAACATAAAGGTAAAAAATAGGCCTGCAGTGCCTGACAATGAGGACCACTGGAAAGTGTTTGACACTGACAAACACATAGATTATTTCCTAAAATTAGAAAATTATTTTTCCATACCAGCATTGGAAATCAGCCATGAAGAAAACTGTTTGGATAATGAACAAATCCTAGAAACAGAAATGACATAGTCTGCTGATATAAATCACTGTGAGAATATTTTTGAAGCAGAATTAATTGACAATGCAGACCAGAAAGACTTGGAAGTTTTACAATGTAAGAATGATACAATTCCAAGAGGTCTCACACCTTTAGAACACCTTTTTGAATTTAATGATGTAGCCAAAGAACCAAGAATGGAGCCTATGGAAACAGATATAGAAGAACATAACATAGGCAGCCTAGCAGAACCCAAAATGATCAAACTATCCAGCACTCTCCCAGCTCATATAAAATTGCAATACATAGAACTGTTCAAAGGGTTTAGAGATGTGTTTTCTTGGGAATACAAAGATCTAAAATCTTATGACACTAGCATCATTCAACACAAAATTCCTCTTAAGGAAAATCAAAAACCTTTAAAACAGAAACTAAGAAGGATAAACCCCGTTTTATTGCCTTTAGTTAAAAAATAAATTGAAAATATGTATGATATTGGGATTATAGTACACATTATATATTCAGAATGGATACCAAACCTAGTTTCTGTTAGGAAGAAGATAGGGGAAATCAGGCTCTGCATTGACTTTAGAAATCTAAATAGAGCCTCACTGAAAGACAACTATCCCTTGCCCAATATGGACCATATACTCCAAAGGGTAGTTGGGTCAAAAATAATATCATTGTTGGATGGGTTCTCAGGTTACAATCAGGTGTTAGTGCTCCCAAGTGATCAACACAAAACTGCTTTTACTACACCTTGAGGCACCTTTATGTATGTCAAAATTCCATTTGTTTTGATGAATGCAAGGGTGACCTTCCAAAGGGCCATGGACATAGCCTTCTAAGAAGACATTGGCTATTTTATAATCATTTATCTTGATGACATAACCATTTTCTCAAATACTGATGAAGAACATTTGAATCACTTAGGAAATTTTTTTGAGAAATGCAGGAAATTTGTCTTATCTTTGAATCCCAAGAAGACACTCTTTAGTCTCCAAGAAGGTAAACTTCTTGGTCACATAATTTTAGAAGAGGGAATCAAAGTAGACCCTAAAAGGATTGATGGCATATTGAAAATCAGCCATCCAAGAAGCCTCAAAGAATTAAAATCTTTCATTAGGAAGATAAATTTTTTGAGGAGGTTTATCCCCAACCTTGCTAAGCTACTGAGAAAAATTACAAACATGCTTAAGAAAGAGGTAGGTGTTAAATGGACAACACAAGCCAAACAATCATTTAAACTGGTTAAACAAGTTCACACTCAAACACCAATCTTGATTAGTCCAGATTTCGCCAAAGACTTCTATATCTTTTCTTTTGCATCTAAACATACAATAACCGCAGTATTACTTCAAAAGAATGACTTGGGGCAAGAAAAACCAATATCCTTTTTCAGTAGAGCCTTAAGATATGTTCCTCTCAAATATAACATCATGGAGAATCAAGCCTTAGCATTATTGAAAGCATTAAAAGACTTGAGAGTCTACATTTTACACTCTCACATAATTGCTTTTGTTCCACATACTGTTTTCAAGGACATTCTAAGTCAAGACCCTGATGGTAAAAGGGGAAAATGGATTGCAACTATTTTTGAATATGACTTAGAAATCAGGCCCACCAAACTTATTAAAGGGTAGGGATTAGCAAAAGCTCATGGCCGAGTCAAACTTCTGGGCATTAGATATGAATATGGTGGATGTGTTGGAAGAACTAGAAGAATTCACTGCTCCTTTCATTGAAGAAACATTTTTGAATTCTCCTTGGTATGTTGATGCTAGTATGAATCTTTTGTCAAAGTGTATGAAAAAATACCACTTTAGCTACGCATAAAAAATAGCCCTAACATCAAATATGGCTGCCAATATCTTCAAATCTGCAATTGGTTGATCAAGAAAAATGCTGCACAAATCCAGATCTATGCATAAAAAGACATTAAGCAGTGAAAATAAGGTTTTTCTCCATGCATCCAATAGACAAGACAAGAACAATATTTTTGAAACAATTTTTATATTAAGGGCACCTGAGAGGAAAACAAGAAAGGTGTTTCCAATTCTCCTCAATGGGATGGGTTATTGAAAGTCCTCAACACTTCAGATCTAGCATTTCTCTCTCTTGTTGGTGTACAAAACCCAGACAAACATAAAAAGACATTAAGCAGTGAAATTAAGGTTTTTCTCCATGCATCCAATAGACAAGACAAGAACAATATTTTTGAAAGAATTTTTATATTAAGGGCACCTGAGAGGAAAACAAGAAAGGTGTTTCCAATTCTCCTCAATGGGATGGGTTCTTGAAAGTCCTCGGCACTTCATATCTAGCATTTCTCTCTCTTGTTGGTGTAGAAAACCCAGACAAACATAGAACTCAAAGGGAGCTCACAAAGCAAATAATGGAGAATGTGACAATGATAATGGCTCAAATTCAGACCAAGAATAAAGATCCATAGTGATCTAATAGGCAAGAAAAAGTGACAAATGAATGGGAAAACCATTCTATTTATAACGAAATATTAGGGTAGTCTAGAACTCAGTGCATGAATAAAATATTATTAACCAAATTCTAGAACCACCTTTTAGGAATATTTTATTATACTTGTTGGAGGGAAAAGGATTTTGACTTGGGTCAAATCCTTTATTTATAAATAATAAATAAATAAATGGTTTATTTATTATTTTAAGGAAATGGTGGAAACATAATTAAATAAATAATGATTTATTTAATTATTTATAAATGATTTAGTCAAATTTAACTAGGAATATTATTTAAATGAGGATTAAATAACTTATTCCTAGGAAATAATCAAATAAATAAGGATTTATTTAATTGATTTCCTTGTTTTGGGTTAAATATGACCAGGAATAATAATTAAATTGATGTTTAACTAATTATTCCTTGAGGAAATATAAAAAAATATAGATTTGTTTATTATTTCCTTTTGGGGTTTCTTTTTTAGACCATAAACAACTTAATAAAGGTGTTTTACTAAGTTATTTCACATAGTGAAAGCAATTTTACTCAGGGTAAAATTGGTTTTACATGGTGTACTTGGTTCCATCTCATAATAATAGGTTAGATGACCAAAAAATGGTGTAACAGCTGACATCATTTATGTGCTTTTATATTTGAATGCCCCTCCTTCTTTGTCTAAAACTAAAGCTAGATTCTTGAAATAGAAGGCTTTGAATTATTGCATATTAGATGGGGTATTATATTAGAAAAATGCTCTTGGATTTTTTCTTAAACTTTTACTTGAGGATGATGTAGGAAAAATCATGCATGAGCTGCAAGAAGAAGAATGTGGAGGACACCTCTACTGGAAGACCACAACAAACAAAATCCTCAGATCTGGTCACTATTGGCCCACCCTTTTCCCAGACACTCAAAATTTAGTCATGTCTTGCCATAAGTGTCAAATTTTTGATGGAAAAAGGAAAATCCTTCCATTACCTTTACATCCTATCATGTTGAGGCACCCTTTCAACAACGGGGCTTGGAATTCATTGGGGAAATCAACCCATCTTCATCAACCTGGCATAAGTGGATCCTCACTACCACTGATTATTTTACCAAATGGATAGAAGCCATACAACCTAGTAATGCTACTAACTTTGTCATTATCAATTTCCTTGAAACAAACATCCTATCCAGATTTGGTTGTCCTAGAAAAATCATAACAGAAAATGTTGCTGCCTTTAAATCCAAAAGAATGGTTGATTTCTGTTACAAATATGACATCACCTTGGGCTATTCTACTGCCTACTATCCCCAAGGAAATGGATTAGCTAAATCTTCCAACAAGAGCCTCATCAATATCATCAAAAAGTTGTTGGAGCAGAATCAGAAATCATGGTACAGTAAGCTGGTTCATGCCTTATGGGATGATAGATTAACTACAAAGAAGTCAATAAATATTTCCCCCTATCAGATGGTCTATGGCATGGATGCAGTCTTACCAACATCAGTAGGAGTTCTAGTCATGAAACTCCTTCAAGAAGTCCAAATTGAAGAGAATGATATGCAGAGAAGAGTCAACCAAACAATTCATTTACAGTAGTCTAGAGAAGAAGTCTATGAAAGAACATAGTTAGTCCAAGAAAATATCAAGAAGCTATTTGATAAAAGGACTAAGGCAAAAAATTTCCAAGTTGGAAATGTGGTTCTTAAATGGGATTCAAGAAGGGAAGAGAAGGGAAAACATGGAAAGTTTGAGAACTTGTGGAAAGGACCCTATATTATTCATGCTGAGAGGGGTCACAATGCATTTTTCCTGAAATAATTGAATGGAGAAGAACTATATGGAGGTCCTTTCAATGGCAGGATGCTCAAGCATTACTTCTGTCAAGAATCATGAGTTTCAAAGAATTTTATTTTCCATTGTAAATATCATCGTTTGAACATTGCATTCAAAGTTAGAAAAATAAAAATACAAAAAATAATAGAAAGGAGAAAAGAGGGCAGATTGTCAAAACAAGAAAGGTACCGCCCCATAAAAAAAAAAAAGACAAAGTCTGAAAGTGTGCAAGCTCAAATTCCACTCCTAAAAACACACTTCTAGTTAGTCATACAACCTAATCATGACTAATTATCTTTTCAATTTACTGTTGATAGGTTAGTGAAATAGATTAGCCAAACAATTCAATCTTGGCTTATCAATAGGGTAGATTAGGATAGAAAAAAAAAGGTTCAAACAAGCTCAAATCCTAAACCTATGAGATTGATGAAGAACTGGTTCCAATATGCTCAAAACTTGAACTAGGTGAGAAAGAAAACACAGCTCAAACAAATTCAAAAATAGAGCTAGAAAAATAATGAAGGATGTTTTTAAATTTTCAGATCTTAAACCTCGCAATTTTGTTTTAATTTTCTGCAAATTTTAGTCTATGTGCAGCTTGTTTTTATGCCATAGACCACAGCAAGTCAAACTGCTTAATCCCAGCTTGGCTAATTTTAAATTTCTATTTTAGAATTTAGAGAATAAAAATCTGTCAAACAGTCTAATTCTGACAGATAGTAGTTAGGTAGAGAAACTTATGAGTTCAACTGCTTAATATAAACTCATGGAGGAATAATATTAGAATTATATTAGTTTCCTGTTTTTAAAAAGAATAAAATGTTGATGAAGAGATTTTTCTAGTCCAAATGCACTCTGAAAGAAGAAAAAATTTTAGGATCATTAGGAATGGGTAGGTAGAGATTTTGTTTTGATAGAATTCCATTGTTTCAAATTGCTGCAGAGATCACTATATCTAAAGAAGGTCAGCCAAAAGAAAAGAAAGGCTGTTTCCCAATGGATTAAGGCACTGGTTTACTGAAAAGCCAGAGATCAATAGTTGAGGTTCTGGACACCTAAAGAACCAGTTGTCCTCCCCAAGTGGAGCCACTGTTAGCCACCTATAAATTTTGTTATACCAAGAGGTGGCTAGACTTTGTATTCAAGCCTTCAAGAGATAGTTTCCTTTGAAAACCTATCATATTTTTGAAATATTATGATGTTCTTTGTCCTTTGAGTTAAATCTTCACTGATGTTTCACTATTAATCCTAAAGTGCATGCTGTTTACCAAAGAAAACTACTTAAAAACTCCATTTTCCCATCATTTCAATTCTCCATTTTCACCCTTCTTCCCTTTCACAAATCCCACTATAAACCTTCATTTAACCTTCAAAATCACTCTAACCCTCTTTCTAGCCTATTATCTACCTCTGATTTGGCTTTAAAATCCTCTTTTAGCCTATTGGAACTTTGTTTTGGCCTTAAAAATCACTATTTTTGGGCCTAAATCAGTCTATTTGCACTATAAGGTACTTAAGCCCCTGAGGGCTTATGTCCTTTAGCCCCTTCCTACATGAGTCCTTAGCCTCGCAATAGGGCGCTTAAAACACAAAGCTTCCATGTAAAAAACCCTTTTCTCCTTCTATTTTTCTATTTTCGACGTTGTGGTCCAAACAGATCTGGATCGTTGATCTCCGCAGATCAATGGCCATCATGCCCCATCCTTCCGCCTGATCACTGTCCCTTCTTCCCCTTTCAACATAACTCGCCCCATCATTGAATCTTAATCGTTCATCCTTAAAATTTGACGATCAGGATGTAACGCGATGACCCAAACACCCGTCCACTATGCGACAAAAGCGTTACGTCACCATGGACCTCGCATACATTTTTACCCCGCATCTTGCCCTCCATCACGTTTTATCCTCATTGTTCGATCTATCGCCGATCATCCGACAGACCATAATAAATCTCGCATAAATTTTGGCCTCCCTTCGCAGTGTGCTACTTCCGCGTAATATGGGCGGTTTTCATTTTCCACGTGTCAATCAATGTATGGAATCGCATTTTTTCAACCAAAATCTAAAACCGCTCGAACGTTGCGTGAAAACCATTCCGATTTTCTTCCTTACCACACTCCGCAACATTATTTCGATTTTTAATCACTGTCGTTGATATCTGAGATCGAACGACTCTTATCATGTCACAACCCCATTCATTCATTTTTCACCTATTCTCCCAAATGATTCCATCGGGCAATCCCCACCATTGATTTTTCTAATCTAACAGCCCACATTCAATCTCGCCCCATCCATTCTCCATTCATCGAACCCCTCAAATGATTTTTTCAAACGATCTCCACTGTTGATGGTCATAATCTAATGGCCCACGTTCATCCTCGCACCCAAACTCCCATTGCACCTGCTTTCGCCTTCCACCATGTTTTTCACCCATTTTTCCGCTACATCCACCTTTTTCATCACTGCTCCTCCATCCCCACGAGCCTCTGAAGCAGTCTCCCCCACTCCCTGCTGGTTTTTATAATGAGTTTATCATCTTTTGCAGGTTTGAAAGGGTGCGAATTCATACTGTCTCCACAGTCACAGTCATGGTGATTTAGAATGCAGAAAGACTATCATAGAGCCAAATATAGCCGAGGAAGACATCCCTAAGAGGGTTTAAAATGTGTTGTATTGAAGATCAGGTTATCAAACCCTAACATAAACCCTCTAGTGCCTCTGTAGCCTGTATATTCACAAACACAAGTCAGAAGAAGCAGCAAAGTGTATCATAAGAAGAATTAAGTGATTAATACCTAAACATGAAGATCATGGTTTTTAATCTTAAGGTTTAAATAAAAAAAGACAATATCAAAGAATAAAGACCCGAAGACTAAGATTAAGGCCTAATTAAGCCTAAACGTAGACCAAAAGTAGATTAAAGGTGTTTTAAAAAGAAACAGAGGAACATATCAGCAAAATAAGCCTCCACTGCCACATCAGAGGCTATCTATCCTCTTCAGCTACCAAAATGCCACCTACAAGCTTCAATAAATCAAAAGAAGGCATACTTATTGCCTAGTCAGTGATAGTTTGCCTAAAGACAGCTGAACAGTTATTACAAACAAATACAAGATATTTCAAACTGTCAGTAAAGTTATTGTAAAGGATAAATGGGCCTTAAAGTCAATCTTTTTACCCATTAAGCCTAAAAAAGCAGAAACAGAATAAATGAAATAGAGTTTTAATTCGATGCATTCCTGCCTTATGCCTTGCATGGTTTTCAAGGCTAGGAGTTGCATTTACTGTAGAATTAATTACACTTCAATCCTAAAAACTCTTCCACCTCCTCATTTCTTCTATAAATACTTCTGAAGAAGATGAGAAGTTATTGGTTGGTCACTAGTTGTAATACTGAAAACTCTCTGAAATAATACATAGTCTATTGAAGTTGAAGAAAAAATTGAAGTCTTGGAAGCTTGATGATGTTCTGACATGCTTGTTCTTGAGAAGGCTCTATCATTGGATCCCTGAGCTTGGTTGTTGGTGATGTATTCTGAACTGTCTGTTGTTTTTCCTGTTTTCATTATGTTTCATAAATTCTTATTACAATAGGATAAAAAATTTAGGCTAAGAAATGACTCCTAGAACCACCTTAGACCTATTTATCCTTCACTGTTTTATGTTTTCTTCTGCTGAGCTATCTTAGAGTCTTTAATATTTCTCTTTAGTCCTCATGCTTTTTTATTTCTCTAATAGTTCAAATAGTTGGTTCCAACATGATTTATGGTTTTTCCTGCTTGTCTGATGCCACTTGAAAGCTATTTTTGAAGTCTCCCTTTGAAGTACCATTGTTTACAGTTAGCCAAGGAGGTCTGTTTTGATCATACCCTTTGTCCCTGCTTGAACAGTTGTTTTATAGGTCTTTATAGTTGTTATCATAGATGTGTTAGGTTTTCTCTCTTCTATGACTGCTATTATCAGTGAATCTTTTATGTTTTATAAGTCCTTTGAAATAAAATCTTTGAGGAAATAGTATGTGCTCCTGAATATTAGATTTCATATTAAAAGTTGTCTTAAAGTCATCATTTGCTTAAAGTGTGGTTTTTGGAATTCATGGTTAGACCTGTCTATCAAATACCTCTTTATGTTCAAGTTATGTTTTTAAGTTCCCTTTGTTGAGAATTCAAACTCTCTTTTCAAACCATTAATTTCCATCTCATTCACAAGAACTAAAGGATCCTGTGGCCATGTTAGATTTTCTCTTTGATATCCCATATCCACTTATGAGCCTGTTACCAACTTCATTTTGACTCCATTTCCCAATGAATCTGACACTTCTTCTTTCTACCTATGTTTCCTATACCTTACATGTTATGTTGTACCAATTCAACCAAAGAAAAAAACCAAACAAACACTTGCACTTAATAACTAGTCTAAAATCAATACTTAAAAGAAAACAAGACATATCTTTGCAAACAATTTGAGAGATCCCTCTCTGAGAACAGGAGGACTAGATCCTGGAAATCTAAAGATTGGTTTGATGTTGCCTTGTCTTTTGGTTATCCAATATATCAAAACATAGGATCCCAACAGCCTTAGCCTTAACTTTACCCTTAACCTAACCTTAACCTTAAAATTAACCTTACCCTTAAGGTAAAGTCAAGGTTAAGGTTACGTTAAGGGTAAGGTTAAGGTTAAGGTTTGGTTAAGGTTAGGGTTAAGTTATAGTTAAGGACAAGGTTAAGTTTAACTTCAAGGGTAAGGTTAAGCTTAAGGTTAAGGTTATGGGTTTAGTCAGGTTAAGGTTAAGGTTAACGGTAAGGTAAAGTTCAAGGTTAAGGTTACGTTAAAGGTAAATTCAAGGTTAGGTTTACGTTAAGGGTTTGGTCAAGGTTAAGGTTAGGGTTAGGTTATAGTTAAGGTCAAGGTTAAGGTTAGGTTATAGTTAAGGTAAAGTTAAGGTTATGGGTAGGTTAAGGTTAAGGTTAATTTAAGGTTAAGGTTAAGGCTTGGTCAAGGTTACAGTTAAGTGATAGTTAAGGTCAAGGTTAAGGTTATGTTAAGGGTAAAGTCAAGGTTAAGGTTAAGGGTAAAGTTAAGGTTAAGGTTAAGGTTTGGGTTTAGTTAGGTTAAGGTTAAGGTTAAGGCTTAAACTTAACTTTAACCTTAACCTTAACCTTCCCATAACCATAACCTTAACCTTGAATTTACCTTTAACCTAACTCTAAGTGTAAAGGTTCAGGTTAAGGTTAAGGGTAAGTTTAAGGTTACAGGTTTAGTTAGGTTAAGGTTAAAGTTAGGTTAAGGTAAAGTCAAGGTTAAGGTTTAGGTTAAGGGTAAATCTAAGATCAAGGTTAGGGTTAGGTTATAGTTAAGGTTAAGGTTAGGTTAAGGGTAAAGTTAAAGTTCATGTTAAGGAAAAGGTCAAGGTTAAGGTTAATTTAGGTTAAGGTAAGTTTATGGTTAGGTTAAGGTTAAGTTTAAAGTTAGGTTAAGGGTAAAATCAGGGTTAAGGTTAAGATTAGGGTAAGGTTAATGTTAAGGTCACAGTTAAGGTCAAGGTTAGGGTTAGGTTATAGGTAAAGTTAAGGGTAAGGTTAAGGTTAGGGTTAGCTTATAGTTAAGGTTAAGGTTAAGGTTAAGTATAAGTTAAGGACAAGGTTAAGGTTAAGGGTAAGGTTATAGCCTAACCCTAACCTTGACCAAAACCTTAACCTTAACCTTAACCTGACTAAACTCGAAACACCTAACCCTAACCTTTAATAAACCCTCAACCTTAACCTTAACCTTAACCTCACTAAACCCATAACCTTAACCTTAAACTAACTTTAATCTTAACCTTCCCCTAACCTTAACCCTAACCTTAACCTTAACTTTACCCTTAACCTAATCTTAACCTTAAATTTAACCTTAGCTTTAACCTGATCTTAACCTTAACCTTAACTTTACCCTTAACCTTAACTATAGCCTAACCCTACCTTAACCTTGTTAGGAATCTGTAATTTTAGCAGAGTGGCAAGACTGAAGCTGCAGAGACAACATTGGAACCACTTTGGGATTCTAGGATCTAGCCCTCCTAAATCCAGAGAGGGATCTCTCTAATAAGTGCAAATATTTATTTATCTTTAAGTCTTTTGGGTGTGAATTTAGGCTAGTTATAAAGAACAAGGGTTTGTTTTTGGTTTTGGATGGTTGAGAATGATTTTTAGTTGAGTGGAAAGTCCTAAAATGAAAGAGTTTAAAAGGGGTGAAGATATAAACAAAAAGAACAAGATTTGGCTGATAGGATAGATATGAAATTGGTTTTAGTCCATTGGGCTATGGAGTCATAAAAGGGTTTTATTGTGCAACAATTTCAAGAGTGGTCCAAGGGGAAAATCATCTATATCAAAATATCCTTTTAGATTAAATGATGGAATGGAACATTAAAAGTGTTGGAAAGGTGGAAAAAGCCAATAATTTCAACGAGAATTTATCAACTTTCCAAACAAGAAAAGCCTTTTAAGCAACTATTTGAAACCAACCAAAGACACGACTAACCTTAAAATTCTTTGGACAAGCTTGTATTAAAGATAAATTATTAGAAAAACAATCCAAAAATCCACATGATTACTTTCAAAAGGGATGAAAATAGATAAGAAAACAAAGTGCAGCTTAAGATCAAGCAAGATACTTTTAAACCTAAAACTATTTCAGCATACTCTTAGGGAAACTTTTAGAACAACCTTAGGAGAAAGAAACTAGAAGACAGGGAAAACCATATACTTTTCTAGTCTAAATCTACTTAGCATATAATGAAAATATCATTCAAGAACTTCCTTTCAATATTTTCACATCAAGACAAGGACAAACCAACATTCCTTGATAATGTTTATACTTATATTAAGCCATTCTTAAAAACACAATTGGAGGAAAGAATTAAGATAAAGCTTATCAGTGAGAGTAGGGTACCTTTGACAGTAAATCCTAGCTCTATATTTGTTTTTCTTTATCAGAGAATAAGTGAAACAAAATGGCATACATGAAAGGAAAAAAATAACGCAGTAAGAAGTACTTCACCAATGATATAGACCAGGATCCCAAGAATCAGCTTGTATATTGATGTCAATCCAGTTACATACTTCAAGTCCAATGTTTTAGTACAACAATCATCTTCTCTTCTCAGCCTAACTTATTTGATCACAAATAGAGCTTCAAAGCCTCTGAACACTATTTACATGTAGAAAGTTTCAAGCACAACTATTATGTCAAAGTTCAGCAACCAACCATTTACAATGTGCTCCTCAAGAAGATTTTATAGGAAAATGAGGAGGTGGAAATGTTTCTAAGGTTCAAGTATCATAAATTCTACAGTTAATGCAATTCTCTACCTTGAAAACCATGCAAGGCATAAGGAAGGAATACATTCTATCTATATCTCTGTTTCATAACTCTGTTCTACTTTCAAGGCTTAGTGGATTGAAAGATTGACTTCAAGGCACTTCCTTATCTTTGTAATAACTTCTATGACAGTTTGAAACTAGTTTCTTTGATTTGAAATAAATGTTCAGATGTCTTTATGCTAATATCTTCTGTTCTGGTAATAACTAGGCCTTCTTTGATTGCTTTGAGGCTACAGGTGTCTTTTTGGCAGCTGGAGAGGATTCAATTAGCCTATGATGTGGCAGTGGAGGCTTTCTCGGACTGATAGATATTATTTTTTTGACCTAAAACATGGCTAATTTGTTTTTGATCTGTGTTCCAGGCATAATTTTCCTTAATCTATGTCTTAAGATCTTCAAACTATTTCTAACTATGGATTAGGCTTTTGATTTTCTAAATTTATGACTTAATCCTTCTTAACTATGTTTAAACCTTTAATTATTCACTTCTGCTTTGATTTCATGTTGTCAAACTGATACTCTTTGGCTGTGGTGTTTGATGTGTTTTCATTGTTGTTGCAGGCATGCAGAGGGTTGTATAACGTCATCAGTGCTCATGAGGCGAGGATAAAACAAGATGTGGAACCCTGCAGAAATGATTTATTTGAAGGATAAAGGCCTGGGGGATCGTCATTCCCAGCCTTTGATTTTCTTTAAAATAATGGAAAAACCATTAAAACCTGCACAAACAAATGAAATTATAAAAAATCCTGCGAGATAAGGTTTAAACTACTTTCGAGGTTTAGGTTAGATCGTTACCGTTGGATGAAAGCAACCAACGGTGAGGATTGCTCGCTAGGATCAGACAGGAAGGCCGTTGGGAAAATGGTGGTGGAGATTAAGTTTGGGTCGTTGATATGCAAAGATCAACGATCGAAATCGATCGGGAAAATATAATGTAGAGGGGCAGATTTTATAGTGAAAATGGAAGAAATTGTAAAGGAAAATGGTCAAAAACCTTTGCTGGAGGGAATAAAGGGTTAAATGAAATTTGGGGTTTCCGAAAGATTCTGGGCCATCGGATTTGACCAGCCACAGAGATCAACGATGGATATTGATTGATGAATTCCTTGGGAGGATGGGTGGAGGGTGATGAAATAAAAGGCGAGCTTGAGCTGGGACCATTAGATCTTAGAGATCAACGGCGGAGAATAAACATAAGAAAATGCAATGGAAATGGGAAAGGTGGTTTTGGCTATAAAAACCACTTGTGTCATGCGGAGAAGAGGGGGAGAGGTAGTATTTCCTTTTTGAATGCGATATGCATCTTTGGCCAACACGTGGCTTTTCAAAACCACCCATATCGCGTAACTTTGAAAAATTAACCTTCGAGCTTAAAATCACGCGATATGGAGTCTTAGCGGTTAGATCAAAGGCGAGTATATCCAATGGTGGAGATGAGAGCGCGATAAGACAAGTTGCGCGGGCGGAAGAAGGTGGGGCAAGGTCAAGGCAGTTTTAATCTACGCTGTTAGATCGTCGGAACAGATGGTCGGGATTAATCAAGGGTGGAGGTAGGTCCCAAAGGAGTTGGGACTACCGGGTTGGATATGGATCGTAGGATCAAAAATATTAATAGCTCAGATTTAATCTCATGGTTATTGAAATAGAATATGAGGCAGGGGTCGGGCGGAGATCAGGTGATTATGGACCGTTGATCTGTAGAGATAAACGACGGATCATCACCTAAGAGTTTGAATGGAGGGGCCTTATGAATTTACAAAGGAAGTCAGGGTTCGATCTAGACCATTAGATCGATAAAACGAATGGCCTAGATGTGATCGCAGGGTCGCCAATCGGCAGAGGTGAGAGAAAAGGCACAAATAAAACTTGTGATGTGATTAAATGTGAACCGTCAAATCTTTAGAGAGATCGACGATTGGGAATGAATCTGTGGGATAAAAGCGGAGGAAAACAGGTGGAGTTTTTATTAATATAGGCCACTGATTCTTGTGGATTAGATGGTCCAGATTGAATCGGAAGTTTTGCAATCGAAGGAGGAGAGAGGAATACAACTTTGAAATGCGTCGATGTGATTAAGCGCAAGCCGTTAGATCTAGGAGAGATCAACAGCCAGGATTGAATCGGCAGTTGATGAAGAGGTGTGGCGGGGTGCGATGCAATTAGCGTTGACCGTCAGATCTATAAATATTGACGGCTCAGATCACAGTGGAGGGTGGCAGAACAAATATCAATCGCATCGGATAAATTCAATTTACAAAAGAAATGCGGTCACAACAATCTTCCGATAGAGATTAGCGCCCGAGGCTTTAGCACCTAGTCTTGGGTGCGGGTCATATATGGGGAAGTGGTTAGGGGGTTTCCTAGAGGAAAGGGCCTAATCACATCGGAAAATTTTGAAACAAACCTGTTAGCCACCTATAAAATTTGTCATATCAAATGGTGGCTAAATCAATTTTTTGAAGCCTTCAAGAAACAATTTTATTGAAAATTGTTGGTTCTTAAAGCCTTATGAAGATATCTTATCCTTTGATTAATCTTCACTATTTTTTCCCTCTTAAACTCTGAAAATATGTTGTTTTACCAAAGGAAAATACTGTTGCAAAGACCCATTTTCCCCCTTCATTTTTACCCCTTCTTCCACTCATACTTAACCTCCATTTCATCCCCTTTTCCTCATACAAATTCCTCCATTTTCATCATTTTTATCTTCAAAATAATTTCAAGACCCTTTTAAAATCATTTGGTCTCCTTCCATTGGTTTTAAAAAGCCTTCTTTCCTCTACTGAAAGCCTCATTTTTCCTTAAAAACTCTGTTTTAAAAGCCAAAAAACAGTTTTTTTGTTATATAAAGTTTTAGCCCCTAAGGGCTTAACTTTCTTAAACCTCCGCTTCATAGGATCCTAAGCCCCGCAACCAGGCACTTAAAGGATTCTAAACCCTTCTTCTAAACCTTCAAAAACCTTTTTTTTCCTTTGTATTTTGTAAAAACCTGACCTTTTCATTAAGTCCGATGGTTCATTGGTTGGGCAAATCTCGACCATTGATTTAAACCGATCAATGATCGATGAAATCTCACATCGGGGTTTTTCATTGGGTGCATTTGAAAGGCCCCTTAATTTTTCCAATTTTTATAAGCCCCTTTTTGTTAAAAAACCCCCCAAACCACTTCCCCACCATAAAACCCATGCCCAGGACCAAGCGATTAAGTCCCAGCACTAATCGCATTGGAGTTTTTGAATTGGGAATATTTTAATAGTTATTGCCCCCTCCGATTGGTCACCTCCCGATGGCTTCCCAACCATTGATCTTCCCCGCCAAACCCAGATCCAATGGCCCACATTTCTCTTTCCCAAATCCCATCCCTTTGCCTTTGGACCTTCGATTCATTCCTGACCGTCGATCTCTCCAAAGATCTAACGGTCCACATATAATCGCATCGGCGCTTTTTACCCCTTGCCCCCGCCGATCGTGATCTTCCGATTGCATCTGGGCCGTCCATACACTAATATCCGACGGTCCAGATCAATCCTTATTTCCCTTTGTTATTTCTCAAATTCCGCTGTGTAACCTCTTCGAAAAATCTCTGTCGTTGATCTCTGCATATCAACGGCCCACAATGGCCCATTCTCCGCCCGACCCTCGCCTCATATTTTATTTTTTTAACCCTGATATTTGATCTATATCGTTCATTCCTTTCATCCTACGGTCTAGAATAAACCCAATAGGCCCAACTCCTTTGGGTCTTACCTTTCCCCAGATCAAATCTCCACCGTCCATTTCCATGATCTGACGGTCCAGGTTAAAACCTCTTTGACCCTGCCCCACCTTCTTTCGCCCGTGCAACTTGTTTTATCACGCTCCAATCTCCACCGTTGGATCTACCTGCCTGTGATCCAATGGCCAAGGACCCATATCACGTAATTTTGAGCCTGAAAATTAATTCCTAAAATTTACGTGATATGGGTGATTTTAAAAGGCCACGTGTTGGCCAGTAACGCATATCGCATTCAAAAAGTTAAAACTGCCTTCCTTCCTTTTCATCGCGCGACACCAGTGGTTTTCAAGGCCAAATCCACTTTCCCCATTTACATTGTACTTCCTCATATTTTAATCTCCATCGTTCATCACATTCATCCAATGACCCATATTTCATTTGACCATTGAACTATCGCCCTCCACCCATCCTCCAAGGGACTTCATTGATCAACCTCCATCGTTGATCTCTATGGACTAAACCAATCCAACGGCCCAGGATCATTCAGAAACCCCAAACTTCGTTTATGCCTTTTTCATTGTCGATTAAGGTTTTTAACTCGTTTCCTTTGTATATTCTCCCATTTCATTATAAATATGACCCCTTCGCATTATATAAGCCCAGATTGATCTCGACCGTTGATCAATATGCATCAATGGCCCAGACTTAATCTCTTGCACCATTTATCTCATCACCTCTCCTTTTAACCTCTGGAGGCAAATCCTCGTCGTTGTATGCTTCCATCTAATGGATGCGATCGAAACTCAACCTCCGAAGTAGTTTAAACATTATCCTGCAGGATTTTTTATAATTTTTTGTTTGTTTGTGTAGGTTTTGATAGTTTGTGCATTGTTTTAAAAGGAAATTGAAGGCCAGTACGATGATCCCCCACGCCTCTATTCATGAAAGAGATCGTTTTGTAGGGTTCCAAATTATAGTTTAACAGTGCCTCATGAACACTGGAAACATTATAAGAGCCCTCTGTATGCCTGCACAATAGCAAGATATAGCAAAAATTAATCAAGCAAAAGAGTATCAGTGATTAAAGGATCTAGTCACAACAGAGATGAAGAATTGAAGATTGAGCGCAGTTTTGAGGGATTATCGCCTAAATAGATTATCTAAAGCCTAATCCGCTCAATTGATGATAGTTTGAAGAACAAAGGACAGAAATTAGGCCTAATTAAGCCTAACACACAGAACTAAATCAAATTAAGCGGTGATTAAAGAAAAACAATAATATCTATCAATCCGAGAAGCCTCCACTGCCACATCAGAGGCTAATTGAATCCTCTCAGCTACCAAAAGCCACCTATAGCCTCAAATCATTCAAAAGAGGCAGAGTTATTACCAGAATAGAAGATGTTTTCCTCAAGGCAACTGAATAGTTATTTCAGATCAAAGAACTTATTACAAACTATCAGCAGAGTTATTACAAAGATAAGGAAGAATTCTAAAGGTCAACAAATTCTGCTAAGAGGATTGAAAAAATAATAAAAAAAATTAATATAGAGAAATAGCTGAAATATTCTCCATTGAGCCCCTCAAAGGCCAAGAAGCATTAAACTGTATTAATTAGGCCTATAGATATTTTCTCTCATCCACCTCCTCATTTTCCTATAAAATCTTCTTGAGGAGTGCATTGTAAAGGGTTGGTTGCAGAACTTTGAAATATACTTGTGCTCGAAATTTTCTACATGTAAATAGTGTTCAAAGGCTCTTGAAGCTTTGTTTGTAATCAAATAAGTTAGGATAAGAAGAGAAGATGATTGCTAAACTGAAACATTGGACTTGAAGAATGTAATTGGATTGACATCAATATACAATCTGATTCTTGGGATCCTGGTCTATATCACTGGTGAAGTGCTTCTTTCTGTGTTATTTTTTTCCTTTCATGTATGGCATTTTGTCCACTTATTATTTGATAAAGAACAACACGCATAGAGTTAGAATTTACTATTTACAGTACACTTCTCTGACTGATAAGATTTATTCAATGTTTTCCTCCAAATTGTGTGTTTAAGAATGACTTAAGTTAAGTGTAAACATTATCAAGGAATGTTGTTTTGTCTCTGTCTTGATGTGCAAAGCTTGAAAGGAAGTTCTTGAATGTTATTTTCATTATGTACTCAGTAGAGTTAGACTAGGAAAGTTTATGGTTTTCCTTGTCTTCTAGTTCTTTCTTCAAAGGTAATTCTGAAAGTTTCCCTTAGAGTATGTTGAAAACAGTTTAGATTTAAAAATCTTATCTGATCTTAGCCTGCACTTCATTTTTCTTATCTATTTTCATCCCTTATGAAAGTAATTATGTGGATTACTGGATTTTTTGTCTGAAGAGTTAGCTTTAATGTGAGCTTGTCCAAAGAATTCTATGGTTAGCCCTGTCCTTTGGTTGGTTTTAAACGGTTACTTAAAAGGCTTTTCTTGTTTGGAAAGTCTGATAAATCCTAGTTGAAATTATTGTCTTTTTCCACCCCTTCAACACTTTTATTGTTCCATTCCATCATTTTATCTAAGAGATCTTGTGATATAGATGACTTTCCCCTTGGACCACTCTTGAAATTTTTGCACAATTAAACCCTTTTATGACTCCACGGCCCAATGGACTAAAAAATAGCATCATATCTATCCTATCAGCCAAATCTTGTTCTGATTGTTTACATCTTCACCCCTTTGAAACTCTTTCATTTTAGGAATTTCCACTCAACTAAAAATCATGCTCAACCATCCAAAACAAAAAAAAAACCCTTGTTCCTAATAACTAGCCTAATATCACACATAAAAAAACTTAAAGATAAATCAATCTTTGCACTTATAGAGAGATCCCTCTCTAGATTCAAGAGGGCTAGATCCTAGAATCCCAAAGTGGTTCAAGTGTTCTCCTTGCAACTTTAGTCTCACCAATCTGATAGAATTATAGGGATATAACAGATCCAACAAAGGATTTTTTTTTTATTTCCGATGCGATTAGCTGGCAACCATTGATTCGGTTTTGGATCAATGACCAATATTCATTAAAACACCGAACTTTTGGATTTATAAAATTTCAAAGGGAAAGTTGGGTTTTATGAATTTCAAAGGAAAGTTATGTTTTATGAAGGTTTTTTATTATGTTTTAGTGCCTGATTGCGGGCTCCGAGTTATGTGAAAATACGAAGGGATCGGGGGTTAGAAAGGAGAGGGTTGATTGCAATCGAAACTTTTGAAAGCAGAGGGAAAATAAGGAAAAGAGACCACACCGATTGCGATTGCACGATGGGTCTTTAATGGTGGGTCATAGCTCCAGTTCTATGCGGAAAAAAGGACCTAGGGGCTAAGGCCAAAGGGGCTTAGGACCTTAGTAGAAAAATGGGATTTTTGGGCCAAAATGAGAGATTTTCAATGTTTTTTTGGCTTTCGGTAGAAGGGGAAAAAGGGGTTTTTAAACCTTCCAAAGGAATTTTCAAAGGTTTAAAGGCAATTTCAAGGGAATGAGAAGGTAAATGAAAGGTTTTGTGAATGAAATGGATAAGGAAAAAAGGAGAAGGGAAAATGACGGAAAATGGAATTTTTCAGTAATCTTTTCCTTTGGTAAACAACAGATTTTTTCAGTATTATGAGGGAAAAAACAGTCAAGATTAACTAAAATATTAGTTAACTTTAGAAGACTTTAAGAAATCACAATTTGGCTATAAAATTTTTTCTTGAAGGCTTAAAAAATGTTTTAGCCACCATTTGATATGACAAATTTTATAGGTGGCTAAAAAACCTGACTAAACCTGTAGCCTTAACCTTAACCTTACCATTAACCTTCACCTTAACCTTAACTTTACCCTTAACCTAACCTTAACCTTCACCTTAACCTTAACTTGACTAAACCCATTACCTTAACCTTAACCTTACCCTTAACCTTATCCTTAACCTTAACATTAATCATAAACTTAACCTTAGGTTAAGGTTAAGGTTAAGGGTAAGGTTAGGGTTAAGGTTAGAGTAAATGTTAAGGTTAAGGGTTTGGTTAAGGTTAGGGTTAGGTTTTAGTTAAGGTTAAGGTTAGGTTAATGTTAAGGTTAAGGGGGTAAGGTTAAGGTTAATGTTAAGGTTAAGGTTACAGGTTTAGTTAGGTTAAGGTTAAGGTTAAGGGTTTGGTCAGGTTAAGGTTAAGGTTAAGTGTTTATTCAGGTTAAGGTTAAGGTTAAGGGTTTGGTCAAGGTTACTGTTAAAGGTAAATTTAAGGTTACGGTTAGGTTAAGGTTAAGTTTAGGTAAGGGTAAGGTTAAGGTTAAGGTGAAGGTGAAGGTTAACCTTAACATTGACCTTAACCTTAACTTTAAATATAACCTAACCCTAAGTTTGAACAAATCCTTAACCTTACCCTTAAACTAATTGTAACCTTAACCTTAACCTTTACCTTAACCTTAACCTTAACCTTAACTTGACTAAGCCCATTAAGGTAAAGAACAAGTTAAGGTTAAGGGTAAGGTTAAGTTTAAGGTTACGGGTTTAGTCCGGTTAAGGTTAAGGGGTTGGTCAAGGTGAGGGTTAGGTTATAGTTAAGGTCAAAGTTAAGGTTAGATTAAGGTTAAGGTTATGGTTAAGGTTAAGGTCAAGGTTAGGTTAAGGTTAGGTAAAGGTTAAGTTAAGGTTAACCTTGACCTTGACCTTAACCTTAACATTAACCTTACCCTTAAGGTTAAGGTTAAGGGTCAGGTTAAGGTTAAGTGTGAAGGTTAAGGGTTAGGTTAAGGTTAAGGTCAGGTTAAGGTTAAGGGTGAATGTTAAGGGTAAGGTTAAGGTTAAGGTTATGGGTTTATTCAGGTTAAGGTTAAGGTTAAGGGTTTGGTTAAGGTTAGGTTATAGCTAAGGTTAAGGTTAAGGTTAAGGTTAGGGTTAATGTTAGGGGAAGGTTAAGGTTAAACTTAAGATTAAGGTTAAGGTTAAGGTTAAGGGTAAAGTTAAGGTTAAGGTCAAGGTTATAGTTAAGGTCAAGGTTAGGTTAAGGTTAAGGTTAGGTTAATGTTAAGGGTTTGGTCATGGTTAGTGTTGAGGAGGTAAACCCCCTCTGCAGAAAGAGGCAATCCCACTAGCCCTAGATTGGGTCTAGCAACAATCAAATCACACAATGACGTTGGTTCCTACTTATACGAAAGAAAAATATCGCAATAAGTAGCCTACCTTAAATCCTAGCATGGTGACTCAATTTGAGGTTCATGCCCCCCAAGCTTTAGTCCATATGAAATGCAGATGGACTGAAGGTTCAAAATATGAGTTAAAGTGAAAGACTCGACTGGGATTTTACGAGATCTAATCAAAGACTCAAATTGAACAGGGGACGTGTTTCATTGTTTTAATGAGGTTGAAACATTAAAAGAACTATCCTCAAAACCTAATTCATTTTTTAATGAGGTTGACATAGAAGACGAACTATCCTCGACCAACTTGTTTCATTTTTTAAGGAGCTTGACACAAGAAAACGAACCATGCTCTGACGACCTTATTTCATTTTTTAGGGATTTTGACACAAGAAAATTAATTGTGCTCTGACAACCTTGTTTCATTTTTTAAGGAGCTTGACACAAGAAAACGAACTCTACTCTGACGAGCTTGTTTCATTTTTTAAGGAGCTTAACACAAGAAAATGAACCTTTCTCCGACAACCTTGTTTCATTTTTTAAGGAGCTTGACACAAGAAAACAAACTATACTCCAGAGAGCTTGTTTCATTTTTTAAGGAGCTTGACACAAGAAAATGAACCTTGCTCCAACGACCTTGTTTCAATTTTTAAGGAGCTTGACACAAGAAAACGAACTCTGCTCCGGAGAGCTTGTTTCATTTTTTAAGGAGCTTGACACAAGAAAATGAACTGTGCTTCAACCAGATTGTTTCATTTTTTAAGGAGCTTGACACAAGCATATGAACCATGCTCCAACAGACCTTGTTTCATGGTTTAAGGAGCTTGACACAAGTAGATGAACCATGCTCCGAAGACCTTGTTTCATTTTTTAAGGAGCTTAACACAAGAAAACGAACCTTGCTCTGACGAAAAATAATCATAATAAATAAGAGGTCATGGCTTCCAAGAGTTGCCCATCCGATGGAAGGAAAACATCTTGGAAGTCTGGACCCAATGCCCCCAGTACATGATGTACAACGACACTATCACTAAATATGGGCACAGGACAGGTAGCCACATAATTGATATGCAGCGGGGATGACACAATTGGAGGATAAAGATCCGGCAGGGATGATGGTGGACTAGCTACCATATAGGGACCAAATAACACAAGCTAATCAATGGTCATGATCCGACCTTGATGCGGAAAACACATCACACGAAAGAGGGAGGAGACAAGCGCTCCCATGGCATAAGTATAATCATGGCCTAAGAGTAAATCAAATTCCAAGGGGACAAAAACAACCATCACATACATATGGATGGTTTTCCCTCCCAAAGTAGCAGGAAACTTCAGAAGGATCCCTAAAGGTTGACTAGTTCCTCTGTTAAATGCCAACAGATTCTACGTAACAAGCACAAGCAGTGGCGAACCGAAAGCTTGCCAAGTAGTTGAGGATAAAATGCTAACAGATGCACCTTCATCTATAATGGTGTTGGGCATGACCAGATGGGAGGCTTGTACCATGATCTCAAAGGGCACATAATAAGGAAGGCGATAACCTGCGAATCGAACCCAATCCAAGGAAGCAACCAAACTATTTGGAGGGGCTACCATCGAACCGAGATGGTCTTCCCCTGGTGTTCTGGGAGAAGAAGGAGCATCCTCCGTCACCTCCATCATGGAGGCAGAAGGATTATCCTCCAGGACCTCCATCATCGGAGGTGGAGGAGTAGCTTCCGAAGATATAGGGACAGGAGAATCTTTCTCCAAGTCTGAGGAATCTAAAGAAACAAGAAGAACCTAAGGGATGTGAGATCCACTCTCAATGGAAAAGACCCGGTGCACCGCAGACGGGGCCAACTCAACCGATCCCATGTCTAATGGTTAGTTAGGGATGGATTCATGATGGTGAATTTTCAGAGGAGTGAGATCAAGCAAGGATGACTCTTGACTGATCATTGAATCAACTGGTGAAGGACTCAAAGAAAGTTGTTTGTAACCAGCCGGAAGGCACGGTGTAGAAACAATCAAGTTGTCCAAAAATCTCTTGGCTTCATCCATATATGGACAAAGGTGAATGGAATGATGCCCATCACACAACTTACAGGGATTGGCAAGCTTACCCTGCTTCTTAGGAGCTTTACCAGCACTAGCTGAAGACGTGCCCCCAACCTGACTCCCAGAAGCCAAAATCAATGGCAAACAACCGTTGGATAACACTTCGAGCACCTTGGGAATGCCAGATAAATCTCAAAGAAGATGGTTTCCCTGGAACAACATGCAAGGGAACTTAACTTTCCACGGAGGGTTGGAAGGTTCATCGAGAGCAGGTGTTTTAGAAGCAACAGCTGTAGAATTAGCCTCTCACTTATCTGACTTGTTCTTCTTAGTCTTCTTCTTCTCCTTCTTAGTCACCTGGGTACTAGAATCCAAACTTTCACCAGGCGATGTAGAATATGAGGATGAAGAAACAAGCGAAGAAGGGGAGAGGTCCACCTTCGAATCAACATGGCAGTGCTCGGGTGGAGGAGTGGATGGTACGGTAGCCGGAATACTTGAGACTACAAACGTTGAAAACAATCAAACATGAAACCGAATAGTTAACCCAGGGAGGGATAAAGTGGCCATATAAGGAGCACCAATATTTCCTAAAGCAGGAAAATGACTAGGACTCCCTTCGGAGGGGACTCCTTGATTGCAAAACTCTAGAAAATTTGCCATCAGAAACGACCTTGAAATAAAAAACTAAGGAAAAACATTCTAACAAGGAATATTTCATGGGCGATTAATTTTTAAGACACTGAAACCAGACTCTACTGTTTCATATGTTAAGAGTCGAGAAATAGGCAAAGGGTGACTATATCACTTTCAGTTTGGAAACAAGCTTGAAAGGACAAGAGCTCGATGATATTTTCAGTTTAAAGAGTCGGTAAAGATCAAAGTGACTGCTCTAGTAATCTAGGTAAATGTGTGTACTAGATATCCGTGAAATTCCATATACACCTTGGTAAAAATGAAAGAGAAATCAACCAAGGACTTAACATACGTACAGGTAATCTCCCCGAATGTTGTGTTAGGTGTATCACGGGTGAAAGGTGACAGATTCGGCTTCCTATGGATAAAAGATTTGCAACCTAATTGGGTATCCCTTTATATACGCGATGGTATAAGGAGCACAAGTCCATACTAACATTGTCTAAATCCAGATGGTGAATGATAGCTACTAGGCTTAAAGACGTCGGAACACGTCTCTACCTTAGACTACTAGATGTTTAGTTAATGTTTCAATGTTTCCTTAGGTTAATTCAGTAAATTTTAAAGTTGATCTTCAATTTATGTTTCAATTTCAAGGCCCTATCAAATGTTGGATCTCATAAAACCTCTAAATGTAAAACTACATGCCACAAAATATCATTTTGTTCAATGATGTGCTATCTACAGGAGAGTTGAGAGCTTTCAAATGACAACAAAACGAACACACAAAAACATCCAGTACTGTTTCCAATGCAAGCTAATGAAACTATAAAAATTCTCTCTAGAGTTATATAACACTAGTAATGTGAAAGAGCTTTCAATTTTCACTATGCCAATCCAAATGCAAAATATTTTGTTTTTGTATTTTTCAACATATTAGAGAAAATGCACTAAATGAATGAAAAACTAATGAAAACGCCAATTCAAGAAATGAAAAAGAGAGAGTTGAAACAAACAATTTCACTCAATTCAAACACATACAATCAAGACTCAAACTGATGACGAAATCCCTCAAAGTGAATAAGAATCTCAAAGAGACTCAAACAAACCATGTGATCTAGGCTTGGAGCAACACAAAGTGAAATTGAATGAAAGAGGAAGCAATCAATCAACAAACGTAATGATTCAATGGAATGCATCAAGATGAATGCAAAGAAGAAAAAAAAAATTTGACCAGGCAAGCAAAGACCCAAAATTCCCACGGGAGGCTCAACACACTGAAGAACCTAGAAGCCCTAAGGCTAGAATGCAAAACTGATAGTAAAGGGAAAACAACCAGAGGAAAACGGCCAAACACAGTCAACAATGACTTCAAGGCACTCAATCAATCAGAAAAATGAAACCAGGACCAAAACTCAATCTCAAGGAGGCCAAAAGCAAGCAAACCCTAACACCAAGTAGATTTGGTGCGCCTATTTGGCTATAATCTGTGCCAAAAGGCATTGGCACGGGGGCCTAACTAGCAACAAGTACCAGCTGGCGCGACTTTCAGGAGAAAAACTGCGCCAATTGAGTTTACCCTAGAAAAATAATGAAAATGGACAAACAGAGACTAGATCTAGTCTTCTGTGGGCTAAACAAGGTTTTAATATTAGGGAAGATAAGCCAAAAAAGCAAATAAATCAATCAAAAAGCAAAAAACAACCCAAAAGGAGGAAGGAATAACTCACACTGGTTCCTAGTGGAGTCGCCAAATTGTTGAGGAGGTAAATCCCCTCTGTGGATGGAGGTGATCCCACTAGCCCTAGATTGGTTCTAGCAACAATCAAATCACACAATGACGTTGGTTCCTAGTTATACGAAAGACAAAGATCACGATAAGTAGCCTACCTTAAATCCCACGTTGGTGTTATCGAGGAAGAAGCAGTGCTCCTCATCCTTAGCCTGATAGATCACAATCCTTCCGTTTGACACATCCGGATACCTATACACACATAGAGAAATGACAACATACAATGTAATATTCAAAGCATATAACTATATATCAGTCAAAGAGGATATAATTCATTGCATTACATAAAAGAGTAAACACATGAATAAAACCAAAATCAGAGTCGCTTATATTATAGATGATGAAAGGGAGATTATAACCAAGTTCTCTGACGCTATGATATTCTTGTGATGGGGCTTGCAGTGGAGCGCATCTCAACAAAGCCTATCCGGGATTCGGACAAAGCTCTCTCCCTTACGAGGTTCTCCTTGGGTATAGTTTCCTTCTCGATGTTTAGCTTCCAAGCATTCACCTATCTGTTCAAATAGAACATGTTCAACTAGCACATCAATGGAAGATGGTTATATTTATAGAGGAGAGGAGGAGGTTTGGATCCCTACAATAGTGGAAGAGAGGCCTTATCCCTTGGGAGGTTTCCCCATCAGGTGGAAACAAGAGGCGAAAGGAGGAAAGACGTGGTTATTCAGCCGAACCACTCCCTATGACTCATCCACGAAGTTGTTGTGATCGAAACTTCGTCTCTTTTTTTTTTTTTAATTACATAAAAATATTGGCGTGGGTGCTTAACTGAGACAAAGCACCAACTGGCGCGGGCTCAGTGTTAATTTTTCTCATTGGTGAGAGGGCATAACGGGCTACCAGCGCCAAGGAAAAAACAAGTGTTTTTAGTGGTCTGCTCAAGAAATGGTCAACAGAGGGAATATTTTACTCATGGAAAGGGATGAAATGATGGTATTTGCAAGGCATGACACTGTTTATTGGCCACAGAAATGACCCTCCAATGGGCAAGATGGGGATAGCAGGGACAGGGAAAAATTACTGTGTAACAGTTAGGGTTAGGTTATAGTTAAGGTCAAGGTTAAGGTTAGGTTAAGGTTAAGTAAAGGTTATGGTTAGCGTAAGGTTAGGGTAAGGTTAGGTTCAGGGTAAAGTCAAGGTTAAGGTTAGTGTTAAGGGTTTGGTCAAGGTTATGTTTAGGTTATAGTTAAGGTCAAGGTTAAGGTTAGGTTAGCCTTATCTTACCCTTAACCTAACCTTAACCTTAACTATAACACGTAACCTTAACCTAACCTTAACCTTATCTTAACCTTAACCTTAACCTTGACCTTAACCTTACCCTTAACCTTATCTTAAACTTAGCCTTACCGTAACCTTAATTTTACCCTTAACCTTACCTTAACCATAGCCTTAACCTAACCTTAACCTTAACCTTACCCTCAACCTTATCTTAACCTTACCTTAACCATAACCTTAAGGTTAAGGTTATAGTTGAGCTTAAGGTTAGGTTAAGGGTAATATAAGGTTAAAGTTAAGGTCAAGGTTAAGGTTAGGTTAAGATAAGGTTAAGGTTAAGGATAGGTTAAGGGTAAAGTCAAGGTTAAGGTAAAGTTAAGGTTAAGGTTAGGTTAAGGTCAAGGTTAAGGGTAAGGTTAAGGTTAAGGTTAAGGTTAATGGTTTGGTTAAGGTTAAAGGTAAGGGTAAGGTTAAGGTTAAGGTTAAGGTAAAGGTAAGGTTAGGTTATAGTGAAGGTTAAGGGTAAAGTTAAAGTTAAGGTTAAGGTTTGGTTAAAGTTAAGGTTAAGGTTAAGGGTTTAGTCAAGTTAAGGTTTAAGGGTTAAGGTTAGGGTTAAGGTTAGGGTAAGGGTAAGGTTAAGGTTAAGGGTTTGGTCAAGGTTAGTGTTAGGTTATAGTTAAGGTTAAGGTTAAGGTTAAGGTTATGGGTTTAGTGAGGTTAAGGTTAAGGTTACGGGTTTGGTCAAGGTTAAGGTTAAGATAACGGTAAGGGTAAGGTTAAGGTTAAGGTTACGTTAAGGGTTTGGTTAGGGTAAGGTTAAGGGTAATGTCAAGGTTAAGGTTAGCTTAAGGTTAAGTTTAGGGGAAGGTTAAGGGTAAGTAAGGTTAAGGTAAGGTTAATTTTCTGGTTATGTTAAGGTTAAAGTTAGGTTAAGTTAAGGTTAAAGTTGTTAGCCACCTATAAAAAATTGTCATATCAAATGGTGGCTAGCTCATTTTTAGACTTAAAGAAACAATTTCATGGAAAAATTATGAGTTCTTAAAGTCTTATGAAGATAAATAATCTTTAATTTAATCTTCACTGCTATTTCCCTCATAATCCTAAAAAATCTACTGTTTACCTAAAGAAGACTGCTCAAAATGCCATTTTCCCATCATTTTTACCCCTCCTTTCATTCATAATTGACCTCCATTTTCATCCCCTTTTCCTCCATAAAAACCCCTCCATAAGCCTCCATTTAACCTTCAAATTCACTCTAAGGCCCTTTTAAAATCATTTGATCCCCTTCCATTTAGTTTAAAAACTCCTTTTCCTTCTACCAAAACCCTCAAATTGTCTCAAAAACTCTGTTTTTGAGGCCAAAAACACCCTTTTTTGCATATAATTTTCCTTAGCCCCCGAGGGCTTAACTCTGGTAGAACCTCTGCTTCATAAGACCATAAGCCCCACAACCGGGCACTAAGGTCTTAAAAAACCTCCAAACCTGACTTCCCTTTCTTATTTCTATTCCCCGACAGTTAAATTTCTCGGTAAATATCCATCGTTGATCTTTGCAGATCAACGGTTGTAATTGCGCCCTATCTCCGCACGATTCCCTACCTTACATTCCATTCATCCTCTTGATATTGAATCTAGACCGTCTGACATAAATATCCAATAGTCGAAATGAAACCTGATAGGCCCAAGTTTTGTCGAGACCTACCTTCCGCCTCGAAAAGCACCCGCCCACTCACGCAACGCCACCTGGACTCCACTAACTCCCTAACCCGCATCTTCCTCCGTCACATGCGATCCGTACTATCGGATCCCAAACCTCCCATCCAACGGCCAGCATCGCGTTTCACGTTTTTTCTGCATCCAGGGTTTAACACCGAAAAGTTACGCGATAAAAGTGGTTTTGGAGGGGATGCGTGTCAAATAATGAATGGAATCACATTTTTTTGCCAAATTTTTAAAACCACCTCAGAGCTGCACGAAACCAGTGGTCTTCCACTAAAAACCACTCCTCCCCAATATAATTCTTCATTTAATCTCAACCGTCGATTGTTTTAATCGGACGGCTCTGACTTAACGCGATCACAGTTCATTTTCCTCTACCCTTTTTCTCCTGAATGATCCATCATTTAATCTTGGCCATTAATTATTTTAATCCGACGACTCTTCTAAAAATTCAACACCGAGCCATCACCCTTCCCCTTTGCTCCAAAGGACTTCATAGGAAGATCCTGGCCATTCATCCATGTAATCTAATGGCCTAAATCCGATCGTCATTCCAATTCATTTCCCCCCACCATATGAACTTCAGATCTAATCTCCACCATTCATTTCTTACATCCAACAGTCCCAATCAAACTTCAACCCCCAGATCTTTTCCCTCACCTATTTTTCTGAGCATTTCATCGAGGCTTCTCTGCCATCGATCTCTGAAGATCAACGGTCTCGATTAAAATCTTGCCTCCAAAGCAGCCTAAACCTATTTTCATCGGATTTTTCATGACTTTTGTGTATTTTTGCAAGTTTTTAAAGTTTTTTCTATAGTTTTAAAATGAAAGGAAGGCCGAGGATGACGATACCCTAGGCATTTATTCACGAAGAGAAGGAATTTATAGGGGTTCACATCATGATTTTACCCATGTCTCATGAACATTGGTGACATTATAAAACCCTCAGCGCGCCTGCAAGGTAACAAAACACAGTGAACCTTAATTAGACAAAGAGTATCAATTACAACACAAAATCAAAGTAGAGAGGAAGAATTAAAGGTTTTAGCACAGTTTTGATGGATTAAGGCATAAATTTGACTATCAAAGGCCTAGTCCACAAAGTTAAAGACAATATGAAGACCTGAACACAAAAATTAAGCCTAATCAGACATAAAACACAGATCAAAAGAAAATTAACAGTGTTTTAGGGAAAAACAAGGAGATCTCTCAGTCTGAGAAGCCTCCACTGCCACATCAGAGGCTAATTGAATCCTCTCCAGCTACCAAAATCCACCTACAACCTCAATAAATCAGAAGAAGGCATAGTTATTTCTAAATCAGTGATATTTTACCAAGAGTTATTTCCAGCTTATCTAAAGAGTTTTAAAGTCAAAAAATTCTCCCAAATAGCCTAAAACTTAATGAAGACCAATTAATACAGAGAAATATCATAAATATTCTATGTTGAGCCCCTCAAAGGCCGAGAAGCATTAACTTGTATTAATTGAGCCTAGAGATCTTTTCTCTGATCCCACCTCCTCATTTCTTCTATAAATACTTCTATAGAAGATGAGATAATGGTTTGTCACTGCATATCTGTTGCCTGTAAATAGTTTTCTGAAGTTGTTATAGCTCTGTTTGTAATTGAAGATACATAAGCTAAGATGAGAAGTTTGAAGCTGTAGAGACCCATTGGACTTGAAGATTGTAATTGTTTTCAACATCAAATACAAGCTGATTTATGGGATCCTGGTCTATGTCAATGGTGATGTGTTTCTTATTGTAAATTGTTATTTTCTTTTTGTTTCCATTCTTTCCATCTTCTCTGATAAATAACAACAAATATAGAGCTAGGATTTACTCTTACAAGTACCCTACTCTCACTGATAATCTTTATCTTCATGTTTTCCTTCTTTGTTTATTTAAGAATGATTTAATATAGTCCAAGCAGTTAAGGAATGTTTGTGAGCCCATGTCTTACTGTCTAAACTTCAAACATTGTTCTTGAATGACATTTTCAGTTTATGCTAAGTAGATTTGAACTAGGAAATTCTATGGTTAGCCTTGTCCTCTAGTTTCTCTTCCAATAGTGGTCTGAAAGTTTCCCTAAGAGTATGTTGAAAGCAAGCTAGTTTCAAAGTCCTTACCTAATCTTAGACTATTCTTTTTTTATCTTAAAGTTGTATTGAAAAGTTTGCTAATTAAATAATGAACTAGGGAGTTCTATGGTTAGCCCTGTCCTCTAGTTTCTTCTCCAACAGTTGCTTTGAAAAGTTTCCCTTTGAATATGCTAAAAGTAGGATAGGTTCAAAGACTTTACTCGATCTTAAGCTATTCTATGTGTTTTAAATGTTTCCTATTGAAAGTGAATCAAGATCAGGCTAGTTTCAAAGTACTTACCTGATCTTAGATAAATTTTATGTCTCTTATTAAGTGCATGCCAAAAGTAGGATAGTTTCAAAGTACTTACTTGATCTTAGGCTGCCCTTTGTTCCTTCATTTGTTTGATTTCCATTTCCTATTGTTTCATTCCATAAAATCAACTTAAAGAGATCCTTTGACATAGATGACTTTCCCCATGGACCACTCTTGAACCTTGTTGTTTCAATTAAATCCTATTATGACTCCATATCCCAATGGATTGAAGCTGTTCCTTGCCTATCTTATTAGCTGAATCAATTTTCACCTACTTTTACCTTCACCCTTCATTTAGACTTCCTTCACCTTCATTTTATCCTTTCCCAACCAAAACCAAAAAAAACCCTTGTTCTTAATAACTAGCCTAATATCATACTAAAAGACCTTAAAGATAAATCAATATTTACACTTATAGAGAGATCCCTCTCTGGATTCAGGAGGGCTAGATCCTAGAATCCCAAAGTGGTTCAAATGTTGTACATGTAGCTTTAGTCTTGCCAATCTGCTAAAATTACAGGGGCCTAACATTTCTGGCGACTCCGCTGGGGAATTATGAGTAAAATCCTTAAAACAAAACATTCACTATCCAGTGTAGTATAAGTAGCTCTCTTCAAGCACTACCAAGCATGTTGGTAATCATGATAGTACTTATTTTGAATTAATGACAAACTAAGTAATCCTTAGGATTCTCATAAAGCCTTATCAAACCTTGAAGGAATTAGCTAGCTAGGCCATAAGAGTAATCTCTCTTTGTCTCATCACCATAGCTAAGTGTTGAAATAGATTTAGGACACTCTAGTAACCCATAGGACTGAAAGGAACTCAGAAAACCCAAAAACAATTTAGATTGGTATTCATAATAAACAATGGTGGTGGACCATAAAACATTTTACCTCCAAAAGAGCTAAAAATTTCCACCTGGTGACTCTATTGGCCTCCAGTAGGCCTATTACCCCTCCAGTCTTTGTAGACTCCTTTGGGAACGCATTGAGCAAACCCAATCATATTTTTGGTGGACAGCAAAGTTTAAATCATCCACCTAGCGACTCCAAAAATCTCAAAATACCAAATGACTCCACTGGTAGAAGACTATGAACTGGTTAACAAGATACAATGACCTCTTTTCTGATGTACAAACATGGATGTATATATAGACCCAGAAGAAAAAATACTGATCATGATGGAAAAAATGATGTATATGCTTGGAAAGAGAATGGATAGGTATGAAGCTAATTTGAATATTGGTGATCCAGAGCAACCTATGCTTTTCCCTGACCAAACACAAGCTCAACCACTACAAGACATGTATGATGAGCAAGACATGTGTGATGAGAAACATTATAGAGAAAACAATGAAGAAAAACTACTAATCATGATGGAAAAGATGATGTACATGCTTGGAAAGAGAATGGAAAGGTATGAGGCTAATTAAATATTGATGATCTAGACCAGCCCATGCTTCTTTCAGATCAAGAACAAACTCAATCCCTACAAGACCTAGAAAATGAGAAAGACATGTATGATGATCAAGACTTTATAGTAGATAATGAAGAAGGTTGTTAAGAAACTCCTGATTGCCTCCCCATATCTTATACTATGCTGTTAAGAGATCTTCACAATCAAATTGCAAATAAAAATAGTGAGCAGTACTTTGAGGAAACAAGTAGCCATTTGGAAAACACAAAACCTGAAATAGAGGAAACACCAACACATATGGGAACCCTTCCTCTTTGTTATAACTCATTTCATATTATACAACAATACTGGCATCCTGATAATGTAGAATAAACAACTCATGAACCTTGTATTCAAACTGAGCATCATAAAAATCATGAGGAGTCGTTTAAAATAGAAGCAGATCAGGAAAAAATAGAAAAACCTCAAATTATCCCTACAAAATCAAGTAAAGGTTCACTAAAGGAGGCTCAAGAATACATCCAGCCTCAGAACTAGTTAACCCAAGAGAAGAAAGTTTGTAGTACTTCTGTCTATAAGGAAATCTCTCCTTGAACATAAGAATAAATTGATCAAATAATAAACAAGAAGCTTACCTCCAAGTCTTCATTTGAATGAGATAATCATCAACACAGTTCCTACTGCTTAGAACAAACCAATGGCACTCAAGAAAAAGAGGATAGTAAAGAAATTAATGATAAAACTGAAACTAGTCCTCTTTGGAGTATGAGCTTTGATGGGTCATGTAGTAAAACTAGTACAGGTGCAGGAATATGGCTTTACAATACTGAAAACAATAACTCTGAGGCCCATTCATATAAATGAAATTTTCAATGCACAAGTAACATAGTGGAATATGAGGCACTTATTTTAGGGCTGCACTTATTGAGAAAATAGGAGCCTAGAGGATAACAGTTCATGGAAATGAAGAATTGGTAATTAGGCAAGTGAATGAGGAGTACATGCTTGAACATCCCAGACTTAGAGCCTATAAGGATGAAGCCATGGATTTGTTAAAATCATTTAAATAATTCCAACTTACCCTTGTCCCTAAAGACCAAAATATTTTTTCCAATGGATTAGCCCTTGTTGCTACTACATGCCTGAAACCTTGGGAAAGCAAACAATATTCAATTCAAGAAAAAATCAGACCAGCTATCCGAAACCATAAAAAGTATTGGCAAGTCTTTGGGGAAGGAAAAAAATAGAAGACTTTCCTACTGAGGATATACCATATTTTCAAGAGAAACCTTATCCCATTGTTGATATCAATCTTTCATCCAAAGAACTTGAATTCACATAAGAAACAAGCATAGATTCAGAGGAAAAATAAACTTCACTGCTTGTTGTTTTGCAGGAAAAAGATGATAATGATTCCAAGGGACATGCTGAAGGTGTAGTCCTCAAAGCTGATATCTTAGAGGCAAACAATCTACCAATCATAGAGAGCCAAAAAGAAGAGACTTCTTATCTTTTCTTTATTCATCCTATGGAAGAGTGTGTGGAGGTCTCAATTGGCTCAGATTCTCAAACTTGGATCTTTTGTAAGAGCAAAAGACATAAAAAAATTTCACCTTCTATGACAGCCTTGGTTTTAAAGATTAACATTCAATATGTATTGTGGTTACATCTGACTAGTAGCCAGTGTCTCTTTTTATTTTTGTCACTACTCAACTGGCTACATTGGCACTATTGTACCATATAAAGCAGATTTTTTCAAGTTATATTAGGTTATATAGGAATGTCAATAAATATTAGCCTTTGAGCATATAGTTATTTGTTGATTTTTTTCTTGAAAGAAAAATAAAAAATACAAAAACAATAGAAAAGAAAAGAGGGCAGATTGTAAAAACAAGAAAGGTATAGCCCCATACCAAAAAAGAGAAACAAAGTCTAAAAGTGTGCAAGCTTAAATGCCACTCCTAAAACACACTTCTAGTTAGTCATACAGCCTAATCATGACTAATTATCTTTTCAATTTACTGTTGATAGGTTAGTGAATTAGATCAACCAAACAACATAATCTTGGCTTATCAGTAAGGTAGATTAGGATAGAAAAACAAAGGTTCAAACAAGCTCAAAACTTGAACCTATGAGATAGAAAAGAACTGGTTCCAATATGCTCAAAACTTGAACTAGGAAAGAAAGAAAGATAGCTCAAAAAAATCCAAAACAGAGTTATAGAAATAATGAAGGATGTTTTAATTTTCAGATCTTAATCCTTCAACATTTTTCTTTAATTTTCTGCAAATAAAAATCTATGTGCAACTTGTTTTTATGCCATAGATCTGCATCAAGTCAAACTACTTAATCTTGGCTTTACTGCTTTAAAATTTTTGTTTTAGAATTTAGAGAATAAAATTCTGTTAGACAGTCTAATCCTGACAGAGTGTAGTTAGGTAGAGAAGCTTATGAACTCAACTGCTTAATCCGAGTTCATGGAGAAATAAGGGTAGAAATAGACTAGTTTTATGCTTTCAAAAGAAAGAAAAAAATTGTAGAAACATTTTTCCAATCCAAATGCACTCTGAAAGAATAAAAAATGTTAGATCATTAGGATTGGGTAGGTAGAAATATTGTTTTGATAGAATTCCATTATTTCTAATGGCTGCAAACACTATCAGATCAAAAAGAAGACCAGCAAAATAAAAACAAGTTGCATCCCAATGGGTGAGGCACTGATCAGCTTCCAAAGAAGACATGTCTAAAGTTCTTGACATCTTCAAGAAGATGCCATCCCCATGTGGAGCCACTGCTAACCACCTATAAAAATTTGTCATATCAAATGGTGGCTAGATCTTTTTTAGACTTCAAGAAACAATTTCATGGAAAAATTGTGAGTTTTTAAAGTCTTATGAAGATAACTAATATTTTAGTTAATCTTCACTATTGTTTCCCTCATAATCCTGAAAAATCTGCTGTTTACCTAAATAAGACTGCTCAAAACCCCATTTTCCCATCATTTTTACCCCTCCTTTCATTCATAATTGACCTCCATTTTCATCCCCTTTTCCTCGATAAAAACCCCTCCATAAGCCTCCATTTAACCTTCAAATTCACTCCAAGACCCTTTTAAAATCATTTGATCCCCTTCCATTTAGTTTAAAAACTCCTTTCCTTCTACCGAAACCCTCAAATTGTCTTAAAAACTCTGTTTTTGAGGCCAAAAATACCCTTTTCTACATATAATTTTCCTTAGCCCCTAAGGGATTAACTCTGGTAGACCCTCTGCTGCATAAGACCATAAGCCCTGAAACCGGGTGCTAAGGTCTTAAAAAACCTCCAAACCCGACTTCCCTTTGTTATTTCTATTCCCCGACAGTTAATTTTCTCGGTAAATATCCACCGTTGATCTTTTTAGATCAACGGTTGTCATTGCGCCTGATCTATGCCCGATTCCCTGCCTTACATTCACTTCATCACCCTGAGATTGAATCTAGACCGTCTGACATAAAGATCCAACAGTCAAAATGAAACCCAATAGGCCCAAATTCTGTCGAGACCTACCTTCCGCCTCGAAAAGCACTCGCCCACTCACGCAACGCCACTTGGACTCCACTAACTCCCCAACCTCCCATCCGATGGCTAGCATTGTGTTTTGCATTTTTTCTGCATCCAGGGTTTAACACCAAAAATTTACGTGATAAAAGTGGTTTTGGAGGGGACGCGTGTCAGATAATGAATGGAATCGCGTTTTTTCGGCAAATTTTCAAAACCGCCTCAGAGCTACTCGAAACCAGCTATTTTCCACTCAACTGTCGATTGTTTTAAGTCCTGAATGATCCATCATTTAATCTTGGCTGTTAATTATTTTAATCTGATGGATCTTCTGCAAATTCACCACCGAGCCATTGCCCTTTCCCTTTTCTCCAAAGGACTTCATCAGAAGATCTTGGCTGTTCATCCATGTAATCTAACAACCTAAATACGATCGCCATTCCAATTCATTTCCCCCCACCATATTAACTTCAGATCTAATCTCCACTGTTCATTTCTTACATCCAATGGTCTCGATCAAACTTCAACCCCTAGTTCTTTTCCCTCATTTATTTTTCTGATCATTTCATTGAGGCTTCTCCGTCGTCGATCTCCAAATATCGACGATCCCGATTAAAACCTCGCCTCCAAAGCAGCCTAAACCTATTTTCATCGGATTTTTCATGACTTTTGTGTATTTTTGCAGGTTTTTAAATATTTTTCTAGAGTTTTAAAAGGAAAGGAAGGCTGGGGATGATGATCCCCCAGGCCTTTATTCATGAAGATAAGGAATTTATAGGGGTTCACATCATGATTTTACCCATGTCTCATGAACATTGGTGATGTTATAAAACCCTCAGCGCACCTGCAAAGAAACCAAACACAGTGAACCTTAATTAGACAAAGAGTATCAGTTACAGCATAAAATCAAAGCAGAGAGGAAGAATTAAAGGTTTTAGCATAGTTTTGAGGGATTAAGGCATAAATTCGACTATCAAATGCCTAGTCCACACAGTTAAAGATAGTATGAAGACCTGAAGACAAAAATTAAGCCTAATCAGACCTAAAACACAGATGAAAAGAAAATTAACAGTGTTTTAGGGAAAAACAAGCAGATCTCTCAGTCCAAGAAGCCTCCACTACCACATCAGAGGCTAATTGAATCCTCTCCAGCTACCAAAAGCCACCTTCAACCTCAATAAATTAGAAGAAGGCATAGTTATTGCCAAATCAGTGATATTTTTCCAAGAGTTATTTCTAGCTTATCTAAAGAGTTTTAAAGTCAAAAAATTCTGCCAAATAGCCTAAAACTTAATGAAGACCAATTAATATAGAGAAATATCAGAAATCTTCTCTGTTGAGCCCCTTAAAGGCTGAGAGAATTAACTTGTATTAATTGAGCCTAGAGATCTTTTCTCTCATCCCACCTCTTCATTTCTTCTATAAATACTTTTGTAGAAGATGAGATAATGGTTGGTCATTGCATATCTATTGCCTGTAAATATTTTTCTGAAGCTTTTGTAGCTCTGTTTGTAATTGAAGATACATAAGCTAAGATGAGAAGTTTGAAGCTGTACATACCCATTTGACTTGAAGATTGTAACTATTTTGAACATCAAATACAAGCTGATTTATGGGATTAATAAAGAACAACAAATATAGAGCTAGGATTTACTCTTACAAGTACCCTACTCTCACTGATAAGCTTTATCTTCATTTTTTCCTCCTTTGTTTATTTAAGAATGATTTAATACAGTCCAAGCAGTTAAGGAATGTTGGTGAGACCATGTCTTACTGTCTAAACTTCAAACATTGTTCTTGAATGATATTTTCAGTTTATGCTAAGTAGAGTTGAACTAGAGAATTTTATGGTTAGCCCTATCCTCTGGTTTCTCTTCCAACAGTGGTGTGAAAGTTTCCCTAAGATTATATTGAAAGAAAGCTAGTTTCAAATTCCTTACCTAATCTTAGACTATTCTTTTTTTATCTTAAAGTTGTCTTGAAAAGTTTGCTAATTAATTAAAGAATGAACTAGGGAAGTCTATGGTTAGCCATGTACTCTAGTTTCTTCTCTAACAGTTGCTTTGAAAAGTTTCCCTTTGAATATGATGAAAGCAGGATAGGTTCAAAGTCCTTACTTGATCTTAAGCTATTCTATGTCTTTTAAATGTTTCCTATTGAAAGTACATCAAAAGCGGGCTAGTTTCAAAGTACTTACCTGATCTTAGATAACTTTTATGTCTCTTCTTAAGTGCATGCCAAAAGCAGGATAGTTTCAAAGTATTTACTTGATCCTAGGCTACCCTTTGTTCCTTCATTTTTTTGATTTCCCTTTCCTATTGTTTCATTCCATAAAATCAACTTAAAGAGATCCTTTGACATAGATGACTTTCCCCATGGACCACTCTTGAACCTTGTTGTTTCAATTAAATCCTATTATGACTCCATAGCCCAATGGATTGAAGCTTCTCCTTGCCTATCTTATTAGCTAAATCCATTTTCACCTAATTTAACCTTCGCCCTTAATTTATACTTCCTTCACCTTCATTTTATCCTTGCCCAACCAAAACCAAACAAAACCCTTGTTCTTAATAACTAGCCTAATATCATACTAAAAGAACTTAAAGATAAATCAATATTTACACTTATAGAGAGATCCCTCTCTGGATTCAGGAGGGCTAGATCCTAGAATCCAAAAGTGGTTCAAATGTTGTCTCTCCAGCTTTAGTCTTGCCAATCTGCTAAAATTACAAAGGCTTAACATTTCTGGCGACTCCACTGGGGAATTCTGAGTAAAATCCTTAAAACAAAACACTCACTATCCAGTGCAGTATAAGTAGCTCTCTTCAAGCACTACCAAGCATGTTGGTAATCATGATAGAACTTATTTTGAATCAGTGACAAACTAAGTAATCCTTAGGATTCTCATAAAGCCTTATCAAACCTTGAAGGAATTAGCTAGCTAGGCCATAAGAGTAAACTCTCTTTGTCTCATCATCATAGCTAAGTGTTGAAACAGATTTAGGACACTCTCATAACCCATAGGACTGAAAGGAACTTAGAAAACCCAAAAAAAATTTAGATTGGCATTCATAATAAACGATGGTGGTGGACCATAAAACATTTTACCTCCAAAAGAGCTAAAAATTTCCACCTAGTGACTCCACTGGCCTCTAGTAGGCTTATTACCCCTCCAATATTTGTAGACTCCTTTGGGAACGCATTGAGAAAACCCAATCATATTGTTGGTGGAAAGAAAAGTTTAAATCATCCACCTAGCGACTCCACAACTCTCAAAAGACCAAATGACTCCACTGGTAGAAGACTCTGAATTGGTTAACAAGATACAGTTAAGGTTAAGGTTACAGGTTTATTCAGGTTAAGGTTAGGTTATATTTAAGGATAAGGTTAGGTTAAGGTTAAGGTTAAGGTTACAGGTCTATTCAGGTTAAGGTTAGGTTAGGTCAAGGTTAAGGTTAGGTTAAGGTTAAGGTTAAAGTTACGTTAAAGTTAAAGGTAAGGTTAAGGTTAAGGTTAAGGGAAAGGGTAAGGGTAAAGTTAAGATTAAGTTTAAGGTTAGTCAGGTTAAGGTTAGGTTAGGTCAAGGTTAAGGTTAGGTTAAGGTTAAGGTTAGGTTAAGGTTAAGGTTAAAGTTACGTTAAAGTTAAAGGTAAGGTTAAGGTTAAGGTTAAGGGAAAGGGTAAGGGTAAAGTTAAGATTAAGTTTAAGGTTATGGTTAAGGTTAAGGTTAAGGTTAAGGCTAGGGTTAAGGTTAGGGTTAAGGTTAAGGTTAGGTTATAGTTATCCTTACCCTTACCTTAACCTTAACCTTAAGGTAAAGTTAAGGTTAAGGTTAGGTTAAGGTTACGGTTAGGTTAATGTGAAGGTTAAGGTTAATGTTAAGGGTTTGGTCAAGGTTAGGGTTAGGTTAAGGTTAATGTTAAGGGTTTGGTCAAGGTTAGAGTTAGGTTATAGTTAAGATTGAGGTTAAGGTTAAGGTTAAGGTTAAGGTTAAGGTTATATTAAGGTTAATATAAGGTTAAGGCTAGGGTTAAGGTTAGGGTTAAGGTTAAGGCTAGGTTATAGTTAACCTTACCCTTACCTTAACCTTAACCTTAAGGTAAAGTTAAGGTTAAGGTTAGGTTAAGGTTACGGTTAGGTTAAGGTTAAGGTTAAGGTTAATGTTAAGGGTTTGGTCAAGGTTAGGGTTAGGTTAAGGTTAATGTTAAGGGTTTGGTCAAGGTTAGAGTTAGGTTATAGTTAAGGTTGAGGTTAAGGTTAAGGTTAAGGTTAAGGTTAAGGTTAAGGTTAGATTAAGGTTAAGATAAGTTTAAGGTTAAGGGTTTGGTCAAGGTTAGGGTTAGGTTCTTGTTAAGGTTAAGGTTAAGGTTAAGGATAGGTTAAGTTAAGGGTAAGGTTAAGGTTAGGTTAAGGTTAAAGTTAAGGTTAAGGTTGAGGGTAAGGTTAGGGTAAGGTTAGGGTGATGGTTACGTTAAGGGTAAGGTTATAGTTAAGGTTAAGGGTTAGGGTTAAGGTTAGGTTAAGGGTAAGGTTATAGTTAAGGTTAAGGGATAGGGTTAAGTTTAGGGGAAGGTAAAGGTTAAATTTAAGGTTAAGGTTAAGGGTTTGTTGAAGGTTAGGGTTAGGGTATATTTAAGGTTAAGGTTAAGGTGAAGGTGAAGGTGAAGGGTAAGGTTAAGGTTACAGGTTTAGTCAGGTTAAGGTTAAGGTTAAGGGTAAGGTTGGGGTAAGGTTAGGGTGAAGGTTAAGGTTAATAATATGGGTTTAGTCAGGTTCATGTGAAGGTTAAGTATAAGGTTAAGGTTAAGGGGGTAAGGTTAAGGTTAAGGTTAAGGGTAAGGTCAAGGTTAAGGTTAATGTTACAGCTATGGGAAGGTTAAGGTTATGGTTAAGGTTAAGGTTAGGGTTAGGTTATAGTTAAGGTCAATGTTAAGGTTAGGTTAAGGATAAGGTTAAGGTTAGGCTAAAGTTAAGGTTAAGGTTAGGGTAAGTTTAGGGTAAGGTTAAGGTTAAGGTTAGGGGAACGTTAACGTTAAAGTTATTTTAAGGTAAGGTTAAGTTTAAGGTTAAGGTTATGGGTAAGGGTAAGGTTAAGGTTATAGTTAAGGTTAAGGGTAAGTTTAAGGTTAAGGTTAGGTTAAGGGTAAGGGTAAGGGTAAGGGTAAGGGTAAGGTTAAGGTTAAGGTAAAGGTTAAGGTTAGGGATAAGGTTAAGGTTAGGTTAAGATTAGGTTAAGGTTTGGCCAAGGTTAGGGTAAGGTTAAGGTTAAGATTAAGGTTAGGATAAGGTTAAGGTTAAGGTTATGGTTAAGGTTAAGGTTAATGTTAAGGTTTTGGTCAAGTTTAGGGTTAGGTTAAGGTTAACGCTAAGGTTAGTTTAAGGTTAAGGTTAGGTTAAGGGTAAAGTCAAGGTTAAGGTTATGGTTATGGCAAGGTTAAGGTTAAGGGGTTAAATTTAGGTTAAGGTAAAGTCAATGTTAAGGTTAGGTTAATGTTAAGGTTAAGGTTTTGGTTATGGGTTTTGTCAAGGTTAGGGTTAGTTTATAGTTCAGGTCAAGGTAAGGTTAAGGTTAAGGTTAAGGTTACAGGTTTAGTCAGGTTAAGGTTAAGGTAAGGTTTAGGGTTTAGTCGTGTTAAGGTTAAGGTTAATGGTTTGGCTAAGGTTAAGGTTAAGGGTAAGGGTAAGGATTAAGGTTAAGGGTTTAGTCGTGTTAAGGTTAAGGTTAAGGGTTTGGTTAATTGGTAAGGTTAAGGTTAAGGTTAAGGTTAAGGGTAAAGTTAAGGTTAAGCTTAGGGTTAAGGTTAGGGGAAGGTTAAGGTTAAAGTTAAGGTTAAGGTTAAGGGTTTGGTCAAGGTTAGGGTTAGGTTATAGTTACACTTAAGGTTAAGGTTAAGGTGAAGGTTAAGTGTAAGGTTAAGGTTAAGGTTATAGGTTTAGTCAGGTTAAGGTTAAGGTTAAGGTTAGGTTAAGGTTAAGGTTAGGATAAGGTTAGGGTAAGGTTAAGGGTTAAGGTTATGGTTATGGGAAGGTTAAGGTTAACCTAACTTTAACCTTAACCTTCCCCTAACCTAACCTTAAATTTACCCTTAACCTAACCTTAACCTTAAATTTACCCATAACCTAATACTAACCTTAACCTAACCTTAACCTTACCCTTAACCTAGATGTTAACCTTAAATTAACCTAACCTTAACCTTAAACTTAACTATATCCTAATGCTAACATTCACCAAACCCTTACCCTTAACCTTAAGTTAACCTTTACCTAACCTTAACCTTAACATTACTATAACCTTACCCTTAATTAAACCTGTAACACCTAACCCTAACCTTGACCAAACCCTTAACCTTAACCTTAACTTTACCTTTAACCTAAGCTTAACCTTAACCTAACCTTAACCTTGACTTTACCCTTAACCTAACCTTAACCTTGACTTTAACTATAACTTAACCCTAACATTGACCAAACCTTAACCTTAACCTTAACTTTACCTTACCCTTAACCATAACCTTAACCTTAACTTTGCCTTACCCTTAACATAACCTTAACCTTGACCTTAACTATAACTTAACCATAACCTTGACCAAACCCTTAACCTTAACCTTACCCTTAAGTTTAACTTAACCTAACTTAACCTTAACCTTCACTACAACCTAACCTTAACCTTGACCTTAACTATAACCTAACCCTAACCTTAACCAAACCCTTAACCTTAACCCTAACCTTACCCCCTTAACCTAACCTTAACCTACCCCTAATCTTAACCTTAACCTTAACCTAACCTTAACCTTATCTTTACCTTAACCTTGACTTTACCCTTAACCTAACCTTAACCTTAACCTTAACCTTATCTTACCCTTAACCTAACCTTAGGGTTTGGTCAAGGTTAGGGTTAGGTTATAGTTAAAGTTAAGGTCAAGGTCAAGGTCAAGGTTAAGTTAGGTTAACGTTAAGGTTAGGATAAGGTTAATGTTAAGGTTAAGGTTAAGTTCAGGGTAAAGTTAAGGTCAAGGTTAAGGTTAGGGTAAGGTTAATTTTAAGGTTAATGTTAAGGGTTTGGTCAAGGTTAGGGTTAGGTTATAGTTAAGGCCAAGGTTAAGGTTAGGTTATAGTTAGGTTAAGGTTAAGTTAGGTTGAGGTAAGGTTATAGTTAGGTTAACGTTAAGGTTAAGGTTAGGTTAAGGTTAAGGTTAAGGGGGTAAGCCTTAACCTTAACCTGACTAAACCCCTAACTTTAACCTTAACCTTAACCTTAACCTAACCTTAACCTTAACTAAACCTTTAACCTTAACCTTCCCATAACCTTAACCTTAACCTTACCCTTAATCTTCACCCTTAACCTTAACCTAATCGTAACCTTGACCTGAACCTTAACCTAACCTTACCCTTAACCTTACCTTAACCTTAACCTTAACTTTACCCTTAACCTAACCCTAACCTTAAGGTCAAGGTTAAGGTTACGTTAAGGGTAAGGTTAAGGTTACGTTAAGGGTAAGGTTAAGGTTATGGTTAAGGTAAGGTTAAGGTTAAGGTTATGGTTAAGGTAAGTTTAAGGTTATAATTAAGGTTAACGTTAAGGTCAAGGTTAAGTTTGGTTAAGGTAAGGTGTTAAGGGTTTAGTCAGGTTAAGGTTAAGGGTTTGGTCAAGGTTAAGAGTGAAGGTTAAGGGTAAGGTTAAGGTTAAGGTCAAAGTTAAGGTTAAGGTTATGGTTAAGGTTAAGGGTAAGGATAAGGTTATGGTTAAAGTTAAGGTTAGGTTAAGGTTAAGGTTAGGTTATATTTAAGGTCAAGGTTAGGTTAAGGTTAAGGTTAGGTACAATTTAAGGGTAAGGTTAAGGTTAAGGTTAAGGTCAAGGTCAAGGTTAACCTTAAGCTAACCTTAACCTTAAAATTAACCCTAACCTTAACCTTAACTTTACCCTTAGGTTACGGGTTTAATCAGGTTAAGGTTAAGGTTAGGGGTTTGGTCAAGGTTAAGGTTAAGGTTAAGGTGAAGGTTAAGGGTAAGGTCAAGGTTAAGGGTAAAGTTAATGTTAAGGTTAAGGTTACGGGTTTAATAAGGTTAAGGTTAAGTTAAAGGTGAAGGTTAATGGTAAGGTCAAGGTTAAGGGTAAAGTTAAGTTTAAGGTGAAGGTTAAGGGTAAGGTTAAAGCTAAGGTTACGAGTTTAGTTAGGTTAAGGTTAAGGTTAAGGGTAAGGTTAAGGATAAGGTTAAGGGAAGGTTAAGGTTATAGGTTTAGTCAGGTTAAGGTTAAGCTCAAGGTCAAGGTCAAGGTCAAAGTTAAGGTTAAGGGTAAAGTCAAGGTTAAGGTTAAGGTTAAGGTTAGGGTAAAGGTTCAAGTTAAGGTTAAGGTTAAGGGTATTTTCACTCCTAGAGATATCCTTGAGTTGTAAAATGACTAGTGCCTAGGACATCTTAATCAACAAGGAGCATAAAGTTCAACTTATAAAGATTGACAGGAAGGGAGCTCTCATGCTATCATAGCCTAAGTGGAAAGATTCGACGAAAGTGGAACCAAGACTCACAAAACTTAAGCACAACAGAAGTAATACTGTAGTAGCAGAGTGTAAACTTTGATATGTGAATGTATCAGACAATTTTAGGATAACATGCGGAAAAATGAGGCTGAATTCTAAAATGATCCACAGAGGTTAATAAAAGGAGGACGATCGATGGTAAGAGAGTATAATGGATACTAACTGTAATAGAAGTTCAATCTAGAAACAAATGTTCACATATACTAGGCCTATGTGATAATAAGAATCCATACATGAGAACAATTTTAAAGACAGAACTCCATTGCTGCTAATATCAGAAGAGCGTTGGTAGAAGAAAAAGGTAAAACATAATATCATACCTAATCCATATTTAAAGCACTAGATATGAATAAATATGAGTATCAACAATGAGAAATCCAGATTTAAACATATGAGCACTCGCATTCCAAAACACAAATATAAGAAATATGGAAATGGATGAGATGAGAATTTACGCTATAAAACACAAGGAGAGCTACAAACTGTGAAACATTCAGATCATAATCCCCAATATTAACAAAAATCCTTATCACTATGGTTTCAGATTTGAGTCGAGCAAATTTTTCAGAAGGTATATTGGTCTGGTTCATTACTTCCTTTAGTCGGCACTCGTACGTTGGTAGCGGCTGTAGGACTACGTTGGAGGGCTCCCGGCATGATGGGAGTCCTGCAAGTGTTATCTCCTCCAAATATGCCTCAAACCGTTCCAAACTAGTCACCACCTTTTCCAAGAAGTTCAAAGCCATGCTACATGTAGACTCTTTATCTATCACCTTCTGACACTCCGCAGCTTCCTTGAATCTGCTCTTGATACCCTGCTTGACCACATCCTCTGGACTTAACTCTTTTAAGAAGAAAATATACCTCTTTGCGCTTTGAAACCTATTGGAGGCATCTGTATTTCCTTCATGAAGTTTTCTTCTGAAAAGGCACACAACCGCCCTCATTTCCTTAATGATATTAAAAAATTCCTAGCGCTTCTTCACCTCCGTGATAATTTCGGTCCAGATCGAACGCCTAGTTTCTAGGAGGGTGATATTTCCTTTCATTTGGTTAGTGAGCTCACGAATGGTTTTCTCTTGTTGTACCTTTTCCTGTTTCCCCTCCTCTATCTCTTTCTGCATAGTGGAAACCTTTTTGGAGTTCCCTGTGAGGAGGGCTTCGAGCTCGCTGATCCTCTAACGTGCTGTTAAAACCTGTTTTTCTGCCACTTGAAGTGCAGCCAATGTGGTAGCCAGCTGCTCGGAGAGAGAAATAGTCCCTTATAGAGCTAGTGGAGCACACACATGAGTATCCCAGCTTATCTGTAATTCATTCATCCTTCCCTGTAGAGCAGCCATCTCCTCCGAAATCTTAAATTTTTCTTCCCTCTCTGGTGCAAGGGAATTAGCCAAGCTGTCCTTATCTTTTTATGCCTGGAATAACTCAATAGTTTGTAGGTGATGAGTGCCAGCTATATTTACTTTGTGCTTCAGGGTTGCGGCCTACTTTTTCAATTCAACGATGAGATGACTTTGGGGGTCTTCATTGCCTTTTTCTTTCCCTTTTATCACTTCTTGGAGACTGTGTAGGTCGTTTGAAAGTGCACGGGAGTTGATCTTCTCCCTTATGAAATTTTATAGCACTTGGTTATGCTTACTTTCCCGCTTTCTCAGATTAAGGGAGAGCTGTATTACCTCATCTTTTAGCATATCGCCAAAACACTGGAAAAAATTGCATTTGTCAATTGGCGGAACTTGCGACATATCTATTACTATTTCTAGGGCTTTGTAGCTGGTGGTACCAGCTTCTAGGTTCAAGATAGCTTCATTCATAGCCATTACCAATTTCTCTTTGTCCAAGTCAATCACAGATGAAAACCTGGTATGGTACTTATCGACATATCCTTCTAGCTCAGACCAATGCTTTTCTCTGATTGCTCTGTTCCTTATCCTGCTCTTGCTCACTCCTCAAGATTTTCTAATTGAGATGGCTTATGATACTTCTGAGAAGTTCAAAGAGGCTGTGCTATCCCATATCACTACGATACCTACTTTTCTCCTGTCTAATTTCCCGTAAAGTGTCTCATTTTGAAGCAGTTGTTCATCTCCCATTCCTTTTGCTTCATTGGTCTTGGTTCTCTGTCTTTTAAAAGGAGGAGAAATTTCTCCCGACGCACCAACCTCCTCCACCTTTTTCTGATATACTTCTCTTGTTAAATTAGTATCTTCCTTTTCCCCCGTTGCAGATGAATCAGTCTCCATCTGTGAAAGAAAAGGCCAGGTTTCAAGATTAGCTCGCCATTCGATGAAGGGCCTTGTTTAATGGTTGTAAGGGGTTGTAAGGGGTTGATTTAATCTTCTTCCTTCTATTAGAAATGATTCCTTTTGGATCATAGGCCCAAGCTTTCCCTTGCCTCAAATCCATGCCTTGAAGTAGCTTTTCCACCATGGGAAGGGCGTGCCTTGAATTAACAACGAAAGGGCCAATGGTTGTGGGAAGCTTGAGAATAAACCCATTTTTTGCAAGGAGGAAGTGAAGCTGGTCAGCCTTTAGGGTCTTCCATAGGTATTCTAAAGCATGGAAAATTTTAGGGGCTAATATTCGTAGGTGGGATAATTTTCCATGGTTTTTCCAAAAAATATATTCGCCAATTCCCATTTTTTTATAAAAATGATTCGCTGAAATTTTACAATATAAAATTATTTTAACTTAAAATTCGCCAACATTATATAGAAAATATATATAATATCATTATAAATTTGAATAATTTTACGTATACATCAATAAACATTTTATAGTTTGCATATTAGGGACTAGCGAGATTCGCCAATTTTTTAAACTTTAAAATAATTTTCCATCCTAAAAATTTTCCCTGTTCTAAAGCGTAAATCCATCGGGCGGGAAAAACTGGCAATTGGTAGGGAGAAACTTCAGCTCCATAAACCCTGATTTCAATATAGTGATAAAAAAGATACCAGTCTCTAGTGCTTTCAGCTTCACTGTACGGAAACCATTTCTTTAGTTCAGGAAAAATCCTAGGCGGAGGAGAATCATGGATAATAGTATAAGCTATGGGCATGAAATCATTTAGGAAAATTGAGTAACCCACCTTGTTGTGTAACCAGCTCCAAAAATAGAAGAAAAGAGATATCAAAGCCTTAGAAATAATCCACTTCGAGGGGGAAACCTCCAATACATTACATAAATGAACAATTCTTGGATGATACAATTTAAAAAACCTCCTTTCTATATATAGGAGTCCATGGGGCCATAATGTAATCCTATTGGGCCACAATGTAATCCTAGCCAACCTAACAATAATAATTTAAGGGCACAATAATAACAATAAGGGGTTTAAATTAACAATAATAAGGGACTACACTAGTGATATAGGGACCTAACATGCCCCTCTCCTTCAAAAAAGTGTTGTCCTCAATGCTTTAGTAGCTCTGGGTGCTTCTGTATAAAATTCTCATCCTCCCATGTAGAATCTTCAGTGGGTAAGTTCTTCCACTTGATGAGATACTCTGAAATTGATCGATTCCGTAGCTTTCGAGTTCTTGTTTCCATGACCGCTTTAGGTTCCAATATGATTTTTCCTTCCTCATCAAGTTCTGGCAATATTGTTTGAACTGGAAGATTTTCACCTATAACCTTCTTTAAGCATGAAACATGGAAAACTAGATGTACTCGCGAAGAATTAAGAAGCTCCAATTTGTATGCCATAGTACCAATCTTTTGCAACACCTTGTAAGGACCATAGTACTTTGGTGATAATTTATTATCCTTCTTAGCTTGCTTGAGGGACATTTGTTTGTATGGTTGTAGCCGTAAAAATACCCAATCTCCTACATCAAAACTTCTCTCGTTGCGATGTTGATTTGCCTGTTGTTTCATTCGATTTTGTGCCAAATTCAGGTTATCCTTTAAGAGTTGGAGAACTTCTTGCTGATGCTTGATGTGATCTTCCATTGCTTGAACCTTCAAATTTTCTCTTAAAGATGATGTGATGTGTTGTAGTTCCTAGAGACAGCCTCGAGTTGTCAGATACCAGTGCCTAGTACATCGTAGCTAGTAAAGAGTGGAAGGTATATCCTAAGACAATTATTCAGCTCAGGGCTCTTTACCATATCAACTTTTCTGATGAGTTACAAGATTTGATGGGACCAAATAGATTTCAGATCAGCAACATATAGAAACATGCAGAGGAAAGAGTAGAATTACTTACATAGATGCATCAGATAGCTTAGAAATAGCTTTCATAAAGGAGGGCCAGTTTCCAAAGGTTATATGGAGATTGTTAAATCAAGGCGTTTGCGGTGCAGAAGGTAAAAGAGGTGCACTAATTACCAATGGAAAGGTATTCGGAAAACATATTTTGCTATAGTATGGGCTTAAGAACTAAGAATCCATATATACCAATCAGTTCTGAACGAATAAGATTCCACGATATTCAATACAGAGGAAATCTGAATGAAGTGTAAAATGAAAAATCATATCATGTATGAGCCATATTTAAAGCAGCTAGGCCAGCCTCATATAAGTACCACATAATGATAAATTTATATCAGAACTGGCGAGTCACTCGCATTCCAAAACATGATATAAAGAAAATGGAGACAGTGAAATAGACAATGAAACAATACTACAAAGAAAGAGTCACAGACCATACAACATCTGGACCAGAATCCTCACATAAAATAGAACTTCTCTTCGCTGAGACCCTATGGGCTCTGTGCATTTGCATTAATAATTCGACCACAAGCATACAAAATATTCTTACACAACAAGTTTCTTCCGGAAATCTGGAACCATGTTTTCTCATTGGATCTTACTTATATAGACTTCTTCCTATCTCAGCGAGAAGATATTTTTTGGAAAAATATCTTCTTCGCATAACCAAAATTTGTTAAAGGTCGCTCTCAAAACAACAAAATTCAGGATGAGGAATAAGGCCTCTCATCATGGATAGTCAGGCACTTGGCCGTTTTCAAAAACAGAAAATTAAACAGTAGTCTGATGAAAAGTAAAATGTTGGAGTGGAGTAAACAACCCACTCGAAAGTTAAAAGAAACTAATTCAGTAAAAAGTAAATGGGCCGTCGAGGCTGAATCATGAGTTGATAAGATTTCATAGGTGTGGAAGAGTTGAAGCAGTTGTTGATGCTAGAGGTAGGATGTTCGCTGATGAGCTGGAAATCTGGTTCGCAAACTGTGTGCATCTCTGTTGGCAGTCGGCTGAAGGTTCTGGCATTGAGGTGAACCCCTCCACTTTGACATAGGCTTGTGTGAGGGCGTTGAAACCTGCCTCTGTAGGCAGCTTGTGCCTGATCAAATGTAGGAGGAGAAACTCCTCGCTGAGGGATGAAACAATGTTTTCTCCCTTTAACCGAGCAATATTATCTGATAGGACATCTATCCAGTCCTTTTATTCTTGCAGACGTGTCTTATATTCTGTCAACGGTTGTAGGACGGACGGAGTGCTTGGGTCCCAGCAAGATGGGAGTCCAGCTGCTGTAATATCATTCCACACTACATCGAATCAGTCCATGTTCGATATCACCTGTTGCAAGGCTTTCAAAGCTGCATCTCAGGCTGCCTCTTTGTCGATGATTTTATGACATTCGAAGGCCTCCATGAACCGACTCGGTATGCCATGTTTTTCCACTTCGTCTAATTCTAACCCCTGCAAGAAAGAAATATAGCTTTTAGCGTGTGGAGTTCTGCTGGACACATTGAGATCTACCTCTTGGAATTTCCTGTTGAGATAAAGAATAGCAGCTTTATTTTCCCCTATCATTTTTAGGAAAGCCCATTGTCCTGTCACTGCTGAGATTATGTCCGACCAGATTATACTCCTCACTTCCCTAAGAGTGATATTTCCCTTCACGTGATTTTTGAGTTCAACGATTGTTTTCTACTGGTCAGCTTTTGTCTTCTTCTCCTGCTCAATCTCTTTTTGTAGTGTTTCTATCCTCTTTCCATTCTCAGCCGCCAAACCTTCTAAATCGGTGATTCTCTACTTTGCGGTGATTGCCTGTTTCTCTAGCACATCATTTGCAGCTTTTGCTGCATCAAGCTTTTCTGAAAGAGAGCTCGTCTCAGGTGGCGTAGTAGCTGGCACACAGCTGTGCAAGTCCCAAGTGCTCTATAGCTCTGCCAAACTACTCTGAAGAGTAACGACTGTTCCTACCAATTTCTCCTTCTCTTCTCTTACCTGTGACAAAGTGTCGGCCAGCTCCCTTTTCTCTTTCTCTACTTGTGCCAACTCGGCTGTCTGTGCATGTTGGGAGGCTGGCATGTGGGCTTTACCTTTCAAAGAGTTGACTTCCTTCCGCAATTGGTCTATTAAAAAGGCCTGTGGGTTTGTTTCCCCAGTTTCCTTCCCTTTTATTTGATCCTCGAGACTGTGTATTCGATTTGCCTGGGCGCGGGCACTTGCCTGCTCGTTCCTCAGGGTGGTCCTCATCTGATCAAGATTTTTCTCAAGTTTCCTTAGTGCAATGGTAGCTCGCATTACCTCATCTTTTAGCATATCAGCTACAACCTGAAACAGGTTACACATATCAGTGGCTGACACCTTAGACATATCAATTACATGTTGGAATAACCAGTAGCTAGTGGCGCCTGTATCAGGGTCCAAAAGGGCTTTGGCCATAGACAGTACCAGATGCTCGATATCCACATTCATGGTGGTGGAGATCCTGGTGTGATACTTTTCTACATACCCCTCCAGCTCATTTTTGTATTTCTCTCTAATTATACTGTTTTTCTTGACCCTTTCGGCTGCCACCAGTGAGGTATGATCTCCCATAGCCTGTGAAACCTCAGTGAAGTCAGAAGAGGTGGTGTTGTCCCTCAACACTTTTATCCCGGCCTTGCTACTGTCAAGTGGCGCATATGGTATGAACGGCTCAAGAATTTGTTCCTCTCCTATAACTTCGGCTTCACCTCAGACTGTTTTCTGCTTTTTACGAGAGGGAGTACCTGTTCCTGAAGGACCAAATTCCTCTTCTTTGTCTTTGTTGACGCCTTCCTCCTCCCCTGTGGCAGATGAATCTATCTCCATTTGTGAAACCAAAGGCCACATTTCCATGTTAGCCTTCCACTCCATGAATGGTCTTGGTTCATGTACATAAGGTGTGGACCGATTTCTCTTTCTTCTATTTGAAATAATCTCCCAGGGGTCTTAAGCCCAAGTCTTCCCCTGTCTTAGGTCCATACCCTGCAACAGATTTTCGATAATGGGAAGGGTGAGTCTTGAATTCACGACGAACAGGCCGATTTGGGTAGGAAGCCTCAGAATGTAACCTTTCTTAGAGGGGACAAAGTGGAGGTGGTAAGCTTTGAGGATTTGCCGAATATACTCTAGAGCGTAAAATCGCCGGGCGAGAAACACCGGTAGCAGGTAAGGGGTGATCTCGGCTCCATAGACCCAAATTTCTGTATAATTATCAGAGAGATACTAGTCCTCGGTGCTATGGATTTTACCATCTTGCAGCCAGTTCTTCATTTCAGGAAAAACGCTAGGGGAGGGCGAGACATGAATGATGGTGTAAGCGATGGACATGAAATTGTTCAGGAAACTAGAGTAACCCACCCCTTTTGGCAATTGGCGCACTATAGAGTTCTAGTCAAAAATGGGTCGGGGCTGAGAATTAACCTCATATACCCTATCCAAGCTCAAACGCTCGAAACTATCAGCATGCTGATACAAGAAAAGATAGAACACTAAAGAACAGAAACGAAAATGACTGGTTTCAGGAAGTTCTTGGAACTGGGTGTGGATGCTGGCAGATAAGTAACCCGGGATATCTAGGACAACCCCCTTCTGAGACATTAACCATAGAAAGAAAACACATACTTTGGAGGTTTCCCCCAACCCGCCTACTCCTAACAGACCCGCAATGAGCGCGAGGATGGGTTGTACCTCCTCCTTGAACAGGTTTAATGGGAAAAGTTCCGTTCTGGGAAAGGTAGTAGCCTGGCTGCTGGAAATAGAAGCAATGAATATTTTTTGATGCTCCCATGGCGATTTGGTAAACTGGGAAGTTAAGGCTTTGTCGCTGAAAGCAATGTAGGTGGCGCTGGTGGGAAAATGGAGGGCTTGCTTGATGATGCTGGGCGAAAGGGAGAAAATTTGATTTCCTTGGCCGGAGCTAAAAGTACCTCGGTCTTCATCGTAGGCGTCTCTGAACCAGTAGATGAACTCGACCACCGGGAAGACTGGGGGGGTAATATGATGGTAAAATCCTAACACAACCACCCGGTATCGATCCCTATTATGAACATGACGCGAAAAAATCTCAGGCCTTATACTACTAATGGGGAATGGGTACTGGTGGTCGCAAACTCCAGCTTGCTTGTCGATGAAAGGTTCGAAACCAGGAGGGTTTCTGGTTTCCCAGACCTGGGGAGTCTCTCGTTCATTCTTCTTGGGTGTGCCCCTTCCCATGATTTACATATGAAAACAAAAATAAAAACGAATGGAAAACAAAGGGAATTGAAAGGGACAGAGTACCTGCACAAGAGGTATATTTCCTTGGGAAAGCGACGCAGAGGGTAGTCTGGTGATGATTGGGTAGACTCGGTACTTGTTCCCACTTGGTATATACCGTGACCAGAAGGCCTGAAACTTTTATCGCAGAAAATGACTGGAAACTGCTGTGAAGACTGGTAATTCTGAGGCAAGAAGGGGTAGAAGTGAAATAGGTAGGGCATGAGTCGTAAGGACACTGACAATGGGGCACGCGGCGTGTAGGGATTGGGTGTTATTTGGGGACAGGTGAACACCGCATGCCAGGTTTACTATCGGTACAGGTCTCAGTACCAACTCATCTAGGACTTACCTTACCTCTTTGGCCGCATGCGCTGTATAAATCCTGAAACATATTATCCCTAATGCAGATTAAATACATAACCTACCAACTGTAAGGGTCCACCTTTCATTCCGCCATGTCACCCTGTCACGCGACATGCTCCTGCTACCTCTTTCTAACCTTGGGTCCCCACCATGCCACGCTATCACAATTCCGTGGGGGTATGGGTCTCTTCCCTTCCTCGCTACTCGACCCCCTCGGAATTTCCCTTGTGTGCAGAGTCACGTGGTGGTAATTCTTTCAATGTTTGCGTTTTGCACTCTTTCTACCGCTTCTTTGCACTTTTACGTTTCTGTTAGCCTTTTCGCTTTATACTCCACCTTTGGCTTTTATGCACGTGACTTTTGTTACCTTGCTTCATTTTGACCAACTTTTGAAGTATCTCACCCTTCGATATAATGTCTCAATGCATGACTTGTCAACATTTTAATAAACCAATGACTAATTTTTAATAAACCAAAGACTAATGTTAAATATTAAACAACATTAGCTCCACCTAGGGATGACACATTAATCCTTGAATATGTCGAGAACTACGTATACCACTTGTTGTCTTCTGTGAACACCACTTCTCATCCTTCTCTACTCTTTACCTCTTCTTCATGATTCACCATCGATCCACCTTATTCAAACAACGCTTAAAATATGAAATAATATACAATATGGTACATCAGGCTTTCTCGACCTGAGTCAGTACTGGAAATAAAGCTTGAGGAACTGACCATTAACAGGGGTGTCCAGCAAATCCCCCTGAAAATTCTCAAACCTGAAAGTATTGTTGCCACCTTGTTCTGCAATTTTGAAAGGGCCAAACCATAGGGGATCGAATTTCCCGTGTTTTCCCTTATCAGCCCTTCGTACGTCCCACCTGAGTACTAAATCCCCTATCTGTAGCTTTCTATCTTTAGCATGTTGATCAAATAGCTCTTTCATTTTCTCCTGGTATGCTTCTAGCTTCTGATTTACCTGATTTCGTGTTTCTTCAAGCTCTACCAACTGATTAATCCTCCTGGTAACGTCGTCAGGCTCGTCTTGATTTCCTTGCATGAACCGGGCTACCAGGAGAGCCAACTACACAGGAAAAAATGTTGCTCTTCCGTAAACTAATTCGTATGGGGACTTCTCGGTTTCCCTCTTACTAGTGATTCGGTTAGCCCACAGAGCGAACTTCAGTTGAGAATCTAAATTCTTCTGATTCTCGTTGATAGTCTTCTTCAATGCTCAGACCAGAGTTTTGTTTGAGGACTCTGCAAGACCATTTCCCTGGGGGTAGTAAGCCGTGGAGTGACCCAGTGCAATATTATACTGCTGGCAGAAGTTGACAAATTTTGTGGATTTGAAGGCTTGTGCATTGTCGGTTACTATCTTAGCGGAACAACCAAATCTGGATATGATATGTTCCTCCATGAATTTTATTACCACAGTGTCAGTTGCATTCCTGGAAGGTACAGATTATACCCATTTCGTGAAGTAATCAGTGGCCATCAATATCCATTTATGCTGCCCACTAGAGGGGGGATGTATTTCCCCTATGAAGTCGATTCCCCACAGCTGGAATGGCTTATCTACGTGGACAGGGATCATGGGGAGCGGTGCTAGTTTCTGTCTCTCGGCAAACCTCTGACACTTCTCACAGGCTCTGACTCGAGCAAATACGTCTCCAAATAGTTTAGGCCAGAAGAATCCCGCCTTTAGAATCTTGTGAGAAATATCCCTCCAACTGTAGTGCCCCCCACAAATTCCCTCATGGAATTCATCCATTATACTCTCCACCTCCTCTTCCGTAAGACACAGGAGTAGGATACCAGAGGGATCCCGCCAATACAACCGACTGTTTGCAACTATATAATTTTTTGACTTCAATCTCAGTGCTCTGTATTTAGTCTTCTCACAGCTTGGTGGGCAACTGAGGGTTAGGAGGTATTCTACCAACTCTTTATACAATGGGCTGATAAGGTACTTCATATGTATCTTCTGGGAGGCTACTTCTATTCTCTGTGCTTCCTCCCCTACTCCAGTATCTTCGTTTGCTGTCATAGACAAGTTGATACCCAAGGCCTAAAAATTTGATTCAGACATGATCTTGGCTAAACCTTGCCCCTTGATTAATTTGGTAGGGAAAATATCTAACTCGTATTCCTGTATTTTCGCTATCCACTTTCCTCTTTTTCCTTCACTGTCCCCTTGGATAAGAATGTCTTTAACTGCTGCTGTAGGAACGAATGCAGTGACGTGGGACTGCAAAACATACATTCGAAAAGCTTTGAGGGATTTCACCAGAGCATATGCTTGCTTCTCCAATATGTTATATTTCAGTTCAGCATCCCGAAGCACCTGACTAAAAAAGGCAATAGGATTTTCATACCCCTCTTCATTTTTCTGCAACAAAACTCCAGCTACTGTATGGGGGGATGCAAAGGAGAAAATCATAAATGGTTTGGCATAATCTGGCCTGGCTAACACAGGAGCTTCAATAAATCCATTTTTAATTCTGGCAAAATCTTCCCTTGACTCTGGTGCCCATTTCACTTCATTATCCTTTTTCAACATATCATTTATGTGCATAACTATCTCAGCGTAGTTAGGGATGAATCTCCTCAGGAAGTTTATACGCCCTAGGAACACCTGAACTTCCTTCTTGTTTCTGGGCAGGGAAATATTATTTATGACTTCCACTCTTTTGGGGTCTATCTTTACTCCATCTTTAGTGACAATGTGTCCCAGGAGCTTACCCTCCTCTAGTGCAAACAAAGACTTCTGTGGGTTAAGGGAGAGGCTATACCTTCTACACTTCTCAAAGGTTTTGCGCAAGTGTTCTATGTACTCTGGATCATATTTTGAAAACACTGTAATGTCATCCAGATATACCACCACAAACTGGTCCTGTTCTCCAATAAAAGAAATATCCATGGCCCTCTGGAAAGTGGCCCCTGCGTTAATCAGCCCAAAAGGCATTCTGGTGTACATAAATGTTCCCCATGGGGTGGTGAAGGCCATCTTCTTTTAATCTTCTGGCAACACAACTACTTGATTATACCCAGATAATCCATCCATCATCGACATCCGGGCAGCCCCTATCACTTTCTGCAATATGTGATCCATCTTGGGCAGTGGGTAATTATCTTTCAATGAAGCCCTGTTCAGGTTCCTAAAATCAACGCATAGTCTTATTTCGCCATTCTTCTTCCACACAGGGACTAGATTAGCTACCCACTCAGAGTACCTCAATGGTACAATGATTTTAGCCTTCAACAGTTTCTTAATTTATTTCTCAATGGAAGGTAGCAATAATGGATTTATTTGTCTAAGCTTTTGCTTATGTGGCTTTGCATCTCCCTTCAGTGGAATCTTATGCTGCATAATGCTAACATCGAAGGTTTTTAGGTCTTGATATGACCAGGAAAACACATCCTTATAGGACTGAAATAACTTTTGATACAGCTATTTATATTCTCCCGGGACCTTCTTAGACAGCTTCACGATTTTAGGGTCAGCTTCAGTGCCCAGATTTAGGTCCTCAACCTGAATTTCTTCTAGAAATTTGTTTGGCTATAATGGAAAATCATTCTTGTTGAACAACCTTTCTAAAGGCACTAGCCCTTGGGGAATAACATTCCCTTTCAACTGTAGAAACTTGTGACCTGCTACCCTTTCTTCCCATTTGTTTCCTGATGTTTCTTCAATCCCTTCTTCTTCACACGTGTCGATCTCCATGTTGGAGAACTCCCCAACTGTCTCCAAGAATCTCTTAGATTTTTCATCATATTCAAATACCTGCCAGTGCTTGATGTTGTCTGGGAGTGATGGCCTATAACGCACCTCAATCTCATATCTCAATAGAGGGTTCTGAGGTGGCAGAAAAGTACTAGCAACCACTGCTAGAGAATCTGCCATTCTGTTTTGCTCCCGACGCATGAAATAAATATTAAATTCTAAGAAAAAGTTCTCCACCAGATCTCAAACTTCATTCCTATAGGCTCTTAGCCTAGGATGTTTAGCTTGAAACTGATTCTTCACCTGCCTAACTACTAGTTCTGAATCTCCCCAAACCTTTAGACTTTGTATGTTCATGCTCCTGGCTGTCTGCAACCCGAGTAAGAGTGCTTCATATTTTGCCACGTTATTTGTGGCTTCATACTCCAGCTTGAATGATAGAGGTACCCACCTCCCTACCGGCGAAATCAATAACACCCCAGCTCCATTCCCTTCTCTATAGTTTGCTCCATCAAAGTGAAGAGTCCAGATTTCTGACTCAGGACTTTCTTTGAACTGTTCTATCTTGATCTGGAAAAATGACGGTTCATTTGCGTACTCTTGATCTTCCTCAAGCATTAAGCATGAGAAATCCCCCTCCCTACTATAAACTGGAGAATTCACTGAATCATCCACTTTAGTGATTGTCTTAACAAATCTAGTCTCTCTGTATAGCCTCCTCTCTTGGCCACCAAATACAGGGATAGTGGCATAGGTCAGATCCAGCTTAATCGATCCCCCAATTTTGGTTCCCCAAGATCTTGATAGCAACATGCCGAAGCGAGCTGGGATGTCAGCCACTACTATATCCATCACTACACTTTTTTCTAGGATTTGGGCTAGATTAACCACCAAGTCTTTTATCATGCCCAAGCACTTGACTCTTTTGGAGTCAAATGAGTATAGGTATTTGTATGGGCAGGTAATCTGTAGTCTTAGTTGCTCCATGACTGAAAGGGGTAAAAGAGGCTCCTGAATCTAACATGCAGTTATGCAAGATCAGGTCATGTATTACTAAGGACACATAAAAAGGTGGAGTGGCAGCATCAAATTCCTCTACATGAGGGCCAAAAACAACCATAGGCCTTTCTTCTTGCATGTTGAGACTATCTGGAATGTGTGTTACTTCTAGAGGAAGCATGAAGGATGTGACTTGGGACTGATATGCTGGCTGTTTCAATAGCTCAGTCAAGGGAACTGGGATTTTCACTTTTTCAAGTTTTTTTTGTAAACTAAAGATAGAAGAAGACTTATCTATTGACACTTATTTTTCTTTTGAATATTTTCTTTGGAGGGGAGGCTTAACTTCTTTTATGATGGGATCGACCTTAGGAGGCACAATTACTTGCGAAGATGAAGGCATTAGAGTATCACATTGTAGAGATTGGTTAAGAGGCCTCTTACCTTTTTCTAGGGGTTTTTGAGGAGTGACCTCCTTCTGTGCAGGTGCCTATTCTTGAGGTGTGTCCTCCTCTTGATCTTGAGTGCTATTTCTCTTTCTGGATGACCTGAGGTCATATCTTCTATTGAACTGAGCTTGCATGAAATCAACGAACTGCTTGCAGTAGTCATCAATCTCAGGCTCTTCAGTATCTTCATTGGCCTTCACCTCTGAGTGAGCTTGTATTTCCTCTTCGTCACTTTCATGTACAGGACATTATATGTCATTTCTGTTTGAGAAGACAAGGCATGCCTCCTCTTGTTCATAGGCAGGATCTTCATGGGAAACCTCTACTTGCCCCTCTAAGTATAGAGGGTGCGGTACCTGATCTTGCTGCTCCTTATGTCCCCTCTGCAGTATCTGCAAGGGTGGTTTTCTGTATTGAGGATTGAATCCTCTGTTTGGAGCATTCTGGAAATTCTTTGGGGGTGAATTCTTGGCCTCCATCTCAAGCTTGATCATTTTACTTGAGAGATTCTTGATCATCTTGTTTATTTCTTCGATCTTTTCATTAGCCGAATCTCTATCCTGGCTTGAGGTGGATACTTCCTCTTTTCCCCTTCCTCTAACATCCTGTTCATGTTTCCCTTTGGATTTGCCACTAGAGGCAAAATTTGCTTCTATATCCAATGCATCGGTCTATGCATCGTCCAGAGTGGTTGGCTTCCTTTCTCTCAAGGAGAAACCGAATTCATAATCAAACGCTGCCACAAAAATGACCTTGGCAGTGGTTTGGTGAGGCTTCATGTCGGCGGGGAGACTCAGGTACAATTTGTTAAATCTTCTAATAAAATCTGACACCCCTTCATTATGTTTCTTTTTCAGAGTGTTGAATTCAGTAATAATATTACCATGATCTTTCTTTTCTCCCCATTTTTTGATAAAGGTATCCTCCATTCCCTCCCATGTATTGATAGAACGAGCTCCAAGTGTCTTGAACCACTTACTAGCTTCCCCATATAAGGATTGCAAAAAAATCCTTAGAACTACATCCAGATGTTCCACATTAAAATTCTCTGCAAAAGAGCAAAAGAATTCGATATGTTTCTGGGCTTCAATCTCATTCTCACCACTGAATCTGGACAGAATCTTTAAATAATCTTGTGGCATGTCATTTAATACTACAGGTAGCTCTAGAGGAGTGTATCTATTTTGCAGGAAGCCAGGGACATTTGCCATTGGAGGAGGAGGTAACAAGAGAGCTTGGGGAGCAAGTGGAGGGTTAGGTGGAAGTGTGGTGTGAATGATGATAGGAATATAATGAACATCAGCTTGGGATGATGGAGACAAGGGTGGAGTGATAACATCAGATACTTCTGTGACTTCTTTAACTTCCTCAACCTCTAGAGTAGGATGAAATGTGTAACAGGTTGTATCTACTGACTCAGCCTTGTCCTTGACTCGGACATTTCCCGCGGGTAGATAGTCTGAGTAATAATCGGTTTCACCGAGAGCGGAGTTAGAATCTTGCCACTGGGAAACATGATAAGAGGAAGAACAAAGGTCTTCCAGAGAGAGTGGTGGAATCTCTGTATGAAAAAATGGTCTCCCTCTCTAGCTTCTTCTATGTAAAACTCTTTTGGGGTCAGACACAGAGGGCGTCTTTGGCTGAGAAGTATCTGACCTAAGGTGTGGCTTCCGAGGAGCCAGAACTGAAAAGAGATTTAGCAGGGAAATGAAAGTGGAGTCACCAAGGTGAGGGATATACAACTCTCAACTCTCCATGCTCACCTAACTGAAGAGTGAAATGGGGGTTTTTCGAGGCCCAAGGATTTCTATCTTTAATCAACTTCGATCCCCGGCAATGACGCCAAAAAGATGTTGTAGTTCCTAGAGACAGCCTCGATTTGTCAGAGATCAGTGCCTAGGACATCTTAGCTAGTAAAGAGTGGAAGGTATATCCTAAGACCATTATTCAGCTCAGGGCTCTTTACCATATCAAATTTTCTGATGAGTTACAAGATTTTATGGGACCAGACAGCTTTCATATCAGCAACATATAGAAACATGCAGAGGCAAGAGTAGAATTACTTACACAGATGCATCAGACAGCTTAGAAACAAATTTCATAAAGGAGGGCCATTTTCCAAAGGTTATATGGAGATTGTTAAATCAAGGCGTTTGCGGTGTAGAAGGTAAAAGAGGTGCACTAATTACCAATGGAAAGGTATTCGGAAAACATATTTTGCTATAGTATGGGCTTAAGAACTAAGAATCCATATATACCAATCGGTTCTGAACGAATAAGATTCCACGATATTCAATACAGAGGAAATCTGAATGAAGTGTAAAATGAAAAATCATATCATGTATGAGCCATATTTAAAGCAGCTAGGCCAGCCTCATATAAGTACCACATAACGATAAATTTATATCAGAACTGGCGAGTCACTCGCATTCCAAAACATGATATAAAGAACATGGAGATAGTGAAATAGACAACGAAACAATACTACAAAGAAAGAGTCACAGACCATACAACATCTGGACCGGAATCCTCACATAAAATAGAACTTCTCTTCGCTAAGACCCTATGGGCTCTGTACATTTGCATTAATAATTCGACCACAAGCATACAAAATATTCTTACACAGCAAGTTTCTTCCGGAAATCTGGAACCATTTTTTCTCATTGGATCTTACTTATATAGACTTCTTCCTATCTCAACGAGAAGATATTTTTTGGAAAAATATCTTCTTCGCATAACCAAAATTTGTTAAAGGTCGTTCTCAAAACAACAAAATTCATGATGAGGAATAAGGCCTCTCATCATGGATAGTCAGGCACTTGGCCGTTTTCAAAAATGGAAAATTAAATAGTAATCTGATGAAAAGTAAAATGCTGGAGTGGAGTAAACAACCCACTCAAAACTTAAAAGAAACTAATTCATTAAAAATTAAATAGGCCGTTGAGGCCGAATCATGAGTTGATAAGATTTCATAGGTGTGGAAGAGTTGAAGCAGTTGCTGATGCTGGAGGTGGGACATTCACTAATGAGCTGGAAATCTGGTTCGCAAACTGTGTGCATCTCTGTTGGCAGTCGGCTGAAGGTTCTGGTATTGCGGCAAACCCCTCCACTTTGACATAGGCTTGTGTGAGGGCGTTGAAACCCGCCTCTGTAGGCAGCTTGTGCCTGATCAAATGTAGGCGGAGAAACTCTTGGCTGAGGGATGAAACAATGTTTTCGCCCTTTAACCGAGCAATCTTATCTGACAGGACGTCTATCGGGTCCTTTTCTTCCTGCAGACATGTCTTATATTCTATCAATGGTTGTAGGATGAACGGAGTGGTTGGGTCCCAGCAAGATGGGAGTCTAGCTGTTGTAATCTCGTTTCACACTACATCGAATCGGTCCACGTTCGATATCACCTGTTGCAAGGCTTTCAAAGCTGCATCTCGGGCTGCCTCTTTGTCGATGATTTTCTGACATTCGAAGGCCTCCATGAACCGACTCGGTATGCTGTGTTTTTCCACTTCGTCTGATTCTAACCCCTGCAAGAAAGAAATATAGCTTTTAGCATGCGGAGTTCTGTCGGACACATTGAGATCTGCCTCTTGGAATTTCCTGTTGAGATAAATAATAGCAGCTTTATTTTCCCCTATCATTTTCAGGAAAGCCCATTGTCCTATCACTGCTGAGATTATGTCCGACCAGATTATACTCCTCGCTTCCCTAAGAGTGATATTGCCCTTCAATCGATTTTTGAGTTCAATGATTGTTTTCTACTGGTCAGCTTTTGTCTTCTTCTCCTGCTCAATCTCTTTTTGTAGTGTTTCTATCCTCTTGCCATTCTTAGCCGCCAAACCTTCTAAATCAGTGATTCTCTGCTTTGCGGTGATTGCCTATTTCTCTAGCACGTCATTTGCACCTTTTTCTGTGTCCAGCTTTTCTGAAAGAGAGCTCGTCTTAGGTGGCGTAGTAGCTGGCACACAGCTGTGCGTGTCCCAAGTGCTCTGTAGCTCTGCCAACCTACTCTAAAGAGTAGCGATTGTTCCTGCCAATTTCTCCCTTCTCTTCTCTTACCTGTGACAAAGTGCCGGCCAACTCCCTTTTCTCTTTCTCTACTTGTGCCAACTCGGCTGTCTGTGCATGTTGGGAGGCTGGCATGTGGGCTTTGCCTTTCAGTGAGTTGACTTCCTTCCACAATTGGTTTATTAAGAAGGCCTGTGGGTTTGTTTCCCCAGTTTCCTTCCCTTTGATTTGATCCTCGAGACTACGTATTTGATTTTCTTGGGTGCGGGCACTTGCCTGCTCGTTCTTTAGGGTGGTCCTCATCTGATCATGCTTTTTCTCAAGTTTCCTTAGTGCGATGGTAGCTCGCATTACCTCATCTTTTAGCATATCAGCTACAACCTGAAACATGTTACACATATCAGTGGCTGGCACCTTAGACATATCAATTGCATGTTGGAGTACCCGGTAGCTAGTGGCGCCCGTATCAGGGTCCAAAAGGGCTTCGGCCATAGACAGTACCAGATGCTCGATATCCACATTCATGGTGGCGGAGATCCTGGTGTGATACTTTTCTACGTACCCCTCCGGCTCAGTTTTATATTTCTCTCTAGTTATACTATTTTTCTTGACCCTTTCAGCTGCCACCAGTGAGGTATTATCTCCCATAGCCTGTGAAACCTCAGTGAAGTCAGAAGAGGTGGTGCTGTCCCTCAACACTTTGATCCCGGCCTTGCTGTTGTCAAGTGGCGCATATGGTATGAACGGCTCAAGCAGTTGTTCCTCTCCTATAACTTCAGCTTCACTTGAGATTGTTTTCTACTTTTTACGAGAGGGAGAACCTGTTCCTGAAGGACCGACTTCCTCTTCTTGGTCTTTTTTGACGCCTTCCTCCTCCCCTCTGGCAGATGAATCTGTCTCCATCTGTGAAACCAAAGGCCAAATTTCCATGTTAGCCTTCCACTCCATGAACGGTCTTGGTTCATGTACATAAGGTGTGAACCAATTTCTCTTTCTCCTGTTTGAAATAATCTCTCGGGGGTCATAAGCCCAAGTCTTCCCCTGTCTTAGGTCCATACCCTGCAACAACTTTTCGACAATGGGAAGGGCGAGTCTTGAATTCATGATGAATGGGCCAATTTGGGTAGGAAGCCTCAGAATGTAACCTTTCTTAGTGGGGACAAAGTGGAGCTGGTCAGCTTTGAGGGTTTGCCGAATATACTCCAGAGCGTAAAATCCCTGAGCGGGAAACACCGGTAGCAGGTAAGGGGTGATCTCTGCTCCATAGACCCAAATTTTCGTATAATTATCAGAGAGATACCAGTCCCTGGTGCTCTGGATTTTACCAGCTTGCAGCCAGTTCTTCATTTCAGGAAAAACCCTAGGGGAGGGCGAGCCATGAATGATGGTGTAAGCGATGGACATGAAATCATTCAGGAAACTAGAGTAACCCAGCCCTTTTGGCAATTGGTGCACTGCATAGTTCCAGTCAAAAATGGGTCGGGGCTGAGAATTGACCTCATATACCCTATCCAAGCCCAAACGATAGAAACTATTAGCATGCTGATACAAGAAAAGATAGAACACTAAAGAACAGAAACGAAAATCATTGGTTTCGAGAAGTTCTTGGAACTAGGTGTGGATGCTGGCAGATAAGTAACCCGGGATATCTAGGACAACCCCCTTCTGAAACATTAACCATAGAAATAAAACACATACTTTGGAGGTTTCCCCCAACACGCCTACTCCTAACAGACCCGCAATGAGTGCGAGGATGGTTTGTACCTCCTCCTTGAATAGGTTTAATGGGAAAAGTTTCGTTCTGGGAAGGGTAGTAGCCTGGCTGCTGGAAATAGAAGCAATGAAGCTTTTTTGATGCTCCCATGGCGATTTGGTAAACTGGGAAGTTAAGGCTTCGTTGCTGAAAGCAATGTAGGTGGCCTTGGTGGGAAAATAGAGGGCTTGCTTGATGATGCCGGGCGAAAGGGAGAAAATCTATTTTCCTTGGGCGGAGGTAAAAGTACCTCAGTCTTCATCGTAGGCGTCTCTGAGCCAGTAGATGAACTCGACTGTCGAGAAGACTGGGGGGGTAATCTGATGGTAAAAGCCTGACACAACCACCCGGTATTGATCCCTATTATGAACATGACGCGAAAAAATCTCAGGCCTTATACTACTAATGGGGAATGGGTACTGGTGGTCGCAGACTCCAGCTTGCTTGTTGATGAAAGGTTCGAAAACGGGAGGGTTTCTAGTTTCCCGGACCTGGGGAGTGTCTAGTTTGTTCTTCTTGGGTGTGCCCCTTCCCATGATTGACATATGAAAACAAAAAGAAAAACAAAGGGAAAACAAAGGGAATTGAAAGGGACAGAGTACCTGCACAAGAGGTAGATTTTCTTGGGAAAGCGACACAGAGGGTAGTCTGGTGATGATTGGGTAGACCCGGTACTTGTTCCCGCTTGGTATATACCGTGACTGGAAGGCCTGAGACTTTTACCGTAGAAAATGACGGAAAACTGCTGTGAAGACTAGTAATTCTGAGGCAGGAAGGGGTAGAAGTGAAATAGGTAGGGCAAGTGTCGTAAGGACACTGACAATGGGGCACGCGGCGTGTATGGATTGGGTGTTATTTGGGGACAGGTGAACACTGCGTGCTGGGTTTACTACCGGTACGGGTCTCAGTACTAGCTCATCTAGGACTTACCTTACCTCTTTGGCCGCATGCGCTGTATAACTCCTGAAACATATTATCCCTAATGCATATTAAATACATAACGTACCAACTGTAAGGGTCCACCTTTCGTTCCGCCACGTCACCTTGTCACGCGAAACGCTCCTTCTACCTCTTTCTAACCTTGGGTCCCCACCACACCACACTATCACAATTCCGTGTGGGTATGGGTCTCTTCCCTTCCTCGCTGCTCGACCCCCTCGGAATTTCCCTTGTGTGCAGAGTCACGCGGTGGTAATTCTTTCAATGTTTTCGTTTTGCGCTCTTCATACCACTTCTTTTCACTTTTACGTTTCCGTTAGCCTTTTCGCTTTATAATCCACCTTTGGCTTTTATGCACGTGACTTTCATTACCTTGCTTCATTTCGACCAACTTTTGAAGTATCTCACCCTTCGATATAATGTCTCAATGCATGACTTGTCAACATTTTAATAAACCAATGACTAATTTTTAATAAACCAATGACTAATGTTAAATATTAAACAACATGATGGATGGTGGATGATATCCATAAAGTGCCATAAATGGGGTCATTTTTGCTGCAGTATGGAAGGAAGTGTTATACCACCATTCAGCGAGAGGTAACCACTTGACCCATTGTGTTTGTTTATCAGATACAAAACAACGAAGATATCCTTCCAAACATTTATTTACTATCTCGGTTTGACCATCAGATTGAGGATGATAAGATGAGCTATGAGCTAATTGAGTACCCAAACAAGAAAATAACTCCGTCCAAAAATTTCCAGTAAAAATGGGATCTCTGTCACTCACAATAACCCTTGGGCTTCCATGTAGCTTTTGAATTCTTTCCATAAATGTAGTAGCAACTGTACTTGCTTTAAATGGATGAGATAATGCACAAAAGTGTGCATACTTGGTAAGTCTATCAACTACCACCATGATGACACTCTTTTCTTCGGACTTAGGTAAACCTGTGATAAAATCCAATGAAATTTCCTCCCAACGTTGACTTGGAATGGATAAAGGTTGTAGAAGTCCCGGAGTCTTAATTGTCTCAACTTTATTCTGCTGGAAAACCAAACATTCCGTCACAAACTTTTGAATATCAGATTTAAGGCCATCCCAAAAAAATTATTTCTTCACCCTGTGGTAGGTTTTTAAAAATCTCGACTGTCCTCCTAAAGGAGAAGTGTTCAATTATAGAATAATATTTTGTTTTAGTTGGGAATTCTTACAAAGATATAAGCGATCTTTGTACCATAAGGAATCATTTTTCCAACTAAATGTATCAGATGTACTAGGATCTTGCTGCAACTTTTGAATGAGTGTCCACACATATTTTTCCTTATTCCATTCATCTCTTGCTTTGGTTATCCAATTTGGTTGGATAATAGAAATGGTACAAAGAAATGCTTCCACCTCTTCATTCTTTCTTGAGAGTGAATCTGCAACAACATTAATCTTTCCTTTTTTGTAGATTATTTCAAAGTCATAACCCAACATCTTTGTGACCCATTTTTGTTGCTCTTCTGAAGATAGTCTTTGTTCCAAAAAGTGTTTAAGACTATCATGATCAGTTTTTACCTTGAAGTGTCTTCCCATTAGGTAAGTTCGCCATTTCTTTAGTGCATGCAGTATTGCTAACATTTCCTTCTCATAAATAGGTTTTTTTAAATACTTTCCTTTGATTGGACGACTTTCAAAAGCAATGGGTCTTCCTTCTTGCATTAAAACAACACCAATTCCATTTTCTGAGGCATCACATTTCACAATAAAGGTTTTTGTGAAGTCTGGCGTAGCTAAGACCGGTGCTAGGAACATTGCCTCTTTAAGATGTTAAAATGCCTTAGTTGCTTCAGGAGTCCATGAAAATGCATCTTTCTTCAATAATGTTGTTAGAGGTGCTGCTATTCTCCCATAATTCTTAACAAACTTGCGATAATACCCTGTTAACCCGAGAAATCCTCGCAACTGCTTTATGGTTGTGGGGACTTTCCATTCCTTAATGGTTTTAATTTTGTTAGGGTCTACCTTAACACCCTCGTGAGATACAATATGACCCAGATATTCCACCTCTTGTACTCCAAAGAAACATTTGGATGATTTTTCATATAATTGTTTCTCCTGCAATAGTTTGAGCACCCTGTCAACATGTTCAACATGATCCTTCTAAGACCTGTTGTAGATTAGTATATCATCAAAAAATACTAGCACAAATTTTCTAAGGAAGGGTTTGAAAATGGAATTCATCAACCCTTGAAATGTAGAAGGTGCATTGGTAAGGCCAAAGGCATGACCAAAAATTCATAATGACCCTCATGAGTTCGAAATGCTGTTTTTGGAATATCTTCAGTCTTCATTCTAATTTGATGATATCCTGAATGAAGATCCAACTTGGTAAAATAAATTGCTCCATGTAATTCATCCGATAATTCATCAATCATAGGAATGGAAAATTTGTCTTTAATGGTGAGCTTATTGAGCTCCCTATAATCCGGACACATTCGCCATGATCCATCCTTCTTGTGTACCAATACTACAGGAGCAGAGAAAGAACTTTGACTAGGTTGAATTATACCCACCTCTAACATTTCTGCAATCATACGCTCAATTTCTCTCTTTTGGAAGTAAGGATATCTATAAGGCCTGATGTTTGGAGGAACACTTCCTGGAATCAAATGAATAGCATGATCATGATCACGAATAGGTGGGAGTCCTTTGGGAGTTTCGAACACCTTGGAATGATTGTCCAAGACTTGTTGGAGATCTGCAGAAATAGATGATTTTGATGTCGGAACTTCTAGAGAGCATAATTGTGCAATTACGCCTCGTTGTTCTTTCTTTAGAAGCTTTGTCATGACATTAGAGCTTATTATCCTTCCTAGCTTCCCTTCAATACCCCGTAATTCGACTTCCTTTCCTTCTGAAAAAAATTCCAAGAAAAGTTCTTGAAAATTAAAAGCTATCGTCCCCAAAGATTGTAACCATTGTACTCCTAGTACAACATCAGCACCTCCCATAGGAATGGAAAGCATTGGACTAGTCAATACATATTCCCCCATGGTTAGCTTGATATTATGGAATTTCCCAAAGCAATTTATAGTTCCTCCATTTGCAACCATCACTTGGCATTCTGGTGCTGGGTATAGGAAACAATTTAATTCCTTGGCTACCTTACAATGAATAAAATTATGGGTGCTACCTGAATCAATCAGCACTATTACCTTTTTCTTCTTGATCTGTCCTGCTATCTTGAGAGTTTGAGGAGTGGTAATTCCTGCCAGTGCATTACATGATATGGTCGAATTCATTTCTTCCTCTTCTATGGCTGGTTCCTGGTGTGTATCCTCTTCTTGTTCATTTTCTTCTTCTTCTTCACAATCTATGTAAAATAATTTATTTTCAGCACACTTATTACCTTTGGTGTATTTGCTATCACAACTGTAGCAAAGCCCTTTTGCTCTTTTTTCTTCCAATTGTTGTGGTGTCAACCTTGTAGGTTGTGGAAATCTAGGCGTAGCAACACTTCCTTCTTTATAGAATTGAGTGGTAGGCTTCCTTGTCTCCATAATTTTACATTCAACTTTTCTTGCCAACCTGAATGCCTTCTCCAATGAATCAAGTTCCAAAACATGAACTTCATGCTGGATGTTATCCTTTAGAGTGCCTATGAAGAGATCAATCATGTGTTCCTATGGAATATCAATTACCCTTATATTCAATTTTTGGAAGTCCTCAATGTGCTGCCCCACTAAACCCTTTTGTTTGAGATTTATCAATTGGATAAAGAAGGTGTTTCTCTTTGTATCCTCATAATGTGCTATCATTTCCTCCGTACAAATTGACCAAGTGACAATTTTTTTACAGGAGCAAATCCATTGATACCATACAAATTTATTTTGTTCTAAAAGTAAAGTTGCCATGCGTACCTTTTGTGTGTTTTGCACGTTATGGAGATCAAAATATTGCTCCATCTGTAGTATCCATGTTACAGGATCCTTTCAATCAAAATTCCTCATATCCATCTTTAGAATATGGTGGTTCTTCCCGCCAACATTAGAGTTTATGAAATCATGATTAAAATTTATTTTGTTCTCATCATGAGGTTCTTATACTATCTTTTCACCATTAGGAAATGTTTCTTGTATCAACTTTGTCAAACCTTCCATGTCTGCTTTTAGAACATTCTTCATGTTTTCCATTTTCTCATCGATCTTAGCTTCCATGTCATCCATCTTAGATTCCATGCCAGCCTCCATACCATATATCTTAGATTCCATGCCATCTATCTCAGATTCCATGCCTTTCTTCAAACCATCCATCTTAGTTTCCACACCTTTCTTCAAAACTTCCATGTCATTTTTTGTTGCTCTTTGCGAGAGCGAAATTTGTTGCACTTGCTCTTGTAATTTTGATATGTCATGTTGCCATTCTTCGTCTTCATGAGTCATAGTAGAGATTTCCAAAGGCTTAATGGGTGTTGAATTATTTTTAGGGGAAAATTTATAATCCAATAGTCATATCTATTCTACAATATGCCCTTGAAATCAATTCAACTTGATTCTTCAAACAAGACTTATGAAATTCGGAAAAAAATTACACACCTTTTACTTGCTTTTGAGGAGCTCGATATTGAAATTGGATTATCTATGTGATTGAGGCTCTTCAATATCTGAAATTTAGCACTGAATTCACCCTCTAAATTCTCTTTTGAATGCCACAGGTCTGACTTGATTTGGATTCTCCAAGACAAAGTTATGTCCAATCTCCCACAATGACCTAATTATGGACTGGTTTAGTATAGCGAACTTGTATGGCTTGCCACGTGTCACTGTTTCATCCTTCGCCTCTAAAATTGATAGAAAGAGACTACAGTCCATTTTATTACAACCAATTTTTACAGAACTCCAATCCGATGCTCAGAGAGATATTTATTGAAAATTTCCCACGATCACCTCTTTGAGATGAAATTCAGGAGCCTGAAAAAGCACTACCTTCCACAGATTATATCTCCAAAATATTGTGAACCAAGCTCTAAAATTTTTTGATGTGTTTCCTTAGGATTTCAGCTTCGCACCATAAAAATTTCAGATTCTGAACCTCAGTAGAAAACAAGTTATAGCACAAATTCCATGATGACCTGTTTAGGAGCCTGCAAAAAGACCTAACTTCCATAGATCATATCTCCGAAAATGTTGCGAACCAAGCTCTAAAATTTTTAGACAATCTTCCTCAGGATTTCGGCTTCGCACCCTAAAATTTTTATCTTATGAAACTTCATAGAAAAAACGTTATAGCGAAAATTCCACGATGACCTGTTTGGAGCAGCGAAACCCTAGAATCAGAAGCTCTAATACCAAATGTTGTGTAACCAGCTCCAAAAATAGAAGAAAAGAGATATAAACGCCTCAGAAATAAGCCACTTCGAGGGGGAAACCTCTAATACATTACATAAATGAACAATTCTTGGATGATAAAATTTACAAAACCTCCTTTCTATATATAGGAGTCCATGGGGCCATAATGTAATCCTAGTGGGCCACAATGTAATCCTATCCGACCTAAAAATAATAATTTAAGGGCACAATAATAGAAAAATTGGGGTTACAAGGGTACAATAATAACAATAATGGGTTTACACTAACAATAATAAGGGACTATACTAATGATATAGGGACCTAACACACCCCATTTTCCAACTGATGCATTGCATGACTCCAGTAAAAAACTAGTCTTGGCTGAGAGTTTATCTTATAGACCTTATCTAAACCCAAACACTAAAATTTATCAACATGCCGGAAAAGGAAAATATAAAAGACCATGGAGCAGAAACGAAAACGACCCGTGTCTGAGAGCTCCTGGAACTAAGTTTGGATGACGGAGGCTAGAAAACCAGGGATATCTAAAACAACACCGGGTTGAGACATTAACCACAAAAAGGCTATGCATTCTTTTGAGAGTCGCCCAAACCCTTCCACACCTAGGAGACCTGCAACAAGTGAGAGGGTAGGCTGAAGGTCTTCCTTGAATAAGATCAGGGGCACTGAATCTGCAGTGGGGAGAGTTGTGAAATGGGAGTCAGTAATGGCAGCGATGAAATCACTCTGTTGCCTCCATGGCAGTTTCGAAAACTAATGAGACAGGTTTATTTCATTAAAACTAGCATAGTTTGAACTGGTAGGATAACAAAGGGATTTTCTGATGATTTCGAGGGAGATGGTGAATATTTTTTTCCCCTGAGAGGATAGGAACATGCCCCGATGTTCATCATAAGCATCCTGGAGCCAACAAATGAATTCAACCACTAGGTAGACAGGGGGAGTAATTTGATGATACAGACCAGACAAAACAACTCGAAACCTATCTCTATTTTCCACATGCTTCCTGAACAACTCAGGCTTGACGCTGCTAATGAAGAATGTGTATTGTAGGTCTTGGATGTTGGCTTGTAAATCTGTGAAAGGTTCAGGTCCAGGGGCAGCCCTGGATTCACGGGCTTGGGGAGTTTCAGGCTTTGATTTCTTGACTGTGACTTTACCCATGACCATCATAAAAATTTAAAAACAAAAGGAAACCAGATCGAATGAAAGGGATGGAATACCTACGAAGTAAGAAAAATGCTTGGGAAAATGATGCAGGGATATTGACAATGACTAGGCAGACCTAGTACTGGGTGCTCACTTTTGCTTATACAGTAACCGTAAACCGAGAGTATTTTACCACAATAAATCATGGAACACAGTCATACAGGCCCAAGGCAGCTCGGGAAACAATGACGGGGTGAAACAAGTAGGGCTAACATCATAAGGACGCTGACAGTGAGACATGCGGCATTGAGGGATTGGGTATTAGATTTTATTGAGGTGAATACCATGTGTCGAGTTAAATGCCGGTACTAGTATTGGTACCGGGTGACCTAGGACTTACCTTACCATTGGATCATGGTAACAGTTGTACCTTGGGACCTGGCCCACTAAGGACGCAAGGTGATCTTCGTAACAGCTTTAAACCCTTGACCTTTTCTTCACAGAGCTCTCAACTCGTGTCATGATCCTTGACACGTCATCAGAATTCTGGGGGGGGAAGCCTCCACCTTACCCCTACCATCCATGACCTCCCCAGAATTGTGCTTGCAGTCCTTCTTTTGTGTGTGTGCCGAATATGAACGAGTCCCACCTTATATCCATTTTCTTCGCACTTTTTAGACTTTCGTTATTTCGATTAAGGCCTTTGACATACTCCCGCTTTATTATAAAGTGTCCTTGCCCCCTTTTCATATATGACTCTAGTCAAAATTTTATAATTCTTCTTCAAACATTAAGGGGTGAATGATATAATCAACATTGGCTCCACCTGGGGACGACACGTTTCTCCTCAAATGTGTCAAGAACTTTGCAGACCACTTATTAGTCCCCTTATGTGTAGATATGACTCCTCGGCACCTTTCTTTCTTCTTCATGATACTTCAAAACAAACAGTCATTAAAATAAAGAGGCTAAATATTGTACAATATAATACATCAGGCCCTTTCGGCCAGAATAAAAAATGGAAGAAGGGTTTTAGGAATTCGCCATTCACAGGGGCATCAAGAAAGTCACCATGTAAATTCTCCAGCTTGAAGGTTTTGTTTCCTCCTTGTTCAAAAATTTTGAAGGGACCGAACCATAAAGGGTCGAATTTTCCATGTTTCCCCTTCTCTTCTCTTTGTATGTCCCATCTTAGTACTAAATCCCTGACCTGCATCTTTTTGTCTTTGGCATGTTGATCAAACAAGTCCTTCATTTTCTCCTGATATTCAGTCAACCTTTGATTCATCTGATTTCGGGTCTCCTCCAGTTCTACTAGCTGGTTCATCCACCTAGTAATTTCGTTCAGGTCCTCTTGGCATTCCTACATAAACCTAGCCACTGGTAAAGCCAATTGTATGGGAAAAACTGCTACTCTCCCATACACCACATCATATGGAGATTTCCCTGTTGATCTCTTGCTAGTAATCCTATTCACCCATAAAGCGAAATTTAGCTGAGATTCCCAATTTTTCTGATTTTCATTAATGGCTTTCTTCAGTGCTCTCACCAAAGTTTTATTTGAAGACTTTGCTAAACCATTCCACTGTGGGTAGTAGGCGGTGGAATGACCCAACACAATGTTATATTGATGACAGAAGCTGACGAACTTAACAAACTTAAAGGCTTGGGCATTGTTGGTAACAATCTTGGCAGGGCAACCAAACCTCGAGATGATGTTCTCTTCCAGAAATTTTATCACTATCAAGTTTGTTGCATTCCTTGCTGGTACTACTTCCACCCATTTAGTGAAATATTATGTAGCTGTTAATATCCATTTATGCTGCCCACTTGATGCAGGATGAGTTTTTCCAACAAAATTAATTCCATATTACTGGAAAGGTTCATCTATGTGTACGGGGATCATGGGAAAGGGTGCAAAATTTTTCCTTTCTGCGAATTTTTGACACTTCTCGCAAGCTCTAACCGTAGCGAAAACATCTCCAAAGAGCCTGGGCCAGAAGAAACCAGCTTTCAAAATCTTATGGGAAGTGGCTCTCCAGCTGTAGTGACCTCCACAAATGCCTTCGTGGAACTCTACCATTATCTCCTCCACTTCATTCTCGGTAAGGCATAGGAGCAGGATGCTTGAGGGGTCTTTCCAATACAGATGACCATTAGCCATGGCGAATTTCTGCGAATTTAGCCTCAGTGTTCTGTATTTTGCTTTGTCATAGACAGGGGGGCATCTGAGAGTCAAAATATATTCTACAACATCCTCATACCATGGAATGAGGAGGTACTTCATATGAGTTTTCTGTGTAGCCGTCTCTATCCCGCACCATTCATCTATTTTTTTAGACTCCTCGTTTGCTATCATTGAAATATTTATCCCCAGAGCTTGACAATTCGATTCTGACAGGATTTTAGCTAATCCCTGTCCTTTAATAAACTTGGTGGGGCATATTTCTAACTCATATTCTTATATCTTTGCAATCCATTTGCCCCTTTTTCCCTCACTATCTCCCTGGATCAGGATATCCTTTATGGCTGTTGTGGGCACATATGCAGTGATGGAGGACTGCATAAAATACATCTGAAACACCTTGAGAGACTTTACCAAGGCATAAGCTTGTTTCTCCAAGATGTTGTATTTAAGCTCAGCATTTCGGAGCACCTGACTGAAGAAGGCAATAGGTTGCTCGTACCCCTCTTCATTATTTTGTAATAATACTCCTGCAACAGTGTGAGGCGATGCAAATGAAAAAATCATGAAAGGCTTAGCATAATCTAGTCTAGCCAACACTGGAGCTTCTACAAAAGCATTTTTAATCCTGTTAAAGGCGTCTCGTGACTCAGGAGACCATTTTACTTCATTATTCTTCTTGATCATGTCAGTTATATGCCGAACTATCTCTGCATAGTTTGGAATGAACCTGTTGTGGTTCCTGTGATTTGGTAGATTTGGCAATACCAAACGACAAGACAACATCAAATCACTTTGGGATCTCAGGATCTAGCCCTCTTGAATCTAGAGATGGATCTCTCTATAAAGGCAAAAAAATGTATATATTTAAAGTTCAATTTAAGGTATTAGGCTAGTTATAGGGCAAAAGGGTTTTTTGATTTGTTTGTTTGTTTGGTTGGGAAACATGAAAGAAGGGTTCAATGTAAGGTAAATGGATAAAGTAGTGAAGGATTTTGGCAATGGGGAGATAATTCAAGGAAAACACAAGTCCATTGGGCAATGGGGTCATAAAAGGGTTTACTTGCAATTCAAATATCCAAGGCTTTCAAAGGGCTAGTAATATATATCAAAGGATATTTTAAGATGATAGTGTGAGATGAAACAATAAGGAAATGAATGGGAATGACAAGGAAAACCTTACAAGGTGACCACTTCGGAGTAAATCTAGGTACAATGCATGCCTTAAACTCTATGATCTAAAATCCTGATGAGGCTAACTCTGAAGACAACAATCCAAGAGTCCTCCTGACTACTTTCAAACAATAGAAACATTCAAGTTTGACACAGAGTGAAGTCTAAGATCAGAGAAAGACTTTTAACCCTCTCTACTTTTGACATTCAGCCCAAAGGGATCTTAGAAAGGCTAACTATTGGAAAAGGAACCTAGGGGATAGGGCTAACTCTAAATCTCCCTGTTTCCTAATTCTTTCAGCTGAAACAAATAATAACATCCAATAAAAAAACTGTAAATTCATACATCAGTAATCATGGATAAACCAACTTCTATAATGGTTAAATTATGTTGAAATTTTTCTTAGATACACAAATAACAGAAAACATAAAGATAAGAAAGTTCAGGAAGCATTAGGGTACTTGCAGCTGTATATCCTAAGCTAAAATTATTGATTCTTATAAGAGAAAATGAAACATGATGTATAACAGAGGGAAAACAATAACAAAGATAGAACACTTCACCACTGATTTAGATCAGGATCCAATGAACATTCTTGTCATATTAGGAGAGAAAAATCAGTCACATACATCCTTGTCCAATAGCTTGAAATAATCCAGAAATAATCTCCCAGCCTATTTACAACTACTACTCACAGAACTCTAACTCAGTAAAACAAAATCACCAAACTCTTGTTTAAGGATTCTGCTAACACATTACCTTGAGGGTAATAAGCAGTAGAATGACCCAATGTAATCTGATATTTATGACAGAATTCAACGATCTTTTTGGATCCAAATGCAGCAGCATTGTCAGTGATAATCTTCCTAGGACAGCTAAATCTAGATAGGATACGAGTTTCAAGGAATTTTATGATGACAAAGTCAGTGGCTTTCCTAGAAGGGATGGCTTCTATCCATTTGGTAAAGTAGTCTATTGTAGTGAGGATCCATCTATGTTGGGCAGATGAGGCTGGATGGATTTCCCCAATGAAGTCTAGACCCCATTGTTGAAAAGGAGCTTCAACAATGATTGGTTGCAGAGGTAAGGGAAGCAATTTTCTTTTTCCTTCAAAGAGTTGGCATTTGTGACAAGCAATAATCATTTTGTGGACATCTTGAAAGAGGTTGGGCCAATAGTAACGAACTCTAAGGATTTTATTGGAAGTTGTCTTCCAATAGAGGTGGCCTCCACATTCTCCTTCATGAAATTCATGCTTGATCTTATCTCCATCATTCTCAAGCAAATATTTAAGCAATAATCCACTAGCATTTTTCCAATATAGACATTTATCCAAAATGCAGTAGTTAATAGCTTTCAACTTTAAAAATCTTTCCTTTGTTTTAGACAAACCAAGAGGTCTATTCAAATTGGGAAATACATATAAAATATCAGTATACCAGGATGAATTCGGAAAATGATCTTCAATAGTTGGAGTTGACAACCCCTCTTGTTCATCTAAAGCATTCAACATGTTTATATCAAGGGCTTCAAAATTATATTCAGCCATTAATCTTGTTAGTCCTTAGCCTTTTATGAGCTTAGTGGGCTTGATTTATAAATCATATTCAAGTATCACAGCAATCCACTTTCCTCTTTTGCCATCTGGATCTTGGGTTAAAATGTATTTTACAACTGAATTAGGCACAAATGCAATTATGTGGGAATGTAAAATATAAACTCTGAAGTCCTTCAAGGCTTTGACTAAGGCAAAGGCATGTTTTTCCATGATATTTTACTTCAAAGGTGCATCTCTTAATGCCTTACTAAAGAATGAAATTTTCTGCTCTTGTCCCTTCAAGTTTTTTTGTAATAGGACAACAGCCACAGTGTGTTCCGATGCAAATGAAAAAAATGAAGAAATCCTTTGTAAAATAAGAACTAATGAGAACATGTGTTTTGGTTAAGGCTTGTTTTACCAGTTCAAATGATTTCTTTTCTTCTAAGGTACATTTAACTCCTTCTTCCTTTTTGAGCATGTTTGTTATGTTTCTAAGGAGTTTAGCTAGATTGGGTATGAACCTTCTCAAGAAATTAATCTTTCCAATGAAAGATTGGAGTTCCTTCATGTTTCTAGGATGTTTGATTTGAAATATACCATCAATCCTCTTCGGGTCTATCTTTATCTCTTCTTCTGATATGATGTGTCCAAGAATTTTACCTTCTTGGAGACTAAACATTGTTTTCTTTGGATTTAAAGATAACCCAAATTTTCTGCATTTCTCAAAGACTTTTCTCAAGTGTTCAAGGTGTTCTTCATCTGTTTTAGAAAAAACAGTGATATCATCAAGGTAAATAATGATGAAGAGGCCTTATTCTTCTAAGAATTCAATATCCATGGCTTTCTGAAATGTAGCACCAGCATTCATTAAACCAAAGGTCATTTTCACATACATGAAAGTGCCCAAGGTGTAGTAAAGGCTATCTTGAGTTGATCATTAGGATGTACCAACATCTTATTGTATTCGGAGAAGCCATCTAACAAAGAAATACTTCTAGAACCAACTACCCTTTTTAAGATATGATCCATCTTGGGTAAAGGGTAGTTGTCCTTCAGAGAGGCTTTGTTTAAGTTCATAAAATCAATACAAAGCCTAATCTCTCATGTTTTCTTCCTAACTGACACAAGATTAGATACCCACTCTGAATATCTAATAGGGACAATAATTCCATCTTCATGCATTTTCTTAATTTACTTTTACACCAGAGGTAATTGAACAGGGTTAATTCTACGCAGCTTTTGTTTAAAAGGTTTATGGTTTTCCTTAAAGGGTATCTTATGCTGAATTATTTCAGTATCATAGGACTTTAGATCCTCATAACTCCATGCAAACACATCAAAAATTTCTCTAAACAATTCAATGTATTTCAGTTTAATATGATCTAGCAAGGTTTTCGATAGTTTAATAATTTTTGGCTTTTGTTCACTACCTATGTTACATTCTTCTACTTTAGTTTCAACAGGCTCCAGTTTTGTTTTTTTGGAAAAATCATTGAAATCAAACAACTCCTCTAGTGGGACTAGTCCTTTTGGCAAGTTTTGAGTGTTAGATTACAAAGTTTCTAAGTCTTCTTTTTCTAAATCTGAACTAATCTCTGTGGTATTTTCAAGTTTATTAGATAACAGATTTATATCAAAAATATCTGGAGGCTTTACTTCTTCATCAAGTAGATTTTCTTCAATAGGACAATCTTGTTCATAATCTGAATCTGAACTTGATGGCTCAAATTCATTTCTGGACTATAGGAAGTCTTCTATTTGTTTATCTCCATCAAACATTTGCCAATATTTTTCATTGTCTGGGACAGCTGGTCTAAATTTGACTTGGGTGGTGCATTGTTTGGTTTCATAAGGTGTTAGACAAGTTCTAGCAGCAAAGGATAAACTATTTGCAAGGACATTTTAGTTTCTTGGAACAAAGATAAGTTGAGATTCATCAAATGTCTTTAACACGCCCATGACATAATTTCTATATGCTCTAAGTCTGGGATTCTTGGCACTATGTTCCCCATTCACTTGCTTAATAATCAGCTCTGAATCCCCATGAAATTTTATCCTTTTGGCCCCTAATTTCTTCAATAGGTGTAGGCCTAAAAGGAGGGCTTCATACTCAGCTATGTTATTTGAACATTGAAAATTTAACCTGTAGGAATGCCCTTCAGCATGATTTTTTTTTGTGTTGTGTATCCATATTCTTGCACCTGCATTTTTCTTGGTGCAAGACCCATCAAAATTCATACTCCAAAGAGGACTAGTTTCAGATTTACTAGTTTGACTACTATCCTCTTCATCTAGTGTGCTTTTGAATTGTTCTTGTAAGTCAGCACCATGTTGAAATTGGTTTAGTTCCTCATGTTCTTCATTATGTTGAGGACTCTTCTCTTGATTTTAAATATTGACAAATAATGGATGACTGTTTTGTAGCTCTAGACCTGTGATTTATTTGTTGTGATTTCCTGATTTGACAAACTGTTTTGATACTTCTGTCTTGCCTTCCTCCTTTCATGTGTCTGCCACTATGTTACAGTGAGGGGTGGCCACTAATTCATTCAAGGTTTCTTTCTCATTGAATGTTTAATGATTGAAGAGGATAAATGATTCAAGGCCTGTATGCACAAAATAAATAGGAGAGTTTTCAGGTCTCTCTTGGCTACTGACCATGTATTGCATTTGAGATTCCCTATAATGTATTGTAGTTTGATTAAAAACAGGGATAGTAGCATATGTCATATCCATTTGCATTGTTCCTTGTAACTTATCTCCCCAAGATCTTGATAAAATCATACCATATTGGGGGGGTACATCAACCACTAAAATATCCATGACTAAACACTTGGCTGGAATTTGAGCTAAGTTTACATAAAGGTCTTTGATCAAACCTAAACATTTCACTCTACTGGAGTCAAAAGAGTATAGATCTTTATATGGTCTGGTGATTTCAAAGCCTAGACTCTCCATCACTTCTTTGGGCATTAAGTTGTGAGAAGCCCCTGAATCATGCATAGAATTGTGTAAAATTTTGTCATGAATTTTCAAACTAACATAAAATGGTGGAACCGGACCTTCTTGGTATCTTCCCTCAATATTAGGACCAAACAAGAGCTTTGGTTGTTCATCATTGAGGTTAACAGTGTCATTATTTTCGACTATGTTTAAAGCTTTCAAAATTTGTGATCTATATACATCTTGGGTGACTAATTTAGTGAGGGGAACAAAGATTTTAATCTTGGCAATTTCCCCTTCCAAACTAAAAATCAGCTGATTTTTTACAATGTTTGTTTCAGCCTTGTCAATCACTACTCTATGAGCAAAATCATATTTTTGATTACCTCTTTTTACATCGGTTAAAATTGTTTTAATAGGAGCATTAGATGACGTACTAACGCTGCTAAGATCTGCACTCTGTTTTTCATTAATTTGAGTGCCTTTCTCTTTACTTTGATCAGAATTTACAGTCACTATTTTGTCTTTCTGTTTTACAATTTTTGGTTTATTCACAGGGCCGTTTTTTGTTGAGTTTTCAACGGTTTTAGTCTTGGGAGTTTCCTGATTCTTTTTACTCCTAAGTTCATATTCTTTTGGGGTTTCTATTATCACATTTTCCAGCTCTTGCTAGTAATATTCATCCTCTGATCTTTTATCATCATAAGGTGTGTATAGACCTTGTTTTCTATTGTAAGGAACATGAAAATTATCATTATCTACTCCCAACATGTTTATGTTATCTTCCTCTGTTTGTTCATTTGTTTCTTCAATCTCACTTACATAGTTTTGATGAAAATGAGGAATAATCTATTGATCATCCTCTCTTGGTCTGTTTTGAGGTTGGTTTCTCCTAAAATTCTAATTTTTATTTTGATTTATGTTTTGAGGAGTTGATGGGAGCCTTGTGGAGGTTTCAAGTCTGGAAGAAGTGCATTATAAACACTATTGAATCTAGTGCAATAAGCTTGAACACTTTCCCCAGTGTTTCTTCTTAGATTTTTGTAGTTTGAAAGTATTTGGAGAGGGTTCTTACTAGCTTCCCATTTGTTTAGAAATAACTGATGGAGAGTTTGTAGATCATTAATACTGTTAGGGGTTAATATTTTGAACCATTTTCTTACTTCTCCCCCTAAACTTTGAGCAAACAATCTGAGTTTGACAATTTCGTCATCAATCTCATTTCTATCAAAATAGTCATTCATCTTGTCCACATGTTGTGAAGAAGTAGTAGTACCACTAGCATCAAACAATGGTATCTTGGACTGATAGTCCTGTGGCAGATTGAATAGAGGTAAAGGAAGGACTAGAGGGGCATACCATGTTGCCATGACAGGAGGTTGTGGAAAAATTTGGGGGTTTACAAGGGGTGGATTGACAAGAGGGAATGTGGGATGAAATGGAGTGTTTTGGACAGTGGGTGTGTGGAGAACAGATGTGGATGGACCAATAAGAGATTTTTGAGAAGATCTAGGATGAGAGAAACCAGAATTATGAAGGAAATCTAAATCAGGTGGGGTAGTTTCTCTGCTACCAAGATATTCACCTCTATCTTAGGATGAAGTTAGAGACTCAAAATCTACCTGATCTATATCATAAAGTGACCTAGTTATGAATGGGTTTCTTAAGTCAACTTGTGAATCTTGTAAAGCTGCAAGGTTTTCAGGAACGAAATTGGCTCTATGGAGGGTACTAGCAATAGTTGAAGTGTTCGCCTTAGGAGACTTCATAAGTATGCTTTCAGGATTATCAACTATCTCAGGAGGATTTGGGTAAGGATAGGCTCTAGTATGAACTCTTTTAGAAGCCACCATGCTATGTTTCTCAGACCCAATAATAAGAAACGTTTTAACCAAATATGATAATCTTAAATAAGTTAACTGATCTTTTAGCAAGAAAAATTTAATCCATAAATTATTCTGCACTAAGTTTAAATGATATTATGATAAAGGGTTTCCTAGTGGAGTCTTTGGAAAGCCAAGGAAAATCAGCAGGCCTACTGATGTTCAGTGGAGTCACCAGGTGGATGTTTTAAACTTTGTTGTCCACCAACAGTATGATTTGGTTTTCTCAATGCATTCCCAAAGGGATCTACAAAGAGTGGAGAAGTAATAGGCCTACTGGAGGCTAGTCGAGTCACCAGGTGGAAATTTTTAGCTCTGTTTGGAGATAAAATGTTTTATGGTCCACCACCAGATACCAATCTAAAAAAAAATTGGGTTTTCTGAGCTTTTTATAGTCCTATAGGTTATGAGAGTGTCCTAAATCTGTTTCAACACTTAGCTATGGTGATGAGACAAACAAAGTTTACTCTTATGGCTTAGCTAGCTGATTCCTTCAAGGTTTGATGAGGCTTTATGAGAACCCTAAGGGTTACTTAGTTTTTTATTGATTCAAATAAGTTCTATCATGATTACCATTTTCTTTGGAAGTGCTTGAAGAGAGTTAATTATACTGCACTAAATACTGAGTGTCTTGATTTGAGGATTTTAATCAGAAATCCCCAGTGGAGTCGCTAGAAATGTTAGTTCCCTATAATTTAGTAGATTGGAAAGACTAAATGTTGCAGAGACTACATCAAAAACCACTTTGGGATTCTATGATCTAGCCCTCCTAAATCCAGAGAAGGATCTCTCTATAAGTGCAAAGGTTGATTTACCTTTAAGGCTTTTAATATGATTTAAGGCTAGTTATTAGGAAAAAGGGTTTTTGTTTGTTTAGTTGGTTAGGTATGATCTTTAATTGGATGGAATATCACAAAATGAAAGAGTTTCAAAGTGGGAAGATGCAAGTATATTGAGAAGAATTCAACAGATAGGATTAGTGTGATGCAGCTTTAATCCATTGGGCAATGGAGTCACAAAAGGGTTTAATTGTACAACAGTTTCAAGAGTGGTCCAAAGGGAAAGTCATCTGTATCAAAATATCCTTTAGATTAAATGATGGAGTGGAACATTAAAGTGTTTAGAAAGTGGAAAAAGCCAATAATTTCAACAAGGATTCATCAAATTTCTATAAAAGAAAAGCCTTTTTAAGCAACTTTTTGAAACCAGCCAAAGGACAGGGATAACCATAAACTTCTTTGGAAAATCTTTTATTAAAGCTAACGTATCAGACAACAATCCAATAATCACACTAGACTACTTTTGGAAGAGATGAAAATAGATAAGAAAGCAAAGTGCAGCTTAAGATCAAGTCAGATGCATTAAATCATGGCCTGCTTTTAGCATACTCTTAGGGAAACTTTCACACAACCTTTGGAGAAATAACTAGGAGATAGGGAAAACCATAAAATTTCCTAGTTTAACTCTACTTAGCATGTAATGAAAATATCATTCAAGAACTTCCTTTCAAGTTTTTCACCTCAAGACATGGACAAACCAACATTCCTTGATAATGTTTACACTTAATTTAAGTCATTCCAAAATATAACAATTAGCAGAAAACATATAGATAAGGCTTATCGGTGAGAGTAGGGTGCTTTTGACAGTAAATCCTAGCTCTATATTTTTTGTTCTTTATCATAGAAAAGTGAACAAAATGGCATACATGAAACGAAAACAATAACAATAAGAGATACTTCACAAATGATTTAGACCAAGATCCCAAGAATCAACTTGTATATTGATTGTCAATCCAGTTACAAACTACATGTCCAATGTTTCAGAACAACAACAACTTCTCTTCACAGCCTAACTTCTTCAATAACTTAAATAGAGCTTCAGAGCTTCAGAACTTATTTACATTCAACAAATGGTTCGATACTGCAACTTATTACATCAAAGTCCAATAACCAACCCTTTACAATGTGCTCCTCAAGGATATTTTATAAGAGAATGAGGAGGTGGAAGAGTATCTAGGGTTGAGTATCATTAATTCTGCACTAAATGCAATTCCTAGCCTTGAAAACCATGCAAGGCATAAGGCAAGAATGCATTGAATTATATCTCTTTTTCATTTAAAAAAGATTGACTTTAAGGCCTTTCTTTTCTTTTATAATAACTTCACTGAGAGTTTAAAATGTATTCTTTATTTTGAAATAACTATTTAGTTGTCTTTAGGCAAAATATCACTGATTAGGCAATAACTATCCCTTCTCTTGATCTTTGGAAGCTGTAGGTGGCACTATGGTAGCTGAAGAGGATATTTTAGCCTCTGATGTGGCAGTGGAGGCATCCTTTACTGATATGTTTCTTTAATTTTTCTTAAAACATCTTTAATCTGCTCTTTGTCTGTGTTTTAGGCTTAATTAAGCGTTGATCTTCATCTTTGGATCTTTATCTTTTAACACTATCTTTAACTCTTTGAACTAGAGGATTAAAACCCTGATATTTAGGTTTAGGCTTTAATCTCCCTTTAACATTGATTTCTTCATTATTGATACACTTTGTTGCTCTATTTTAGTGGCACAAATGGTGTTGTACATTTGGAGGGTTTCTGAGATCGAGGATTATGATCTAGATGATTTAAACCTAGATTTCTTACTCTGCAGATCCTTTATTCTTCGTTTTAAGGCACAAAATCGTCATTTAGAGCCTCTTTGTCACTTGTCTATGACTCTAGACAAACATAGAGAAAACACCGTTTAAAGCCTTGAAAAACACACAAATTCATTAAGAAATCCTGCAGAATTGGGCTAAGACTGCTCTCAAATGTTTGGTGGAGGGGATGGAGCTATGCGGAAAGGAGGAAATTGTAGAAACAACGGAGAAAACATTTAGCAGGAGTGAAAATAGGTGCAAATGAATTTTGGGCATGATAGTGAATAGGTGTCATTGATTTAGAATGATAAACGGTTAAGATCTTCTGATGAAGTCTTTTGGAAGAATGATGGAGGGTGATGGTTTGGGGTCGCAATGTAATGAGGGCCATTGGATTACAACAATCGATGACCGAGATCTTTGGATGGAGCGTTTTGGAAAAAGAGGAAGGGAAAATGAATTGGTGGTGAGATTAGATCGGGACCATCCGATCTCAGAGATCGACGGTCGGGATCCAATCTGCAGTTACATTGTAGAGGGAGGAGCGGTATCACAAAAAACCATTAGTGGTCTTCGCGTGGCATTGGAGTGGTTTTAGATTTTTGCCAAAAAAATGAAATTCCATACACTTTCCGACACGCGTCCATTTAGAACCGCTCATATCGCGCGAAACTTGTGCAATACGGGGAGGTCCAAAAATTTTACGCGAAACGCATTAGCAACCATCAGATGATCGTCGGGAGATTCGACGGTGCGGATAAAACGTGATGGGTGAAAATATGCACGTCGGAAAGATGAGTGGGCCCATCGATGTGATGTTATCTTGTTTCTTATTGGACAGGCGTGATAGGCCGTCGGGTTAAGTCCTGACCGTCGGATTTGTCTGACAGACGGTTAGGATTGATAGAGAAGGCGGAAGTGTTAAAAACAAAAGGAGCCAGGGTAGATGGTGGGGCGGAGAATAGGTAGCCTGATGGCCATTGATATTTTTAGATCAACGGTCCAGATCTGCCTTCAAATTGAACTATCAGGTTTGAAAAATAAAGGAAAGAAGGGGTCGGGAAGAGGTTTTAAGGACTTTAAGCACCCGATTGCGGGGATTTAGGTCTTATGGGGAAAGGGGCTAAATTAAATAAGCCCTCGGGGGCTTAATTCTTTAATGGAGCGGAGAAATGTTTTTTAGGCCTTTTGAAGGGATTTTGGGGGTTTCTTTGGCCTTTTAGCGCCCGATTGCGGGGCCATGGATATATGAGGAAAGGGGCTAACGCTATAAGCCCTTGGGGGCTAAAATATTTATATAGTGCAAATGGACTATTTTTAAGGCCAAAACAAGGATTTTTAAGCCAGAATGAGGTTTTCGATAGGCTAAAGGGAGGATTTTAAAACCATATAAGGGGGAATAAAAGGCTTTAAAAGGGGGTTTTGATGATGTGGAAGGTTAGATGTAGGTTTATGGAGAATTTTAATGGAGGAAATAAGGGTGAAAATGGAGTTGTTTGTGAGTGAAAGGAGGAGTGAAAATGATGGAAAACGAGGTCTCTCAAGCAGTTTTGTCTGGTAAAACAACATATATCTTAGGAGTAATAATGGAACAGTAGTCAAGATTAACTCAAAGGGAAGAGATCTTCATAAGAATTTAAGAACTAATAATTTTGAACATGAATTTTTTCTTAAAGGCTAAAAGAGATTTAGCCACCATTTTATATGGAAAATTTTGTAGGTGGCTAACAGTGGCTCCACTTGGGGATGACATCTTCGTGAAGATGTCAAGAACTGCAGATAATTTCTCTAGAAGCTTACCAGTGCCTTATCCATTGGGTTGCAACTTTCCTTTCTTTTGCTAATCTTTCTTTGATCTGACAATCTTTGAAACAATTTGAAAAAATAGAATTCTATCAAAACAACATCTCTACCTACCCACTTCTATGATTCTAGCATGTTTTCTTCTTTCAGAGTGCATTTGGACTAGCAAACTCTTATCATCAACATTTTATTCTTTTGAAAAACAGGAAACTAATCTAAGTCTAATATTATTCCTCCATGAACTCAGTTTAAATAGTTGAGTTCATACATTTCTCTACCTAACTACTATCTGTCAGGATTAGACTGTCTGAAAGACCTTTATTCTCTAAATTCTAAGATAGAAAATTAAAAAGCAGTCAAGCCAAGATTAAGCAGTTTGACTTGCTGCAGATATATGGCATAAAAACAAGCTGCACATAGATTTTTATTTGTAGAAAATTAAATCAAAATGGTGAAGACTTAAGATCTGAAAACTAAAACATCCTTCATTATTCTTTAGCTCTATTTTTTGAATTTGTTTGAGTTGTTTCCTCTTTCTTTCCTAGCTCAAGTTTTGAGCTTTTTAGAACCAGTTTGTTTTCTATCTTTGGCTCAAGATTTGATCTAATTAGAGCCAATTTTCTTTTGAGATTCATAGGTTTAGATTTTGAGCTTGTTTGAACTTTCATTTTTCTATCCTAATATACCTTACTGATAAGCCAAGATTGAGTTGTTTGGCTGATCTAATTCACTAACCTATCAGCAATAAATTAAAAACTAGTTAATCATGATTAGGTTGTATGACTAACTAGAAGTGTATTTTTAGGAGTGGTATTTGAGCTTGCACACTTTCAGACTTTGTTTCTCTTTTTGGTATGGGGTTGTACCTTTCTTGTATTTACAATCTGCCCTATTTTCTTTTCTATTGTTTTTGTATTTTCATTTTTCTAACTTTGAATGCAACGATAGATATGATTTTTTACAATGAGAAAAAATAAAAATGTTTCAAATTGGTACAGTTAAGAAAAGTAATGTTTGAGCATCCTGCCATTGACAGGACCTCCAAGAAGTTCAACTCCATTCAATTCCTACAAGAAATAAGCATTGTTACCGGTAGTTGAATGAATGAGATAAGGGCCTAGCCATAAGTTGTCAAATTTTCCATGTTTTCCCTTATATTCTCTCTTGGAAACCCACTTCAAAACTTTGTCACCAATGCTGAAATCACTGGCCTTGGTTCTTCTATCAAACAACTTCTTGATGTTTTCTTGCTTCTGTAGTGCTCTGTTGTAGACTTCCTCCCTGGTTTTTTGAAGATGTATAGTCTGATTGATTCTTCTTGTCATGTCCTTTTCTTCAGACTGTACCTCTTAGATCAGCTTCATGACTGGAACTCCTAAGCTGGTTGGAAAAATTGCATCTACCCCATAAACTAGCTGATAGGGTGACATTCCAATTGATTTCTTAAGTGTTAATCTATCAGCCCACAGTGCATGTACTAACTTTGTGTGCCATGATTTCTTATTGTCTTCCAACAACCTTGTGATTATGTTCACCAAAATTGTGTTTGAGGATTCTGCTAACCCATTATCTTAAGGGTAATAAGCACTAGAATTACTCAATGTAATCCGATATTTATGATAGAATTCACCATCTTTTTGGATCCAAATGCAGGAGCATTGTCAGTGATAATCTTCCTAGGACAGCCAAATCTAGATAGGATATGAGTTTCAAGGAATTTTATGATGACAAAGTCAGTGGCTTACCTAGAAGGGATGGTTTCTATCCATTTGGTAAAGTAGTCTATTACAGTGAGGATCCATCTATGTTGGGCAGATGAGGCTGGATGGATTTCCCCAATGAAGTCTAGACCCCACTGTTGAAAAGGAGCTTCAACAATGATCAGTTGTGGAGGTAAGGGAAGCAATTTTCTTTTTCCTTCAAAGAGTTGGCATTTGTGACAGGCAATAATCATTTTGTGGACATCTTGAAAGAGGGTGTGCCAATAGTAACCAGCTCTAAGGATTTTATTGGAAGTTGTCTTCCAATAGAGGTGGCCTCCACATTCTCCTTCATGAAATTCATGCTTGATCTTATCTGCATCATTCTCAAGCAAAAATTTAAGCAATAATCCACTAACATTTTTCCAATATAGACATTTATCCAAAATGCAGTAGTTAGCATCTTTCAACTTTAAAAATATTTCCTTTGTTTTAGAGAAACCAGGAGGTGTATTCAAATTGAGAAATACATATAAAATATCAGTATACCGGGATGAATTCATAAAATGATCTTCAATAGTTGGAGTTGACAACCTCTCTTATTCATCTAAATCATCCAACATGTTTATATCAAGGGCTTCAAAACTAGATTCAACCATTAATCTTGCTAGTCCTTGGCCTTTTATGAGCTTAGTGGGCTTGATTTCTAAATCATATTCAAGTATCACAGCAATCCACTTTCCTCTTTTTCCATCTGGATCTTGGGTTAAAATGTCTTTTACAACTGAAATATATCACGGTATAACGTGGGCCGTTAGATCAGGATGATCTATGGATGTGATTTAAAGCGAAATCGACGCTGTGGGGGGGGGGGGGGGTAGGCGGTATGGCAGAAACACGAAGTGGTTTTAACGCAACAAAAAAGGGGAAAGCAGAAATGCCCCAAAAAAACGTGATTCCACTCAGCGCCTGACACGTGGAATTCTAAAACCGCCAATTTCACGTTTTTTTTTAAATGTTAAACCCTGGGCATAGAAAAAATGTGAAATGAGATCTAAGCTGTCGAATCTCTTGGTTTTTATCGGATGGTGCGGGTTTCGTGCGATGGGGGGTAAGATGCATGGGGCGGAAGAACTGGTGGGTCTGGTGGATGATGTGATTTCCTTTGTCGCGGGGTGGATGGTGGATTTAATGTGGACCGTTCGATCTCCGAACTGAATGGTTACGAACTAATATTGGGGCAGAGGTTTTGAAAAGGGGAAAGAGGTGTTAGATGGATGGGTAGAGCGTGACTCAATCTGGGCCGTTGGTTCTTGTGGATTCAATGGTCCATATTCGTTCAGAAACTCTATGTCAGGGAAAGGTGAAATAGATTGGAAGGATGAACGGGAACCGAATTTCCTGATAGTCGTTGATCTTGTGTAGATCGACAGTCTATATTCACTTAACCCAAAACATCGAGAGAATGGAAAGACAAAGGAAAGAGGGGTCTGGAAAAGGTTTTTAAGCTTTTTAGTGCCCGATTGCGGGGCCACAGATATTTGAAGAAAGGGGCTGATGGATATAAGCCCTTAGGGGCTTAAGGCCTTATATAGTGCAAATAGACTGATTTTAGGGCCAAAACAAAGATTTTTAAGCCAGAATGAAGGTTCTGGTAGATGAAAGGGATGATTTTCAAACTAAATAAAGGGAAATACATGGTTTAAAAGTGATTTAGGATGGTTTAGAGGTCAAAATGAAGGATTACAGAGGATTTTTGTGAATGGAATATGGGTGAAAATGGGGAATTTTGTGGGAATGAACACCAATTTAGCCACCTGTTTGCTTTGAAAAATTATTATAGGTGGCTAACAGTGGCTCCACATGGGGATGGCATCTTCTTGAAGGTGTCAAGAATCTCAGAAACAATCTTTGGAAGTAGGCCAGATGCCTGATACTTGACCATCTTTTTCTTCTCGGCTGCTACAAACATGAAAGCATTATATCAGCAAAAATACTTCCCCAAACAATCTACCTACCCATCCTACTGTGCTAACATTTTTTCTTCAAGGTGAAATTAAACTTGTAGATCTTCTTCATCATTTTTTTTTATTAAAAGAAAAAACTTATCTAATTCTACCCTTATTTCTCCATGAGACCAGATTAAGAAATTGGACTCATAGCTTCTCTACCTACACTGATATATTCCAGGATTAAATTGTCTAGCATATTTCATTCTCTACATTCCAAAACAGAAATTGAAACATAGCCAAACCAGGATTAGACTGTCTGATTTGCTGTGGGTCCATGGCATAAAGACAAGCTACACATGAACTGAAACTTTGGAGAAACTTGTTAGTTCCCTGTAATTTAGTAGATTGGAAAGACTAAATGTTGCAGAGACTACATCAAAAACCACTTTGGGATTCTAGGATCTAGCCCTCCTGAATCTAGAGAGGGATCTCTCTATAAGTGCAAAGGTTGATTTATCTTTAAGGCTTTTAGTATGATTTTAGGCTAGTTATTAGGAACAAGGGTTTTTGTTTGTTTGGTTGGTCAGGCATGATCTTTAATTGGATGGAATATCACAAAATGAAAGAGTTTCAAAGTGAGAAAATGCAAGTATATTGAGAAGAATTCAGCAGATAGGATTAGTGTGATGCAAATTTAATCCATTGGGCAATGGATTCATAAAAGGGCTTAATTGTACAAAAATTTCAAGAGTGGTCCAAGGGGAAAGTCATCTATATCAAAATATCCTTTAGATTAAATGATGGAGGGGAACATTAAAGTGTTTAGAAAGTGGGAAAAGCCAATAATTTCAACAAGGATTCATCAACTTTCCATACAAGAAAATCCTTTTTAAGCAATTGTTTGAAACCAGCCAAAGGACAGGGCTAACCATAAAATTCTTTGGACAAGCTTCTATTAAAGCTAAATTATCAGACAACAATCCATAATCACACTAGACTACTTTCGGAAGGGATGAAAATAGATAAGAAAACAAAGTGCAGCTTAAGATCAAGTCAGATGCATTAAATCAAGGCCTGCTTTTAGCATACTTTTAGGGAAACTTTCAAACAACCTTTGGAGAAATAACTAGAAGACAGGGCAAACCATAAAATTTCCTATTTTAACTCTACTTAGCATGTAATGAAAATATCATTCAAGAACTTCCTTTCAAGATTTGCACCTCAAGACATGGACAAGCCAACATTCATTGATAATGTTTACACTTAATTTAAGTAATTCCAAAATATAACAATTAGTAGAAAACATATAGATAAAGATTATTAGTGAGAGTAGGGTACTTTTGACAGTAAATCCTAGCTCTATATTTGTTGTTCTTTATCAGATAAAAGTGAACAAAATGTCATACATGAAAGGAAAACAATAACAGTAAGAGGTACTTCACCAATGATATAGACCAGGATCCCAAGAATCAGCTTGTATATTGATTGTCAATCCAGTTACAAACTACATGTCCAATGTTTTAGAACAACAACAACTTCTCTTCTCAGCCTAACTTCTTCAATAACTTAAACAGAGATTTAGATATTAAGAACTTATTTAAATTCAGAAAATGGTTCGATACTACAACTTATTACATCAAAGTCCAATAACCAACCCTTTACAATATGCTCCTCAAGGAGATGTTATAAGAGAATGAGGAGGTGGAAGAGTTTCTAGGGTTGAGTATAATCAATTCTGCACTAAATGCAATTCCTAGTCTTGAAAACCATGCAAGGCATAAGGCAGGAATGCATTGAATTATATCTCTGTTTCATTTTAAAAAATTGACTTTTAGGCATTTCCTCTCTTTTATAATAACTTCACTGACAGTTTAAAATGTATTCTTTATTTTGAAATAATTATTCAGCTGCCTTTAGGAAAAATATCACTAATTAGGAAATAAATATGCCTTCTTTTGATCTTTTGAAGCTACAGATCACACTCTGGTAGCTGAAGAGGATATTTTAGCCTCTGATGTGGCAGTGGAGGCCTCCTTTACTGATATCTTTCTTTAATTTTTCTTAAAACACCTTTAATCTGCTCTTTGCCTGTGTTTTAGGCTTAATTAAGCCTTGATCTTCATCTTTAGATATTTTTCTTTTAACACTATCCTTAACTCTTTGAACTAGAGGATTAAAACCCTGATTTTTAGGTTTAGGCTTTAATCTCCCTTTAACATTGATTTCTTCATTACTGATACACTCTATTGCTCTGTTTTAGTGGCACAAATGGTGTTGTACAGTTGGAGGGTTTCTGAGATCGAGGATTATGATCTAGATGATTTAAACCTGCATTTCTTACTCTGTAGATCCTTTCTTCTTCATTTTAAGGCACAAAATCATCATTCCGAGATTCTTTGTCACTTGTCTATGACTGTGGAAAAACACGGAGAAAACACCATTTAAAGCCCTTCAAAACACACAAATTCATTAATAAATCCTGCGGAATTGGGCTAAGACTTCTCTCAGAGGTTTGGTGGGGGGGATGGAGCTGTGCGGAAAGGAGGAAATTGCAGAAAAAAGCGAGAAAACCTTTAGCGGGAGCAGAAATGGGTGCAAATGAATTTTGGGCATGATAGTGAATAGGAGTCGTTGATTTAGAATGATAAACGGTTAAGATATTCTGATGAAGTATTTTGGAAGAATGATGGAGGGATATGGTTTGGGGTCGCAATGTAATGAGGGCCATTGGATTACAACAATTGATGGCTGAGATCGTTGGATGGAGCATTTGGTAAAAGGATGAAGGGAAAATGAATTGGTGGTGAGATTAGATCGGGACCGTCCAATTTCAGAGATCGACGACTAGGATCCAATCTAGAGTTACATTTCGGAGGGAGGAGCGGTATCGCAGAAAACCATTGTGGTCTTCGCGTAACATTGGAGTGGTTTTAGATTTTTTCCAAAAAAATGGGATTCCATACACTTACCGACACACATCCTTTCAAAACCACCCATATCGCATGGAACTTGGGGACTGCGGGGAGGTCCAAAAAAATTACGCGAAACACATCGGCAACCTTTGGATGATCGTCGGGAGATCCGATGGTGTGGATAAAACGCGATGGGTGGAAATATACATGGCGGAAAGATGAGTGGGCCTAGCGATGTGATGTTATCTTGTTGCTTAGTGGATAGGCATGATAGGCCATTGGGTTAAGTCCTAACCGTCGGATTTTTCTGACAGACGGTCAGGATTGACAGAGAAGGTAGAACTATTAAAAAAAAAAGGAGTTAGGGTAGATGGTGGGGCGGAGATTAGGTAGCCTGATGGCCGTTGATATTTTTAGATCAACGGTTCAGATATGCCTTCAAATTGAATTGTTAGGTTTGAAAAATAAAGGAAATAAGGGGTCGGGAAGAGGTTTTAAGGACTTTAAGCGCCCGATTGCGAGGATTTAGGTCTTATGGTGAAAGGGACTAAAGGAAATAAGCCCTCAGAGGCTTAATTCTTTAATGGAGTGGAGAAACTTTTTTTAGGCCTTTTGAAGGGATTTTGGGGGTTTCTTTGGCCTTTTAGTGCCCGATTGCGGGGCCATGGATATATGAGGAAAGGGGCTAAAAGATTTATATATTACAAATGGACTATTTTTAAGGCCAAAGCAAGGATTTTTAAGCTAGAGTGAGGGTTCTGATAGGCTAAAGGGAGGATTTTAAAACCAGATAAGGGGGAATAAAAGGCTTTAAAAGGGGGTTTTGATGATGTGGAAGGTTACATGTAGGTTTATGGAGAATTTTAATGGAGGAAATAAGGGTGAAAATGGAGTTGTTTGTGAGTGAAAGGAGGAGTGAAAATGATGGAAAATGGGGTCTCTTATGCAGTTTTGTCTTGGTAAAACAAGAGATACCTTAGGAGTAATAATGGAACAGCAGTGAAGATTAACTCAAAGGGAAGACATCTTCATAAGACTTTAAGAACTAATAATTTTGAACATGAATTGTTTCTTAAAGGTTAAAATATATTTAGCAACCATTTGATATGGAAAATTTTATAGGTGGCTAACAGTGGCTCCACTTGGGGATGGCATCATCTTGAAGATGTCAAGAACTGCAGATAATTTCTCTGGAAGCTTACCAGTGCCTTATCCATTGGGCTGCAACTTTCCTTTATTTTGCTGATCTTTCTTTGATCTGACAATATTTGAAACAATCTGAAAAAATGGAATTCTATCTAAACAACATCTCTACCTACCCACTTCTATGACTCTAACATGTTTTCTTCTTTCAGAGTGCATTTGGACTAGCAAAATATTATCATCAACATTTTATTCTTTTGAAAAACAGGAAACTAATCTAAGTCTAATATTATTCCTCCATGAACTCAGTTTAAATATTTGAGTTCATAAATTTCTCTACCTAACGACTATTTGTTAGCATTAGACTGTCTGACAGACCTTTATTCTCTAAATATTAAGACAGAAAATGAAAAAGCAGTCAAGCCAAGATTAAGTAGTTTGACTTGCTGCAGATCTATGGCATAAAAATAAGCTGCACATAGAATTTTATTTTTAGAAAATTAAAGAAGAATGGTGAAGGCTTAAGATCTGAAAACTAAAACATCCTTCATTATCCTTCAGCTCTATTTTTTGAATTTGTTTGAGTTGTTTCCTCTTTCTTTCCTGGCTCAAGTTTTGAGATTTTTAGAACCAGTTTGTTTTCTGTATTTGGCTCAAGATTTGATCTAATTAGAGCCACTCTTCTTTTGAGATTCATAGGTTTAGATTTTGAGCTTGTTTGAACCTTCATTTTGCTACCCTAATCTACCTTATTGATAAGCCAATATTGAATTGTTTGGTTGATCTAATTCACTAACCTATCAGCAGTAAATTAAAAAAAAAAATAGTCATGATTAGGTTGTATGACTAACTAGAAGTGTGTTTTTAGGAGTGGTATTTGAGCTTGCACACTTTCAGACTTTGTTTCTCTTTTTGGTATAGGGCTACTCCTTTCTTTTTTTTACAATCTGCCCTGTTTCATTTTCTATTGTTTTTGTATTTTCATTTTTATAACTTTGAATGCAATGATAGATATGATTTTTTACAATGACAAAAAATAAAAAGGTTTCAAATTGGTACAGTTAAGAAAAGTAATGTTCGAGCATCCTACCATTGATAGGACCTCCAAGAAGTTCAGCTCCATTCAATTCCTGCAACAAATAAGCATTGTTACCAGCAGTTGAATGAATGAGATAAGGGCCTAGCCATAAGTTGTCAAATTTTCCATGTTTTCCCTTATCTTCTCTCCTGTAATCCCACTTCAAAACTTTGTCACCAATGCAGAAATCACTGACCTTGGTTCTTCTATCAAACAACTTCTTCATGTTTTCTTTCTTCTGTAGTGCTGTATTGTAGACTTCCTCCCTTGTTTGTTGAAGATGTATAGTCTGATTGATTCTTCTTGTCATGTCATTTTCTTCAGACTGTACCTCTTGGATCAGCTTCATGACTGACACTCCTAGGCTGGTTGGAAAATTGCATCTACCCATAGTGCATGTACTATCTTTGTGTGCCATGATTTCTTACTGCCTTCAAACAAACTTTTTATTATGTTCACCAAACTCTTGTTTGAGGATTCTGCTAACCCATTACCTTGAGGGTAATAAGTAGTAGAATCACCCAATGTAATTTGACATTTATGACAGGATTTCAATGATCTTTTTGGATCCAAATGCAGTAGCATTGCCAGTGATAATCTTCCTAGGAAAACCAAAACGAGATAGGATATGAGTTTCAAGGAATTTTATGATGATAGAGTCAGTGGCTTGCCTAGAAGGAATGGATTCTATCCATTTGGTAAAGTGTTCTGTTGCAGTGAGGATCCATCTATGTTGTGCAGATGAGGCTGGATGGCTTTCCCCAATGAAGTCTAGACCCCAATGTTGAAAAGGAGCTTCAACAGTGATTGGTTCTAGAGGTAAGGGAAGAAATTTTCTTTTTCCTTCAAAGAGTTGGCATTTGTGACAGGCAATAATAATTTTTTGGACATATTGAAAGAGGGTGGGCCAATAGTAACCAACTCTAAGGATTTTATTGGCAGTTGTCTTTCAATAGAGGTGGCATCCACATTCTCCTTCATGAAATTCATGCTTGATCTTATCTGCATCATTCTCAAGCAAACATTTAAGCACTAATCCACTAGCATTTTTCCAATATAGAAATTTATCCAAAATGTAGTAGTTAACAGCTTTCAACTTTAAAAATCTTGCCTTTGTTTTAAAAAAACCAGGAGGTTTATTCAAATTGAGAAATACATATAAAATATCAGTATACCAGGATGAATTCGGAAAATGATCTTCAATAGTTGGAGTTGACAACCCCTCTTGTTCATCTAAAGCATCCAACATGTTTATATCAAGGGCTTCAAAATTAGATTCAGTAATTAATCTTGCTAGTCCTTGGCCTTTTATGAGCTTAGTGGGCTTGATTTCTAAATCATATTCAAGTATCACAGCAATCAATTTTCCTCTTTTTCCATCTGGATCTTGGGTTAAAATGTCTTTTACAACTGAATTAGGCACAAATGCAATTATGTGGGAATGTAAAATGTAAACTCTGAAGTCCTTCAAGGCTTTGACTAAGGAAAAGGCTTGTTTTTCCATGATATTGTACTTCAGAGGTGCATCTCTTAATGCCTTACTAAAGAATGCAATTGGCTGCTCTTGTCCCTTCAATTCTTTCTGTAATAGGACAGCAGCCACAGTGTGTTCTGATGCAAATGAAAAAAATGAAGAAATCCTTTGTAAAATAAGGACTAATGAGAACTGATGTTTTGGTTAATGCTTGTTTTACCAGTTCAACTGATTTCTTTGTTTCTAAGGTCCATTTAACTCCTTCTTCCTTTTTGAGCATGTTTGTTATGTTTCTAAGGAGTTCAGCTAGATTGGGTATGAACCTTCTCAAGACATTAATCTTTCCAATGAAAGATTGGAGTTCTTTGATGTTTCTAGGATGTTTGATTTGCAATATACCATCAATCCTCTTTGGGTCTATATTTATCCCTTCTTCTGATATGATGTGTCCAAGAAGTTTACCTTCTTGGAGATCAAACATTGTTTTCTTTGGATTTAAAGATAACCCAAATTTTCTGCATTTCTCAAAGACTTTTCTCAAGTGTTCAAGGTGTTATTCATCTGTTTTGGAAAAAAAAGTGATATCATCAAGGTAAATAATGATGAAGAGGCCTAATTATTTTGAGAATGCAATATCCATGGCTCTCTGAAATGTAGCACCAGCATTCATTAAACTAAAGGTCATTTTCACATACATGAAAGTGCCCCAAGGTGTAGTAAAGGCTGTCTTGAGTTGATCATCAGGATGTACTAATATCTGATTGTATCCCAAGAAGCCATCTAACAAAGAAATCCTTCTAGAACTAACTACCCTTTGTAAGATATGATCCATCTTGGGTAAAGGGTAGTTTTCCTTCAGTGAGGCTTTGTTTAAGTTCCTAAAATCAATACAAAGCCTAATATCTCTTGTTTTCTTCCTAACTGACACAATATTAGATACCCACTCTGAATATCTAATAGGGAAAGTAATTCTAGTTTCATGCATTTTCTTAATTTCCTTTTCCACGAGAGGTAATTGAACAGGGCTAATTATGCATAATTTTTGTTTAAAAGGTTTCTGGTTTTCCTTAAAGGGTATCTTATGCTGAATTATTTCAGTATCATAGGATTTTAGATCCTCATAACTCCATGCAAACAAATCAAAAAATTCTCTAAACAGCTCAATGTATTTCAGTTTAATGTGAGCTGGCAAGGTTTTTGACAGTTTAATCATTTTTGTCTTTTGTTCACTCAGCTTCTACAAGTTACATTCTTTCTCTACTTCGCCTTCAACAAAGTACCCGCTAGTTTTTGGAAACATCATTGAAATCAAACAACTCCTCTAGTGGGACCGCCTTTTGAAAAGTTTCTGAGTTTTTAGATTGCGTAGTTTCTAAGTCTTTTTTTCTAAATCAACTAATATCTCAGGGTATGTTCAAGTTTATTAGATAATAGATTTAAATCAGCAATCTCTGGAGATTTTACTTCTTCATCAAGTAGATTTTATTCAATAGGACAATCTTGTTCATAATCTGAATCTGAACATGATGGCTCAAATTCATTTCTGGACTGTAGGAAGTTTTCTATTTGTTTATCTCCATCAAACATTTTCCAATATTTTTCATTATCTGGGACAGTTGGTCTAAATTTGACTTGGGTGATGCATTGTTTGGTTTCATAAGGTGTTAGAAAAGTTCTAGCAGCAAATGCTAAACTATTGGCAAGGACATTTCAGTTTCTTGGAACAAATATAAGTTGAGATTCATCAAATGTCTTTAACACTTCCATGACATCATTTCTATAGGCTCTAAGTCTGAGATGTTTGGCACTATATTCCCCATTCACTTGCTAAATAATCAGCTCTGAATCCCCATTAACTTTTATTATTTTGGCCCCTAATTTCTTCAATAAGTGTAGTCCTAAAAGGAGGGCTTCATACTTAGCTATGTTATTTGAACATTGAAAATTTAACCTGTAGGAATGCCCTTCAGCATGATTTTTTTATGTGTTGTGTATCCATATGCCTGCACCTGCATTGTTCTTGGTGCAAGACCCATCAAAATTCATACTCCAAAGAGGACTAGTTTCATATTTACTAGTTTGACTACTATCCTCTTCAGCTAGTGTGCTTTTGAATTGTTCTTGTAAGTCAACACCATGTTGAAATTGGTTTAGTTTCTCATGTTCTTCATTATGTTGAGAACTCTTCTCTTGATTCTCAATATTCACAAACAATGGATGACTATTTTGTAGCTCTAGACCTGTGATTTGTTTGCTGTGATTTTCTGATTTGACAAACTATTTTAATACTTCTGTCTTGTCTTCCTCCTTTCCTATGTCTGCCACTATGTTACAGTGAGGGGTGGCCATTAAGTCAGTCAAGGTTTCTTTCTCATTGACTGTTTCATGATTGAAGAGGATAAATGAGTCAAGGCCTGTATGCACAGAAAAAAGAGTAGAGTTTTCAGGTCTCTCTTGGCTAATGACCATGTATTACATGTGAGATTCCCTATAAAGTCTTCTAGTTTGATTAAAAACAGGGATAGTAGCATATGTCATATCCATTTGAATTGTTCCTTGTTACTTATCTCCCCAAGATCTTGATAAAAACATACCATATTTGGGGGATACATCAGCCACTACAATATCAATAACTAAACACTTGGCTCGAATTTGAGCTAAGTTTACACAAAGGTCTTTGATCAAACCTAAACATTTCAGTCTACTGGAGTCAAAAGAGTATAGATCTTTGTATGGTCTGGTGATTTCAAGGACTAGAATCTCCATCACTGGTTTGGGCATTAAGTTGTGAGAAGCCCCTGAATCATGCATAGAATTGTGTAAAATTTTGTCATGAATTTTCAAACTAACATAAAATGGTGGAACTGGACCTTCTTGGTATATTCCCTCAATCTTAGGACCTAACAAGAGCTCTGGTTGTTCACCATTGAGGTTAACAGTGTCATTATTTTCTGCTATGTTGAAAGCTTTCAAAATTTGTGATCTATATACATCTTGGGTGACTAATTTAGTGAGGGGAACAGAGATTTTAATCTTGGCAATTTCCTGTTCCAAACTAAAAAGCAGCTGATTTTTTACAATGTTTGTTTCAGCCTTGTTAATCACTACTCTATCAGCAAAATCAACTTGTTGATTCCCTCTATTTACATTGGTTAAAATTGTTTTAATAGGAGCACTAGTTGAGGTACTAATGCTGCTAAGATTTGCACTATGTTTTTCATTAATTTGAGTGCCTTTCTCTTCACTTTGATCAGAATTTATAGCCACTATTTTGTCTTTCTATTTTACAATTTTGTGTTTATTCACAGGGCTATTTTTCGCAAAGTTTTTAGAGGTTTTAGTCTTGGGAGTTTCCTGATTCTTTTTACTCCTAAGGTCATATTCTTTTGGGGTTTCTATGATGACATTTTCCAGCTCTTGATAGTAATATTCATCCTCTGATCTTTTATCATCATAAGGTGTGTATAGACCTTGTTTTCTATTGTAAGGAACATGAAAATTATCATTATCTACTCCCAACATGTTTATGTCATCTTCCTCTATTTGTTCATTTGTTTCTTCAATCTCACTTACATAGTTTTGATTAAAAGGAGGAATGATCTGTTGATCACCCTCTCTTGGTCTATTTTGAGGTTGGTTTCTCCTAAAATTCTGATTTTGATTTTGATTTATGTTTTGAGGAGCTGATTCGTTTTCTATAGCTTGAACTTTCTCAAGTATGCTCATCTTTTTCATCATTTATTCCATCATCCTTTCCATTTTAGAGCTAGATGTGGAGGGTTCAGATTCTTCCCTAAATGATACTTTCTTCTTATTCCTCATTCTAGCTCTTTTCTCCATCAGATTCACTTCCACAGCTAAGGCTCCTTTCTGCATATCCTCTAAAGTGAAAGGATCTCTCTCTCTTAGCTGATAAACCATTTCAAGATCAAATTCTTCAATAAATTTGTTCAAGGCTGAGCCATGTGGAGGTTTCAAGTCTGGAGGAAGTGCATTATAGACACTATTGAATCTAGTGCAATAAGCTTGAACACTTTCCCCAGTGTTTCTTTTGAGATTGTTGTAGTCTGAAAGTATTTGGAGAGGGTTCTTTCTAACTTTCCATTTGTTTAGAAATAACTGATGGAGAGTTTGGAGATCATTAATACTATTAGGGGTTAATCTTTTGAACCATTTTCTTTCTTCTCCCCCTAAACTTTGAACAAAAAATCTGAGTTTGATAGTTTCATCATCAATCTCATCTCTATCAAAATAGTCATTCATCTTTTCCACATGTTTTAAGTAGTAGTAGTACCACTGGCATCAAACAATGGTATCTTGGATTGGTAGTCCTGTGGCAGATTGACTAGAGGTAAAGGAAGGACTAGAGGGGCATACCATGTTTCCATGATAGGAGGTTGTGGAAAAAGTGGGGGGTTTACAAGGGGTGGATTGAAAAGAGGGAAAGCGGGCTGAAATGTAGTGTTTTGGATAGGGGGTGTGTGGAGAACAGATGTGGATGGACCAACAAGAGATTTTTGAGCAGATATAGGATGAGAGAAACCAAAATTATGAAGGAAATCGAAATCAGGTGGGGTAGTTTCTCTGCTACCAAGATATTCACGGGATGAAGTTGGAGACTCAAAATCTACCTGATCTATATCATAAAGTGACCTAGTTCTGAATGTGTTTCTTAAGTCAACTTGTGAATGTTGTAGAGCTGTAAGGTTTTCAGGAACGGAATTGGCTCTATGGAGGGTCCTAACAATAGTTGAAGTGTTGTCCTTAGGAGACTTCCTAAGTATGATTTCAGGATTATCAACTATCTTAGGAGGATTTGGGTCAGGATAGGCTCTAGTATGAACTCTTTTAGAAGCCACTATGGTATTTTTTTCAGACCCAATAATAAGAAAAGTTTTAACCAAATATGACAATCTTAAAAAGGTTAACTGATATTTTAGTAAGAAAACTTTAATCCTTAAAGTCTTCTATACTGATTTTAAATGATATTATGATAAAGGGTTTCCCAGTGGAGTCTTTGGAAAACCAAGGAAAATCAGCAGGCCTAATGATGTTCAGTGGAGTCACCAGGTAGATGTTTTAAACTTTTTTATCCACCAACAATATTATTTGGTTTTCTCAATGCATTCCTAAAGGGATCTACAAAGACTGGAGAAGTAATAGGCCTACTGGAGGCTAGTGGAGTCACCAGGTGGAAAGTTTTAGCTCTTTTTGGAGATAAATTGTTTTATGGTCCACCACTAGATACCAATCTAAAAAAAAATTGGTTTTTCTGAGCTTTTTATAGTCCTATAAGTTATGAGAGTGTCCTAAATCTGTTTCAACACTTAGCTATGGTGATGAGACAACCAAAGTTTACTCTTATGGCTTACCTAGCTGATTCCTTCAAGGTTTGATAAGGCTTTATGAGAATCCTAAGGGTTACTTAGTTTGTTACTGATTCAAATAAGTTTTATCATGATTACCATTTTCTTTGGCAGTGCCTCAAGAGAGCTACTTATACTGCACTGAATACTGAGTGTCTTGATTTAAGGATTTTAGTCAGAAGTCCCCAGTGGAGTCGCCAGAAATTTTAGTTCCCTGTAATTTAGTAGATTGGCAAGACTAAATGTTGTAGAGACTACATCAAAAACCACTTTTGGATTCTAGGATCTAGCCCTCCTGAATCCAGAGAGGGATCTCTCTATAAGTGCAAAGGTTGATTTATCTTTAAGGCTTTTAGTATGATTTTAGGCTAGTTATTAGGAACAAGGGTTTTTTTGTTTGGTTGGTCAGGTATGATATTTAATTGGATGGAATATCACAAAATGAAAGAGTTTCAAAGTGGGAATATGCAAGTATATTGAGAAGAATTCATCAGATAAGATTAGTGTGATGCAACTTTAATCCATTGGGCAATGGAGTCACAAAAGGGTTTAATTGTACAACAATTTCAAGAGTGGTCCAAGGGGCAAGTCATCTATATCAAAAGATCCTTTAGATTAAATGATGGAGTGGAACATTAAAGTGTTTAGAAAGTGGAAAAAGCCAATAATTTCAACAAGGATTCATCATCTTTCCATACAATAAAATCCTTTTTAAGCAACTGTTTGAAACCAGCCAAAGGACAGGGCTAACCATAAACTTCTTTGGACAAGCTTGTATTAAAGCTAACTTATTAGACAAAAATCTAGTAATCGCACTAGATTACTTTCGGAAGGGATGAAAAGAGATAAGAAAACAAAGTGCAACTTAAGATCAAGTTAGATGCATTAAATCATGGCCTCCTTTTAGCATACTCTTAGGGAAACTTTTACACAACCTTTTGAGAAAGAACTAGGACACAGGGTAAACCATAAAATTTCCTAGTTTAACTCTACTTAGCATGTAATGAAAATATCATTCAAGAACTTCCTTTCAAGTTTTTCACCTCAAGACATGGACAAACCAACATTCCTTGATAATGTTTACACTTAATTTAATTCATTCCCAAATATAACAATTAGCATAAAACATATAGATAAGTCTTATCAGTGAGAGTAGGGTACTTTTGACAGTAAATCTTAGCTCTATATTTATTGTTCTTTATCAGAGAAAAGTGAACAAAATGGCATACATGAAATGAAGACAATAACAGTAAGAGGTACTTCACCAATGATATAGACCAGGATCCCAAGAATCATCTTGTATATTGATTGTCAATTCAGTTACAAACTACATGTCCAATGTTTCAGAACAACAACAACTTCTCTTCTCAGCCTAACTTCTTCAATAACTTAAATAGAGCTTCAGAGCTTCAGAACTTATTTACATTCAACAAATGGTTTGATACTGCAACTTATTACATCAAAGTCCAATAGCCAACCCTTTATAATGTGCTCCTCAAGGAGATTTTATAAGAGAATGAGGAGGTGGAAGAGTTTCTAGGGTTGAGTATAATCAATTTTGCACTAAATGCAATTCCTAGCCTTGAAAACCATGCAAGGCATAAGGCGGGAATGCATTGAATTATATCTTTGTTTCATTTAAAAAATATTGACTTTAAGGCCTTTCTTGTATTTTATAATAACTTCACTGACATTTTAAAATGTATTCTTTATTTTGAAATAACTATTTAGTTGTCTTTAGGCAAAATATCACTGATTAAGCAATAACTATGCCTTATTTTGATCTTTTGAAGCTACAGGTGGCACTCTGGTAGCTGAAGATGATATTTTAGCCTCTGATGTGGCAGTGGAGGCCTCCTTTACTAATATTTTTCTTTGAATTTTCTTAAAACACCTTTAATCTGCTCTTTGTCTGTGTTTTAGGCTTAATTAAGCCTTGATCTTCATCTTCGGATATTTGTCTTTTAACACTGTATTTAACTCTTTGAACTGGAGGATTGAAACCCTGATCTTCAGGTTTAGGCTTGAATCTCCCTTTAATGTTGATTTCTTCATTAATAATACACTCTGTTGCTTTGTTTTAGTGGAACAAATGGTGTTGTATAGTTGGAGGGTTTCTGAGATCGAGGATTATGATTCAAATGATTTAAACCTGGATTTCTTACTCTGAAGATCCTTTCTTCTTCGTTTTAAGGCACAAAATTGTCATTCTGAGCCTCTTTGTCACTTGTCTGTGACCGTGGAAAAACACAGAGAAAACACCGTTTAAAGCCCTGCAAAACACAAAAATTCATTAAGGAATCCTGCGGAATTAGGCTAAGATTGGTCTCAGAGGTTTGGTGGAGGGGATGGAGTTGTGCAGAAAGGACGAAATTGCAGAAAAAATGGAGAAAACCTTTAGCGGGAGCGAAAACGGGTGCAAATGAATTTTGGGTGTGATAGTGAATAGGAGCTGTTGATTTAGAATGATAACCGGTTAAGATCTTCTGATGAAGTCTTTTGGAAGAATGATGGAGGGAGATGGTTTGGGGTCGCAATGTAATGAGGGTCATTGGATTACAACAATCAACGTCTAAGATTGTTGGATGGAACATTTGGAAAAAAAATGAAGGGAAAATGAATTGGTGGTGAGATTAGATCGGGACCATCCGATCTCAAAGATCGATGGCCAAGATCCAATTTGGAGTTACATTGTGGAGGGAGGAGCGATATCGCAGAAAACCATTAGTGATCTTCCCGCAGCATTGGAGCAGTTTTAGATTTTTTCCAAAAAAACGTGATTCCATACACTTGCCGACACGCGTCCTTTCAAAACCACCCATATCGCTCAGAACTTGTGCACTATGGGGAGGTCCAAAAAAATTACGCAAAACGCATCGACAACTATCTGATGATCGTCGGGAGATCCGACGGTGCGGATAAAACGCGCTGGGTGAAAAGCTACAAGGCGGAAATATGAGTGGGCCCAGCGATGTGATGTTATATTTTTTCTTAGTGGATGGCCGCGATACGCCATCGGGTTAAGTCCTGACCGTCAGATTTGTCTGACAGACGGTCAGATTTGACAGAGAAGTCAGAAGTGTTAAAAAGAAAAGGAGCCAGGGTAGATGGTGGGGCGGAGAATAGGTAGCCTGATGGCTGTTGATATTTTTAGATCAACGGTCCAGATCTGCCTTCAAATTGAACTGTCAGGTTTGAAAAATAAAGGAAAAAAGGAGCCAAGAAAAGGTTTTAAGGACTTTAAGCGCCCGATTGCGGGGATTTAGGTATTATGGGGAAAGGGGCTAAAGGAAATAAGCCCTCGGGGGCTTAATTCTTTAATGGAGCAGAGAAATGTTTTTTAGGCCTTTTGAAGGGATTTTGGGGGTTTCTTTGGCCTTTTAGCACTCGATTGCAGGGCCACGAATATATGAGGAAAGGGGCTAAAGCTATAAGCCCTTGGGGGCTAAAAGATTTATATAGTGCAAATGGACTATTTTTAAGGCCAAAACAAGGATTTTTAAGCCAGAATGAGGGTTACGATAGGCTAAAGGGAGGATTTTAAAACCAGATAAGGTTGAATAAAAGGCTTTAAAAGGGGGTTTTGATGATGTGGAAGGTTAGATGTAGGTTTATGAAGAATTTTAATGGAGGAAATAAGGGTGAAAATGGAGTTGTTTGTTAGTGAAAGGAGGTGTGAAAATGATGGAAAATAGGGTCTCTTAGGCAGTTTTGTCTTGGTAGAACAACAGATACCTTAGGAGTAATAATGGAACAACAGTGAAGATTAACTCAAAGGGAAGAGATCTTCATAAGAATTTAAGAACTAATAATTTTAAACATGAATTGTTTCTTAAAGGCTAAAAGAGATTTAGCCACCATTTGATATGGAAAATTTTATAAGTGGCTAACAGTGGCTCCACTTGGGGATGACATCTTCTTGAAGATGTCAAGAACTGTAGATAATTTCTCTGGAAGTAGACCAGAGCCTTATCCATTGGGATGTAACTTTCCTTTATTTTGCTGATCTTTTTTTGATCTGAAAATCTTTGAAACAATCTGAAAAAATGGAATTCTATCAAAACAACATCTCTACCTACCAACTTCTATGATTCTAACATGTTTTCTTCTTTCAGAGTGCATTTGGACTAGAAAAATCTTATCATAAACATTTTATTCTTTTGAAAACAGGAAACTAATCTAATTCTAATCTTATTCCTCCATCAACTCAGTTTAAATAGTTGAGTTCAATAATTTCTCTTCCTAACTACTATCTGTCAGGATTGAACTGTCTGACAGACCTTTATTCTCTAAATTATAAGACAGAAAATTAAAAAGAAGTCAAGCCAAGATTAAGCAGTTTGACTTGCTGTAGATCTATGGCATAAAAACAAGCTGCACATAGATTTTTATTTGCAGAAAATTAAAGCAAAATGGTGAAGGCTTAAGATATGAAAAATAAAACATCCTTCATTATTCTTTAGCTCTGTTTCTTGAATTTGTTCGAGCTATTTCCTCTTTCTTTCCTGGCTCAAGTTTTGAGCTTTTTAGAACCAGTTTGTTTTCTATCTTTGGCTCAAGATTTGATCTAATTAGAGCCACTCTTCTTTTGAGATTCATAGGTTCAGATTTTGAGCTTGTTTGAACCTTCATTTTTCTATCCTAATCTACCTTACTGATAAGCCAAGATTGATCTATTTGGCTGATCTAATTCACTAACCTATAAGTAGTAAATTAAAAACTAATTAGTCATGATTAGGCTGTATGACTAACTAGAAGTGTGTTTCTAGCAGTGGTATTTGAGCTTGCACACTTTCAGACTTTGTTCCTCTTTTTGGTATGGGGCTGTACTTTTATTATTTTTACAATTTTCCCTGTTTTCTTCTCTATTTTTTTTGTATTTTCATTTTTATAACTTTGAATGCAATGATAGATATGATTTTTTACAATGAGAAAAAATAAAAAGGTTTCAAATTGGTACAGTTAAGAAAAGTAATGTTTGAGCATCCTGCCATTGACAGGACCTCCAAGAAGTTCAACTCCATTCAATTCCTACAAGAAATAAACACTGTTACCAGCATTTGAATGAATGAGATAAGGGCCTAGCCATAAGTTGTCAAGTTTTCCATGTTTTCCCTTATCTTCTCTCCTGGAATACCACTTCAAAACTTTGTCACCAATGCTGAAATCACTGGCCTTGGTTCTTCTATCAAACAACTTCTTCATGTTTTCCTGCTTCTGTAGTGCTCTGTTGTAGACTTCCTCCCTGGTTTGTTGAAGATGTATAGTCTAATTTATTCTTCTTGTCATGTCATTTTCTTCAGACTATACCTCTTGGATCAGCTTCATGACTGGCACTCCTAGGTTGGTTGGAAAAATTGCATCTGCCCCATAAACTAACTGATAGGGTGACATTCCAATTGATTTATTAAGTGTTAATATGTCAGCCCATAGTGCATGTACTAGCTTTGTGTGCCATGATTTCTTATTGTATTCCAGCAACCTTTTTATTATGTTCACCAAACTCTTGTTTGAGGATTTTGCTAACCCGTTAGCTTGAGGGTAATAAGGAGTAGAATGACCCAATGTAATCTGATATTTATGATATAATTCAACCATCTTTTTGTATCCAAATGTAGCAGCATTGTCAGTGATAATCTTCCTATTACAGCCAAATCTAGATAGGATATGAGGTTCAAGGAATTTTATGATGACAGAGTCAGTGGCTTGCCTAGAAGGGATGGCTTCTATCCATTTGGTAAAGTAGTCTGTTGCAGTGAGGATCCATCTATGTTGAGCAGATGAGGTTGGATGGATTTCCCCAATGAAGTCTAGACCACACTGTTGAAAAGAAGCTTCAACAGTGATTGGTTGCATAGGTAAGGGAAGCAATTTTCTTTTTCCTTCAAAGATTTGGCATTTGTGACAGGAAATAATCATTTTGTGGACATCTTGAAAGAGGGTGGGCCAATAGTAACCAGCTCTAAGGATTTTATTGGCAGTTGTCTTCCAATAAAGGTGGCCTCCACATTCTCCTTCATGAAATTCGTGCTTGATCTTATCTGCATCATTCTCAAGCAAACATTTAAGCAATAATCCACTAGCATTTTTCCAATATAGACATTTATCCAAAATGTACTAGTTAACAACTTTCAACTTTAAAAATCTTTCCTTTGTTTTAGACAAACTAGGAGGTGTATTCAAATTGAGAAATACATATAAAATATCAATATACCAGGATGAATTCAGAAAATTATCTTCAATAGTTGGAGTTGACAACCCATCTTGTTCATCTAAAGCATCCAACATGTTTATATCAAGGGATTCAAAATTAGATTCAGCCATTAATCCTTCTAGTCCTTGGCCTTTTATGAGCTTAGTGGGCTTTATTTCCAAATCATATTCAAGTATCACAACAATCCACTTTCCTCTTTTGCCATCTGGATCTTGGGTTAAAATTTCTTTTACAAATGAGTTAGGCACAAATGCAATTATGTGGGAATGTAAAATCTAAACTCTGAAGTCCTTCAAGGCTTTGACTAAGGAAAAGGCTTGTTTTTTCATGATATTGTACTTCAGAGGTGCATCTCTTAATGCCTTAGTAAAGAATCCAATTGGCTGCTCTTGTCCCTTCAAGTTTTTCTGTAATAGGACAACAGCCACAGTGTGTTCCGATGCAAATGAAAAAATGAAGAAAACCTTTGTAAAATAAGGACTAATGAGATCTGGTGTTTTGTTAAGGCTTGTTTTACCAGTTCAAATAATTTCTTTGCTTCTAAGGTCCATTTAACTCCTTCTTCCTTTTTGAGCATGTTTGTTATGTTTCTAAGGAGTTCAGCTAAATTGGGTATGAACCTTCTCAAGAAATTAATCTTTCCAATGAAAGATTGGAGTTCCTTGATGTTTCTAGGATGTTTGATTTGCAATATACCATCAATCCTCTTTAGGTATATCTTTATCCCTTCTTCTGATATGATGTGTCCAAGAAGTTTACCTTCATAGAGACCAAACATTGTTTTCTTTGGATTTAAAGATAACCCAAATTTTATGCATTTCTGAAAGACTTTTCTCAAGTGTTCAAGGTGTTCTTCATCTATTTTGGAAAAAACAGTGATATCATCAAGGTAAATAATGATGAAGAGGAATAATTCTTCTCAGAATGCAATATCCATGGCTCTCTAAAATGTAGCACCAGCATTCATTAAACCAAAGGTCATTTTCACCTACATGAAAGTGCCCCAAAGTGTAGTAAAGGTTGTCTTGAGTTGATCATCAGGATGTACTAATATCTGATTGTATCCTAAGAAGTCATCTAACAAAGAAATCCTTCTAGAACCAACTACCCTTTGTAAGATATGATCTATATTGGGTAAAGGGTAGTTTTCCTTCAGAGAGGAAGTGTTTAAGTTCCTAAAATCAATACAAAGCCTAATCTCTCCCGTTTTCTTCCTAACTGACACAATATTAGATACCCACTCTGAATATCTAACAGGGACAATAATTTCAGCTTCATGCATTTTCTTAAGTTCCTTTTGCATGAGAGGTAATTGAACAGGGTTAATTTTGCGCAATTTTTGTTTAAAATATTTCTGGTTTTCCTTAAGGGGTATCTTATGCTGAATTATTTCAGTATCATAGGACTTTAGATCCTTATAAATCCATGTAAACACATCAGAAAATTCTCTAAACAACTCAATGTATTTAAATATAATGTGAGTTGGCAAGGTTTTCGATAGTTTAATAATTTTTGGCTTTTGGTTACTGCCTATGTTACATTCTTCTACTTCAGTTTCAACAAGCTCTAGTTTTGGTTTTTTGGCAACATCATTGAAATAAAAAAACTCCTCTAGTGGGACCAGTCCTCTTGGCAAGTTTTGAGTGTTAGATTGCAGAGTTTCTAAGTCTTGTTTTTCTAAATCCAAACTAATCTCTGTGGTATTTTCAAGTTTATTAGATAACATATTTATATCAGCAATCTCTGGAGGTTTTACTTCTTCATCAAGTAGATTTTCTTCAATAGGACAATCTTGCTCATAATCTGAATCTGAACTTGATGGCTCAAATTCATTTTTGGACTGTAGGAAGTCTTCTATTTGTTTATCTCCATCAAACACTTACCAGTATTTTTCATTTTCTGGGACATCTAGTCTAAGTTTGACTTGGGTGGTGCATTGTTTGGTTTGATAAGGTGTTAGACAAGCTCTAACAGTAAAGGCTAAAATATTGGCAAGGACATTTTGGTTTCTTGGAACAAATATAAGTTGAGATTCATCAAATGTCTTTAACACGTCCATGACATCATTTATATAGGCTCTAATTCTGGGATGTTTGGCACTATATTCCCCATTCACTTGCTTAATAATCAGCTCTGAATCCCCATGAACGTTTATCATTTTGGCCCCTAATTTATTTAAAAAGTGTAGGCCTGAAAGGAGGGCTTCATACTCAGCTATATTATTTGAACATTGAAAATTTAACCTATAGGAATGCCCTTCAGCATGATTTTTTTCTGTGTTGTGTATCCATATGCATGCACCTGCATTGTTCTTGATGCAAGACCCATCAAAATTCATACTCCAAAGAGGACTAGTTTCATATTTACTAGTTTGACTACTATCCTCTTCATCTAGTGTGCTTTTGAATTGTTCTTGTAAGTCAGCACCATGTTGAAATTGGTTTAATTCCTCATGTTCTTCATTATGTTGATGACTCTTCTCTTTATTTTCAATATTTACAAACAATGGATGACTGTTTTGTAGCTCTAGACCTGTGATTTGTTTGCTATGATTTTCTGATTTGACAAACTGCTTTGATACTTCTGTCTTGTCTTCCTTCTTTCCTGTGTCTACCACTATGTTACAGTGAGGGGTGGCCACTAAGTCAGTCAAGGTTTATTTCTCATTGAATGTTTCATGATTGAAGAGGATAAATGAGGCAAGGCCTGTATGCACAGAATAAAGAGGAGAGTTTTCTGGTCTCTCTTGGCTACTGACCATGTATTGCATGTGAAATTCCCTATAAAGTCTTCTAGTTTGATTAAAAATATGGATAGTATCATATGTCATATCCATTTGCATTTTTCCTTGTAACTTAGCTCCCCAAGATCTTGATAACAACATACCATATTTTGGGGGTACATCAGCCACTACAACATCCATGACTAAACACTTGGCTGGAATTTGAGCTAAGTTTACACAAAGGACTTTGATCAAACCTAAACATTTTAGTCTACTGGAGTCAAAAGAGTATAGATATTTGTATGGTCCGGTGATTTCAAGGCCTAGAATCTCCATCACTACTTTGGGCATTAGGTTGTGAGAAGCCCCTGAATCATACATAGCATTGTGTAAAATTTTGTAATGAATTTTTAAACTAACATAAAATGGTGGAACTGGACCTTCTTGGTATCTTCCCTCAATCTTAGGACCAAACAAGAGCTCTGGTTGGTCATCATTGAGGTTAAAAGTGTCATTATTTTCTAGATATGTTGAAAGCTTTCAAAATTTGTGATATATATACATCTTGGGTGACTAATTTAGTGTGGGGAATAGAGATTTTAATCGTGGCAATTTCTTGTTCCAAACAAAAAAGAAGCTAATTTTTTACAATGTTTTTTTCAGCCTTTTTAATCACTACTCTATCAGCAAAATCAGCTTGTTGATTCCCTCTATTTATGTTGGTTAAAATTGTTTTAATAGGAGCACTAGTTGAGGTACTAACACTGATAAGATCTGCACTCTATTTTTCATTAATTTGAGTGCCTTTCTCTTCACTTTGATCATAATTTACAGCCACTAATTTTTCTTTCTGTTTTACAATTTTGGGTTTATTCACAGGGCTGTTTTTTGCAGAGTTTTCAGAGGTTTTAGTCTTGGGATTTTCCTGGTTCTTTTTACTCCTGAGGTCATATTCTTTTGGGGTTTCTATGATGAAATTTTCCAGCTCTTGATAGTAATATTCATCCTCTGATCTTTTATCATCATAAGGTGTGTATAGACCTTGTTTTCTATTGTAAGGAACATGAAAATTATCATTATATACTCCTAGCATGTTTATGTCATATTCCTCTATTTGTTCATTTGTTTCTTCAATCTCACTTACATAGTTTTGATCAAAAGGAGGAATAATTTGTTGATCATCCTCTCTTGGTCTTTTCTGAGGTTGGTTTCTCCTAAAATTATGATTTTGATTTTGATTTCTGTTTTGAGGAGCTGATTGGTTTTCTCTAGCTTGAAATTTCTCAAGTATGCTCATCTTTTTCATCATTTCTTCCATCATCCTTTCAATTTTAGAGATAGATGTGGAAGGTGCAGATTCTTCCCTAAATGGTACTTTCTTCTCATTCCTCATTCTAGCTCTTTTCTCCATTAGATTCATTTCCATAGCTAAGGATCCTTTCTGCATATCCTCTAAAGTCAAAGGATCTCTCTCTCTCAACTGATAAGCCATTTCAGGATCAAATACTTCAAGAAATTTGTTCAAGGCTGAGCCTTGTGGAGGTTTCAAGTCTGGAGGTAGTGCGTTATAGACACTATTGAATCTAGTGCAACAAGCTTGAACACTTTCCCCAGTGTTTCTTTTGAGATTGTTGTAGTCTGAAAGTATTTGGAGAGGGTTCTTTCTAACTTCCCATTTTTTTAGAAATAACTGATGGAGAGTATGAGATCATTAATACTGTTAGGGTTTAATCTTTTGAACCATTTTCTTGCTTCTCCCCCTAAACTTTGAGCAAACAATCTGAGTTTGAAAGTTTCATCATCAATCTCATTTCTATCAAAATATTCATTCATCTTGTCCTGATGTTGTGAAGCATTAGTAGTACCACTGGCATCAAACAATGGTATCTTGGATTGGTAGTCTTGTGGCAGATTGACTAGAGGTAAAGGAAGGACTAGAGGGGCATACCATGTTTCCATGATAGGAGGTTGTGGAAAAGGTGGGGGGTTTACAAGGGGTCGATTGATAAGAGGGAAAGTGGGCTGAAATGGAGTGTTTTGGATAGTGGGTGTATGGAGAACAAATGTGGATGGACCAGCAAGAGATTGTTGAGCAAATCTAGGATGAGAAAAACCAAAATTATGAAGGAAATCCAAATCAAGTGGGGTAGTTTCTCTGCTACCAAGACATTCACCTCTATCTTCGGATGAAGTTGGAGAATCAAAATCTACCTGATCTATATCATAAAGTGACCTAGTTCTAAATGGGTTTCTTAAGTCAACTTCATAATCTTATAGAGCTGCAAGGTTTTTAGGAACAGAATTGGCTCTATGGAGGGTCCTAACAATAGTTGAAGTGTTGGCCTTAGGAGACTTGCTAAGTATGCTTTCAGGATTATCAACTATCTTAGGAGGATTTGGGTCAGGATAGGCTCTAGTATGAACTCTTTTAGAAGCCACTATGGTATGTTTTTCAGACCCAATAATAAGAAAAGTTTTAGCCAAATATGACAATCTTAAATAGGTTAACTGATATTTTAGCAAGAAAAATTTAATCCTTAAAGTCTTTTGTACTAAGTTTAAATGATATTATGATAATTTTTTCCCAATGGAGTCTTTGGAAAACCAAGGAAAATCAGCAGGCCTACTGATGTTCAGTGGAGTCGCCAGGTGGATGTTTTAAACTTTGTTTTCCACCAACAGTATGATTTGGTTTGCTCAATGCATTCCCGAAGGGATCTACAAAGAGTCGAGAAGTAATAGGCCTACTGGAGGCTAGTGGAGTCACCAAGTGGAAATTTTTAGCTCTTTTTGGAGATAAATGTTTTATGGTCCACCACGAGATACCAATCTAAAATGTTTTTGGGTTTTCTGAGTTTTGTATAGTCCTATAGGTTATGAGAGTGTCCTAAATCTATTTCAACACTTAGCTATGGTGATGAGATAAACAGAGTTTACTCTTATGGCTTAGCTAGCTGATTCCTTCAAGGTTTGATAAGGCTTTATGAGAATCCTAAGGGTTAATTAGTTTGTTACCAATTAAAATAAGTTCTATCATGATTACCATTTTCTTTGGCAGTTCTTGAAGAGAGCTACTTATAATGCACTAAATACTCAGTGTCTTGATTTAAGGATTTTAGTCAGAAGTCCCCAGTGGAGTCGCTAGAAATGTTAGTTCCCTGTAATTTAGTAGATTGGAAACACTAAATGTTGTAGAGACGACATCAAAAACCACTTTGGGATTCTAGGATCTAGCCCTCCTGAATCCAGAGAGGGATCTCTCTATAAGTGCAAAGGTTGATTTATCTTTAAGGATTTTAGTATGATTTTAGGCTAGTTATTAGGAACAAGGGTTTTTGTTTGTTTGGTTGGTCAGGTATGATCTTTAATTGGATGGAATATCAAAAAATGAAAGAGTTTCAAAGTGGTAAGATGCAAGTATATTGAGAAGAATTCAGCAGATAGGATTACTGTGATGCAGCTTTAATCCATTGGGAAATGGAGTCACAAAAGGGTTTAATTGTACAACAATTTCAATAGTGGTCCAAGGCGAAAGTTATCTCTATCAAAATATCCTTTAGATTAAATTATGGATTGGAACATTGAAGTGTTTAGAAAGTGGAAAAAGCCATTAATTTCAACAAGGATTCATCAACTTTCCGTACAAGAAAATCCTTTTTAAGCAACTGTTTGAAACTAGCCAAAGGACAGGGCTAACCATAAACTTCTTTGGAAAAGCTTGTATTAAAGCTAACTTATCAGACAACAATCCAGTAATCACACTGGACTACTTTCGGAAGGGATGAAAACAAATAAGAAAACAAAGTGCAGATTAAGATCAAGTCAGATGCATTAAATCATGGCCTGCTTTTAGCACTCTTAGGGAAACTTTCAAACAACCTTTAGAGAAATAACTAGGAGACAGGGTTTTATAGCCCAAATCTACCTCAGGTTGAAAGAAGGCAGAGTACAGGGTAACATCAAACCATGCTCAGTCTAGTAGCTAGCCCTACTAGAACAGGAGAGGGCTCTCTCCGGGTCAATCTCAGCGAAAATTATTCAATGCGGCTTGAGATGAAAAAAACAACAACTGATCTTAGGCTAGATATGAAAATAGGAGGATTTGTTTTGATTTTTTTGGGTTTTGTTGAAAAAAGGGGAAAGGCAATTTGGGCTTGGGAATGAGGCCAAATTCTTGCAGAGTTCAAGTTGGGGCAAGGAAGGCAACGACTTTGATGTCTTAGATTAATTGAATGGATATAAAATACTGCTGAAGAGCTGAAGAGGGCAAGAAGGTGCAAGGATCCTCTTCAAACTGACGAAAACATATAAACTAAACAAAATTTTAAGGCAGAGCACCAACCAACTAATGAATTCTACCTTAGTTACTCATTTGTTTAATTTAAGAAAGAAAAGAGAATGGAAATTGAATACATATAACATTAATGAAACTTACAGATACATGGATTAAAACATCATCAAAACTTAGAGCCACAAGGATCTTAACAAGTGCTGCAAAACCCTGGTCTTTCCTTTGCCAAAAAGCTGAAATGAATATACAATGAGGTGCCCAACTTTTCCCAAGAGTCCAACCCTGAAAATGTCTCAGAAAATACAATATATAGACAATTCTAACCCCTTCCCATGCCTCTAGGGGTCGATCTCATCCTTCTAGGGGCTGTTTCAACCAATTCTAAACAAGGAACTGAAATCTAGGCAATCAAACAACTTGCCTCTATATGCTAGGAAGCTGATCCATTCACTCAATTTTCACTTTTTAGTGAATGAATCCTCTAGAATAAGTAAATATGAGCCAAAATTACATCATGGTCATCAAATTACATCAAGATAAATCAATAGTTACATCAAAATGTAAAACTAGTCAAAACTGGGTGAATTTCTGAGCTGAAGAGTGAAAATGGGGCCAAATTTCTCTATGCACCGCGCCAGAAAACTCAATGCATCGCGCCACTTTGAGCCTATTTTTGAGGCACTTCCTAAAGTCCAAATTGTGCTCATGATAGCTCGTTGGAAATTCTTACCTATCTACTATCCAACCCAAGTGGAATTTTTCAATTTGGAGTTCATTTTCCCCTCCAAAACTTCAATCTCCCAAGACTGCTTCATGTGGGTGCAAAAAGTGGCAGAAAAGCCATTTTCAAGGTGTTTTTGACCCTTTAGGCCACCCCGAACTTGATGAAATATTTTAGCCATTCCTAAGCATGCATAATTTTTCATAACAAATCCAAAAATATCAAGTTTTCCTCCAGAATATCTCTCAAACGTAAGCGCGCGCAAGGTGGCGCTACGCATTGGGCAGGAAAACCTGTTTTGTGACCAAAAACTCAAAAATGACAAAAATTTCTCCAAATTCCTTGAAATTTGGGTTGTAAGTCCCTCATCAAATATCATGCTCAGCCAAAGAAGCTCCGGCCAACAGTCAGAGTCTAGGACCCTTTTTCGACGTTTAGTGTCCTCCTGGTGCATGCAGTTCCAGTTGTAAAGTCACTGTCTTGGTCATATGACGAATCTGTGTCCATATCCATGGTGTTGCAAAGTATATGTCAACTGTATGTTTTTTTTGTTGAAAATGATAAATGAGAACTTGGTGTCTTTGTCTTAGTTCGCCAAATGTGTCAAAGTCAAATGAGGGACTGTGGGAAAAATATGTTTCAACCAAATGAAGTTTATAATGTGAAGACATTCACTTGATTATGTTTGGGGGATGTGGGGTTTGGGGACTTTTGGAGTTAGGGATTCTTTTCAAATGATATGAGAGAGTGATAGTGATGGGAATGAAAGGTTTTAGGGATAGGGATAATGATAGACAGTGAAAGGATTGGGAGATGAGAATAAGTGATATGAGAGGGAGAGTGATATAAGGGAATAGGGGAGGTGTCTAATGGTAATATTAACAGTGAGGGGGAGGAATAAACCATGAGGAATAGAAAATATTGGCACCAAAACTAACTTTAAAACTCTACTTTCAAAACCATGGAGTAAATCTCAACATGGTGATAGGGAATGATATCTTTAATGGGTAGGGAAATAGGGCTTAAATGGTATGAGTGGTTTGGAGAATAGGGGAGGGTTTGTGATAATAGTGTGACAGTGAGGAGGAAGGGAACCACAAGAGGGGAATGGATTCCAAACAAATTGACACCAACAACCAAACTTCAAATGTCAAATATAAACCCTATGGAGTAGTTTTTAATAAGAGGATAGGGTTTTTGTTTTGATATTACCAATTCTTCAACCAAATCTTTGAAACCACACCAAACACCAGTAAGAGCGAGTGTATAAGTTTACTTGAGCAAATGGGAGAAAAAAATTTGAAGTTTCGATAAAGCAGTGATGAAAAATTACTTGGAGGCTCTGTGTGCTGCGCAGTGAGCCCAATGCACTGCGCAGGCTGTGTGCATCGCGCCAGTGTAATTTTACACTATGTGAAACTTCCCTGTGCGCCGCACGTGCCCAGTGTGCCACGACCACTCTTCTATGCGCCGCACCGACAAACTCATCCACAGTCTGGCCTTCATATGGTGAATTTGCTCCTCCACATTTGTCCATGATTTCTCTTGGCTTCTAACTGAATTTTGCTATGCCCATGAATTGTGAAACAATGAAAATATTTTTCATGGCATGGACTTCGATTTTTTATTTCGCAAACTTTCTTTCTAATTTTTCAGACTTTGGCTCTTTGCTCATCACTCTGTTTTTCTTCCTTTTGATTTTTTGGAGATGAATGGCGAAACTTGTCTATTTTTTGCAGGGATGATTGGCATGGAAATTTGGAAAAGGATGACCAAGGCTGCGCCTTGAAGAATATGACAACTGAAAAACTTGGAAAATATACATGGAAATTATTACAAAATTCAAAATGACGATTTTCTTCAAAACAGGGTTTTGAAGAAAAGTCACGATCAATCATTATAACGATGAATTTTCTTGAGATGGAAACTTATTCTGATCCTCCCTCTGGCCTGCTGGCATCATTGGACAGTTTGAAGACAAAATTTGTGAAACCCTAGACCTAAAAAGACCTAAAAACCCTAAAATAACTCTTTGCTGACCAAAAGGCCAAAAAAGGACTATGAATGACTTTAAAATAGATTTTATGAACAGACCTGAGTCAGCAGGTACATGACATGAGGGGTATGACTGAGAAGGCCCTTCCATCAGATAATGGCATGCCCCTAACAGAGTGCAGATGAATGAACTGAATGGGACACCTAAAAATGAAATGCAATAAGAGAAATGATCTCTGACGGAGGGATGAAAAGACCGACTCTAACATTGGCTCCAATGGGGATGGTAGCTCCTTGGAGGTGCCAAGGACTGCAGATATTTGGAAAAGTAGACAGTGCCTTCATCCATTGGGCAATGGAGTCAAAACACGAAAACTGACATTATGCAGACTGACTCTGACTCAAAAACTGAAAACCATAATAAAACCAAACATGACTAAATATAACTAACAAACTAAAAATATGCTCATAATTGAGCTTATTCGCCAAACCTACTGTAATTGTTCTTTTCACCACCCAATCAAGTGAAATGGAACATCCAATGCAACTATGTAAGCATCCTAGCTGCTATTTGATTTCTTCCCAAATGATTTGTGATGTGCAGGAAAAGGGAAGAATCGAAAGGAAACTCCCATGGTAACTTGGAATCAAGTTGACTGCTGATAAACTTGCAAAGCATGAATTCACTGGATGACTGCAAGAATACTGCGAAAGGATAGCTATGATTCCAATTAACCCATTACTACTCTGGTCCAAGTAATCTTCATAGCTGGATATTAAGATTCTCCTCACATCTGTGCTGTCTTTCTTTGGTGACTGCAGCAAGCTGTCAAAAGGATCCTGAATTTCATGAATAACCAAACTGTGTTGCTGATTCCAAACAGAACAAAAGTCTCTGTCATCAATCTCCTCATATGACTGCAAACATTGGTGTGAGCTTTGTAATGAAAAATTTGTTAAACAAGACAATGAAGGCGACTTTTGAATAAAATTATTATCAACATTCTTTTCTGTAACATGGTTAATCAATGGAGAAGAACTTTCACAGCAAACATCATCCAACACACGAGCAATAGGATCATCAAAAACTTGAGAAGACTGTTGCGATGTATTCATTGAAACTGTATGACATCCTACTGTCTTTTCATCTTTTCCTTTAGAGATATTACGAAGATTCTGCTTTATAAACTGAAATGCTTCAAAACAAATGGGTACAGAATCCTCTTGCATCATTAAATCATGTATTTTGGCTTCCACACCTTCATCTGCAATCTGAACTTCAATTTCATTTGGTGGCTGCAAATCTAGAGCTAGGGAGAGTTTTGTATCCAAAATGATTTCATCAGTCGTTTTAGGGGGAGATTTCTCATCAACAACTTGCTCAAGAATTTTGCTATCTGTCTCATCCTCAAAATTAAAACTGAGAGATTTTTTATTTCCTACAAGCTGCTCCTTTGAAGATTTACCAAGTAATTTACCCTTCAAAAAATGAAATGATTCAAAACAGAATGGAATGGAATCACCTTGTAGCATTTGATCATGTGTGCCAACTTCCATGTTTTCATCAGCAACTTGACAATCAATGGCATTCAGGGATTGCAAATCTGAATGTGAGAAGTCTTGAACAAAGTTTTCATTGCCCTCAAGATGGTCCAAATCAAGACTTTTCGATAGTTGATTTATGATTGCATGAAAGTTGTCTCTAATGAACTGAAATGAATCAAAACAAAAAGGCAAAGACCCTTCACTTACTTCAAAATTTTCTACACTTTCTTTGTCATTGTCATAGCTGATATGTATCAGTTGATCACTGTACTCGAGCTGCTGAAAGTGAACTTCCTCCTCGCACAAACTAGCTGCTTATTTTTCTGCAAGATTAGCTTCTGTTTGGAGAACATAATCATCATCATACTGATCAATCTGAGGCAAATCATCAGTATAAAACACATCATCAAACATACATGTCATATCAATAGCTCTCTCTTCTTCAATATGATCTATAAAGCAATCACTATGACAACTGGGATAAGAAACAAAATGTTTGGGATCAGCCACTTGTTCTTCTTTAATCAGCAATTCATGGGCTTGAACATTATACTCATTCTTTGTGGTGTTCTTTTGCATCATCTCTTCTACTGCACTTACCAACATGTCTAGATTTACCTCTAAAGATGTTGATTTCTCTGGATCTATGTTTTTCATCTCTTCTTCTTTTAACCTTGACCTTCGGATCAACAAATGAGCCTCTACATTTACTGCACTGTTCTGCATCTCTTGAAGTGTTGCAATATTCCTTTCTCTCAACTAAAACTCCATTTCCGGATCAAAGGCACTCGGGTAGTGCAAGAGAGCAGATCTAGGAGAAGGTCTTATATCAGCTGGCATCAAAAAATATACTTGGTTAAATCTGGCAGAAAACTGTTGCACTGTCTCCCCTGGCAGTGTTTTCAACTAGTTATATTCTTCTATAATCAAGAAAAGGTTCTGTTCGATCACCCACCTGTCAAGGAAAACTTCAACGAACTGCTGGAAATCTTAGATGCTCGCATTATGTAGGGCTTTGAACCAACTCTTGACTTTTCCTTGCAAAGAAAGAGCAAAAATTCTAATACTAACATCTTCTTCATCAACTTCAAAAAGGTCAAGAAAAGTTTCAACATTCTGCACATGTTTCTCAGTGTTGACATTGTCACGTTCACCGTCAAATCTTGGTAGATATAGGTCATAATTTTTAGGGAAAGCATGAAGAATAGAAGGTAAAATAAGAGGTTTATACCTATCTGGGACTATATAAGGTGTAGGAGTATATACAAGAGCTACGAGATCAGTTTGGTTTTCTTTAGGCTCCTCACTCTGAAGAAAGTCATCAGAAGATGTGGGAAAATTAAGGAGGCCAGGATCAAAGGGAAACTCAGTATTTACACTTTTTGAATAGGTCGAGTGAAGATTTTGATCACCTTTATCATACAAAAAATTCTGAAAAACTTTCAGGACAACTTCAAGAACAACGAAGAACTAATTTACAAGAAAGCAGATTAGATCCTGAAGACCATTCCACTTTGGATACCTGAACTTTGTGTAAGATCCTTCCATTTTTGCAGAGAAAGAGTTAATCCTCCAGTGGAGTCTCTACATTGAGTTGAAGTCACCAGGTGAATGATTTCAACCTTCTTATGTCTGATCGTTGTCCACCATCAACCATCAGATCTGAACTTGATACATGTACTGGGGCAAGACAATCTACAAGTCAAGTGTCACGTTCACATGCTAGACCGGAGATTAACTGAAGCAGCGTTTATCTACTTCCGCTAATGCAAAGAAAAAGAATTTCGAAGGCTACCTGGCATAAATTTAGGCTCCGTCTGTAGCTTATGAAACAAACCAAACCAAAAATCAAACCATTTTCTCCCCAGTATGGTCGCCACTATGTTATAGCCCAAATCTACCTCAAGCTGAAAGAAGGGAGAGTTCAGGGTAACATCAAACCACGCTCAGTCTGGTAGCTAGCCCTACCAGAATAGGAGAGGGTTCTCTCTAGGTCAATCTCAGGGAAAAGTATTCAATGGGGCTTGAGATGACAAAAAAAACAACTGATCTTAGGCTAGATATGCAAATAGGAGGATTTGTTTTGATTTTTTGGGGTTTTGTTGAAAAAAGGGGAAAGGCAATTTGGGCTTGGGGATGAGGCCAAATTCTTGCAGAGTTCAAGTTGGGGCGAGGAAGGCAATGGATTTGATGTCTTAGATTAATTGAATGGATAGAAAAGACTACTGAGGAGCTGAAGAGGGAAAGAAGGTGCAAGGATCCTCTTCAAACTGACGAAAACATATAAACTAAACAAAAGTTTAAGGAAGAGCACCAACCAACTAATGAATTCTACCTTAGTTACTCATTTGCTTAATTTCAGAAAGAAAAGAGAAGGGAAATAGAATACATATAACATTAATGAAAATTACAGATAGATGGAGTAAAACATCATCAAAACTCAGAGCCACAAGGATCCCAACAAGTGCTGCAAAACCCTGGTCTTTCCTTTGCCAAAAAGCTGAAATGAATATACAATGAGGTGCCCAAATTTTCCCAAGAGTCCAACCCTAAAAATGTCTCAGAAAATACAATATATAGACAAGTCTAACCCCTTCCCATGCCTCTATGGGTCAAGCTCATCCTTCTAGGGGCTGTTTCAACCAATTCTAAACAAGGAACTGAAATCTAGGCAATCAAACAACTTGCCTCTATATGCTAGGACACTGATCCATTCACTCAATTTTCACTTTTTAGTGAATGAATCCTCTAGAACAAGTAAATATGAGCCAAAATTACATCATGGTCATCAAATTATATCAAGATAGATCAATAGTTACATAAAAATTTAAAAATCGTCAAAACTGAGCGAATTTCTGAGCTGAAGAGTGAAAATGGGGCCAAATTTTTCTATGCGCTGCGCCAGAAAACGCAATGCGTCACACCACTTTGAGCCTGTTTTTGAGGCACTTTCCGAAGTAAAAATGGAGGTCATGATAGCTTTTTGGAAAGTCCTGCTTGTCTACTATCCAACCCAAGTGAAATTTTTCAATTTGGAGTTCATGTTCCCCTCCAAAACTTCAATCTCCCAAGACTGCTTCTTGTGGGTGCAAAAAGTGGCAGAAAAGCCATTTTCAAGGTGTTTTTGACCCTTTAGGCCACCCAAAACTTGATGAAATCTCTCAGCCATTCCTGAGCATGCATAATTTTTCATAAAAAATCCAAAAATATCAAGTTTTCCTCCATAAGATCTCTCAAACGTAAGTGCGCGCAAGGTGGCGCCACGCGTTGGGCAGGAAAACCTGTTTTGTGACCAAAAACTCAAAAATGACAAAAATTTCTCCAAATTCCTTGAAATTTGGGCTGTAAGTCCCTCATCAAATATCATCCTCAGCCAAAGAATCTCCAGCCAAGATTCGGAGTCTATCCTCCCTTTTTCGACGTTTAGTGTCCTCCTGGTGCATGCAGTTCCAGTTGTAAAGTCACTGTCTTGGTCATATGACAAATCTGTGTCCATCTCCATGGTGTTGCAAAGTATATGTCAAATGTATGTTTTTTTTGTTGAAAATGATAAATGAGGACTTGGTGTCTTTGTCTTAGTTCGCCAAATGTGTCAAAGTCAAATGAGGGACTGTGGGAAAAATATGTTTCAACCAAGTGAAGTTTATAATGTGAAGACATTCACTTGATTATGTTTGGGGGATGTGGGGTTTGGGGAATTTGGGAGTTAGGGATTCTTTGCGAATGATATGAGAGAGTGATAGTGATGGGAATGAAAGGTTTGAGGGATAGGGGTAATGATAGACAGTGAAAGGATTGGGAGATGAGAATAAGTGATATGAGAGGGAGAGTGATATAAGGGAATAGGGGAGGTGTGTAATGGTAATATTAACAGTGAGGGGGAGGAATAAACCATGAGGAATAGAAAATATTGGCACCAAAACTAACTTTAAAACTCTACTTTCAAAACCATGGAGAAAATCTCAACATGGTGATAGGGAATGATATCTTTAATGGGTAGGGAAATAGGGCTTAAATTGTATGAGTGGTTTGGAGAATAGGGGAGGGTTTGTGATAATAGTGTGACAGTGAGGAGGAAGGGAACCACAAGAGGGGAATGGAGTCCAAACAAATTGAAACCAACAACCAAACTTCAAATGTCAAATATAAACCCTATGGAGTATTTTTTGATAAGAGGATAGGGTTTCTGTTTTGATATTACCAATTCTTCAACCAAATATTTGAAACCACACCAAACACCAGCAAGAGTGAGTGTATAAGCTTACTTGAGCAAATGGGAGAAAAAAATTTGAAGTTTCGATAAAGCAGTGATGACAAATTACTTGGAGGCTCTGTGTGCCGCGCAGTTAGCCCAATGCACTGCGCAGGCTGTGTGTGCCACGCTAGTGTAATTTTACACTGTGTGAAACTGCCCTGTGCGCCGCGCGTGCCCAGTGCACCGCGACCACTCTTCTATGCGTCACGCCGGCAAACTCATCCACAGTCCAGCCTTCATATGCTGAATTTTCTCCTCCACGTTTGTCCATGATTTCTCTTGGCTTCTAACTGAATTTTGCTATGCCCATGAATTTTGAAACAATGAAAATATCTTTCATGGCATGGACTTCGATTTTTGATTTGGCAAACTTTCTTTCTAATTTTGCAGACTATGGTGCTTTTCTCATAACTCTGTTTTTCTTCCTTTTGACTTTTTGGAGCTGAATGACGAAACTTGTCTATTTTTTGCAGGGATGATTGGCATGGAAATTCGGCAAAGGATGACCAAGGTTGCGACTTGAAGGATCTGAAAACTGAAAAACTTGGAAAATATACATGGCAATTATTACAAAAGTCAAAATTACGATTTTCTTCAAAACAGGGTTTTGAGGAAAAGTCACGATCAATCATTATAACGATGAAATTTCTTGAGATGGAAACTTATTCTGATCCTCCCTCTGGCCTACTAGAATTATTGGACACTTTGAAGACGAAATTTGTGAAACCCTAGACCTAAAAACCTAAAATAACTTTTTGCTGACTAAGAGGCCAAAACAGGACTATGAATGACTTTAAAATAGATTTTATGAACAGACCTGAGCCAGCAGGTACATGACATGAGGGGTATGACTGAGAAGGCCCTTTCATCAGATAATGGCATGCCCCTAATGGAGTGCAGATGAATGAACTAAATGGGACACCTAAAAATGAAATGAAATAAGAGAAATGATCTTTGACGAAGGGATGAAAAGACTGACTCTAACACAGGGCAAACCATAAACTTTCCTAGTTTAAATCTACTTAACATGTAATGAAAATATCATTCAAGAAATTCCTTTCAAGTTTTGCACCTCAAGACATGGACAAACCAACGTTCGTTGATAATGTTTACACTTAATTTAAGTCATTCCCAAATATAACAATTAGTAGAAAACATATAGATAAAGCTTATCAGTGAGAGTAGGGTACTTTTTACAGTAATTCCTACCTCTATATTTGTTGCTCTTTATCAGAGAAAAGTGAACAAAATGGCATACATGAAAGGAAAACAATAACAGTAAGAGGTAATTCACCAATGATATAGACCAGGATCCTAAGAATCAGCTTGTATATTGATTGTCAATCCAGTTACAAACTACATGTCCAATGTTTCAGAATAGCAACAACTTCTCTTCTTAGCCTAACTTCTTCAATAACTTAAACAGAGCTTCAGAGCTTCAGAACTTATTTACATTCAACAAATGGTTTGATACTGCAACTTATTACATCAAAGTCCAATAACCAACCCTTTACAATGTGCTCCTCAAGGAGATTTTATAAGAGAATGAGGAGGTGGAAGAGTTTCTAGGGTTGAGTATCATTAATTTTGCACTAAATGCAATTCCTAGCCTTGAAAACCATGCAAGGCATAAGGCAGGAATGCATTGAATTATATCTCTGTTTCATTTAAAAAATATTGACTTTAAGGCCTTTCTTGTCTTTTATAATAACTTCACTGGCAGTTTAAAATGTATTCTTTATTTTGAAATGACTATTCAGCTGTCTTTAGGCAAAATATCACTGATTAGGCAATAACTATGCCTTATTTTGATCTTTTGAAGCTGCAGGTAGCACTCTGGTAGCTGAACAGGATATTTTAGCCTCTGATGTGGTAGTGGAGGCCTCCTTTACTGATGTTTTTCTTTGAATTTTCTTAAAACACCTTTAATCTTCTCTTTGTCTATGTTTTAGGCTTAATTAAGCCTTGATCTTTATCTTTGGATCTTTGTCTTTTAACACTGTCTTTAACTCTTTGAACTGAAGGATTAAAACCCTGATCTTCAGGTTTGGATTTTAATCTCCCTTTAACATTTATTTCTTCATTACTGATACACTCTGTTGCTCTGTTTTAGTGGCACAAATGGTGCTGTATAGTTGGAGGGTTTCTGAGATCGAGGATTATGATCCAGATGATTTAAACCTGGATTTCTTACTTTTCAAATCCTTCCTTCTTTGTTTTAAGGCACAAAATTTTCATTCCGAGCCTCTTTGTCACTTTTCTGTGACTGTGGAAAAACATAGATAAAACACCATTTAAAGCCCTGCAAAACACACAAATTCATTAAGAAATCCTGTGGAATTGGGATAATACTGCTCTCAAAGGTTTGGTGGAGGGGATGGAGCTTTGTAGAAAGGAGGAAATTGCAGAAAAAGGGGAGAAAACCTTTAGCGGGAGCAAAAATGGGTGCAAACGAATTTTGGGCGTGATAGTGAATAGGAGCCATTGATTTAGAATGATCAACGGTTAAGATCTTCTGATGAAGTCTTTTGGAAGAATGATGGAGGGTGATGGTTTGGGGTCGTAATGTAATGAGGGCCATTGGATTACAACAATTGACGACCAATTTCGTTGGATGTAGCATTTGGGAAAAAGATAAAGGGCAAACAAATTGGTGGTGAGATTAGATTGGGACCATCTGATCTCAGAGATCAATGACCAGGATCCAATCTGGAGTTACATTGTGGAGGGAGGAGCGGTATCATGGAAAACCATTAGTGGTCTTCTCGCGGCATTGGAGCGGTTTTAGATTTTTTCCAAAAAAACGTGATTCCATACACTTGCTGACACGCGTCCTTTCAAAACCGCCCATATCACGTGGAACTTGTGCACTGCGGAGAGGTCCAAAAAGATTACGCGAAACATGTCAAAAACTGTCGAATGATCATTGAGAGATCTGACGAAGCGGATAAAACTTGATGGGTAGAAAGCTGCATGGCGGAAATATGAGTGGGGCCAGCGATGTGATGTTATCTTGTGACTTAGTGGACGGGTGCGATAGGCCATCGGGTTAAGTCCTGACCGTCGGATTTGTCTGATGGATGGTCAAGATTGACAGAGAAGGAAAAAGTGTTAAAAAGAAAAGGAGCCAGGGTAGATGGTGGGGCGGAGAATAGGTAGCCTGATGGCCGTTGATATTTTTAAATCAACAGTCCAGATCTGCCTTCAAATTGAACTGTCAGGTTTGAAAAATCAAGGAAAGAAGGGGTCGGGAAGAGGTTTTAAGGACTTTAAGTGCCTGATTGTGGGGCTTTATGTCTTATGGGGAAAGGGGCTAAAGAAAATAAGCCCTCGGGGGCTTAATTCTTTAGTGGAGCAGAGAAATGTTTTTTAGGCCTTTTGAAGGGATTCTGGGGGTTTCTTTGGCCTTTTAGTGCCCGATTGCGAGGCCACAGATATATGATGAAAGGGGCTAAAGCTATAATCACTTGGGGGATAAAATATTTATATAGTGCAAATGGACTTTTTTTAAGGCCAAAACAAGGATTTTTAAGCTAGAATGAGGATTTCGAAAGGCTAAAGGGAGGATTTTAAAACCAGATAAGGGGGAATAAAATGCTTTAAAAGGGATTTTTGATGATGTGGAAGGTTAGATGTAGGTTTATGGAGGATTTTAATGGAGGAAATAAAGGTGAAAATGGAGTTGTTTATGAGTGAAAGGAGGAGTGAAAATGATGGAAAATGGGGTCTCTTAAGCAATTTTGTCTTGGTAAAATAGCAGATACCTTAGGAGTAATAATGGAACAACAGTGAAGATTAACTCAAAGGAAAGAGATATTCATAAGACTTTAAGAACTAACAATTTTGAACATGAATTGTTTCTTAAAGGCTAAAAGAGATTTAGCCACCATTTGGTATGGCAAATTTTATAGTTGGCTAACAAAACTGAAACAAAATTGTGAAGGCTTGAAATTCTGAACATTAAGAGCATCCTTCCTTCTTCTTGTGAATCGGGTTTTCATCTTATTAGAGTCACCTTTATTTATTCATTCCAACTCTGATTTTGACCATGCTAGAGTTGTCTTCTTTTTTCTTTGGTGGTTCAAGTTTTGAGCATGTTAGAACCAGCCTTCTTCCTTTTTTCTGGCCTAGATTTTGGTCTAGTTTGAGCCACTCCTTTGGAACTTCATAGGTTCAAGATTTGAGCTTGTCTGAACCTTTTCTTCTTATATTTTTGTTATATTTTTATTTTTCTAAACAAAACAGAGCAATGGTATTTACAATGGAAGTGAGACTTTAATCTGAACTTCAGTAGTAATAATGTTTGAGCATCCTTCCATTGACAGGACCCCCAAATAGATCTGTACCATCCAATTCTTGTAGAAAGAATGCATTGGAACCAATTTCAGATTGAATAATGTAAGGGCCTTGCCATAAACTGTCAAACTTTCCATGCTTACCCTTATCTTCTCTCCTGGAGTCCCATTTGAGCACCTTGTCCCCAATTTTGAAATCACATGCCTTTCTTATTTTATCAAACAACTTCTTGATGTTCTCTTGCACTTTCTGAGCTCTGTTGTAGACTTCTTCCCTTATTGGGTGGAGATGTATGGTCTGATTGATCCTCCTTACCATGTTGTCTTCCTCCGACTGTATTTCTTGGACCAATTTTATCACTGGTACTGCCAAAATGGTAGGGAATAATGCATCTTCCCCATAAACAAGCTAATAGGGAGACATTCCAATGGATTTCTTTGTTGTCAATCTGTCTACCCATAAAGCATGCACCAACTTGTTGTGCCATGATTTTTTATTTTCTTCCAGCAGCTTCTTGATGATGGTCACCAAACTCTTATTTGATGATTCTTCTAGCCCATTACCTTGAGGGTAATAAGTAGTAGAATGACCAAGTGTAATCTGATACCTGTGGCAAAAATAAATCATCTTTTTGGAACCAAATGCAACTGCATTGTCAGTGATAAGCTTCCGAGGGCAGCCAAATCTAGATAGGATATGGTCTTCAAGGAATTTAATGATAACTGAGTCTGTGGCATTCCTAGAAGGGATGGCCTCTATCCATTTGGTGAAATATTCAGTGGCTGTGAGTATCCATCTATGTTGGGAAGATGAAGCAGGATGGATTTCCCTATGGAGTCTAGGCCCCACTGTTGAAAAGGAGCTTCAACAGTGATTGATTGTAAAGGTAAAGGAATGATTTTTCTTTTTCCCTTAAAGATTTGACATTTGTGGCAGGCAACTATCATTTTAAGGACATATTGGAAGAGTGTGGACTAGTAATAGCCAGCTCTAAGGATTTTATTGGCAGTGGTTTTCCAGTAGAGATGGCCTCCACACTCTCCTTCATGAAACTCATGCTTGATCCTCTCTGCATCAACTTCGGGAAAACATTTAAGCAATAAACCATTGGCATTTTTCCAATATAAAAATTCATTTAAAATGAAATTATTTCTAGCTTTCAAATTTAAAACCTTGCCTTTGTCTTAGATAAATCAGGAGGAGCATTAAGATTTACAAGCACATACAAGATGTCAGCATACCAAGGTGAGTTTTGGACCTGTTCTTCTACAATGGGAGATGGTAATCCTTCCTGTTCATCCAAAACATCTACCATATTAATTTCAAGGGCTTGTAAGTTAGCTTCAACCATTAATTGTTCTAAGCCTTGACCCTTGATGAGTTTAGTGGGTTTTATTTCCAAATCATATTATATTATCACAATAATCCACTTGCCTCTATTTCCATCTAAATCTTATGACAAAATGTCTTTTACCACTATGTTAGCCACAAAGGAAATAATATGAGAATGTAAGATATAAACCCTGAAATATTTTAAGGCCTTTACCAAAGCATAGGCCTGTTTTTCCATGATATTATATTTCAAGGGTGCATCTCTTAATGCCTTGATAAAAAATGCAATTGGATGCTCTCGTCCCTCTGGATTTTTCTGCAATAAGACAACAGCCACAGTATGTTCTGATGCAAATGAGAAGATGATGAAATCCTTAGTAAAATTAGGGCTGATGAGAACTGGTGCCCAGGTGAGTGCATGTTTTACCAATTCAAAAGACTTCTTGGCTTCTAGAGTCCATTTAACTCCTTCCTCTTTCTTTAGCATGTTTGTCATGTTTCTAAGGAGTTATGCTAGGTTGGGTATAAATCTCCTCAAGAAGTTGATATTTCCAATAAAGGAATGAAATTCCATGATGTTTCTTGGGTGGCTAATCTGCAATATTCCCTCAACCCTTTTTGGGTCTATTTTAATCCCCTTTTCAGATATGATATGACCAAGAAGTTTACCTTCTTGGAGGCCAAACACTGTCTTTTTTGGATTTAAAGATAGCCCATACCTTCTGAATCTGTCAAAGACTTTTCTCAGATGTTTAAGGTGTTCTTCATCAGTTTTGGAATAAAATGTAATGTCATCAAGGTAAATTACAATTAAGTTACCTATTTCTTCTAAGAATGCAAATTCCATTGCTCTCTAAAAGGTGGCACCAGCATTCATTAATCCAAAGGCATTTTCACATACATGAAAGTGACCCAAGGAGTGGTGAAGGCTATTTTAAGTTGATCTTATAGGAGTACTAAGACATGGTTATACCCTGAAAAACCATCTAACAGAGAAATCCTCTTAGAACCAACTACCCTTTGTAGGATGTGTTCCATTTTGGGCAAGGGGTAATTGTCCTTTAAGGAGGATTTTTTTAAGTTCTAAAATGATTGCACAACCTTATTTCTCCTGTCTTTTTCCTTACATCCACAAGGTTAGATACCCAATCTGAAAACCTCATAGGTACTATGATTCCAGCCTCATACATTTTCTTAATTTCTTTTTCTGCCAGGGGTAATTGTACAGGGTTTATTGTGCGCAGCTTTTGCCTAAAAGGTTTCTAGTTTTCTTTCAATGGAATCATGTTGGATGATCTTTGTGTCATAATCTTTCAAATCTTCATAGATCCAAGCAAAAACATCAACAAACTCTTTAAATAAATAAATGTATTTCTGTTTGATATGTGCTGGCAAAGTCTTAGATAATTTGATCATTTTAGGCTTGTCTTTGCTGCCTATATTGCATTCTTCAATATCGGATTTGGTGGGTTCTATAGTGAGCTTCTTTTCCACACCATTAAAATAAAAGAGGTCTTCTAGGGGTTCTAGTCCTCTGGGTAGGATTTTGTCTTTGGACTGCAGTACCTCTATGTCCTCTTTATCTGTGTTCATGTATTCTTCTGTTTGGTTTTTAAATTCTCTGGTCAGCATGTTTATTTATGCAGTAGGGGATGGTTTTTCTTCATCAAGGGGCTCTTTATCTAAATTTTCTTCACTGAGATTAAAATTTGAATAAGGCAATTCAAACTCATTCCTGGAAAGTAGGAAATCCTCTATCTGTTTGTCACCCTCAAAGACCTGCCAATATTTTTCATTATCTGGTACTGCTAGTCTGTATTTTGTCTGAACAATGATATGTTTGCCATTAAGTGGTCTCTGATATGAACTAACAACATAGGCCAATCCATTTGCATGTATGTTTTGACTTCTAGGGACAAATACAAGCTCATATTCTATAAATGTCTTCAACAAATCCATGGCTTCATTCCTATATGCCCTTAATCTAGTATTTTTGGTACTGTACTCTCCATTTATTTGTTTGATGACCAGTTCCGAGTCTCCATGGACAACTATCCTCTCAGCTCCTAGTTTTTTCAATAGTTGCAGTTGTTTGGTCAATTTAGTGTGTCCTAAATTGCTACATTAATTTGTCAATCTGGGATTCGTAAGCTGACGAAGTGTGGTGCACTATATGTGCAAGATAACCTATCTCTTAATTTTTTGTCGTTTTTGGATTTTTATGAAATTCTAAAAGACAAATATGGAGACAAATATTCAAGACAATGATGTCCTTCTAATGATTTTCCAAACTTCAAAAGAATTTTAAAACACACAATGACAAAATTAATTCTTCAAAGAAAATGAAATTGCATCACTATTCTAGTCAAACAAATAGTGAACTACTGATCATGAAACTCATTATCCTTGCTACTGTCCAAATACAAAAGAAACTATGCTTAAAGAAATCCAAGAATTGCAACAAAGTAAATCTAAATAAAATTACATCAACTTATATTTTGATCCCTCACCATTATTCCAGCTATGGCTTTCAGAGGTAACCATAAACAACTTGAGCAACCTGATATCTAATTTGCAGAAAAAGAAACTAATATCAAACTACACACTCATACTTCAATCCCTCACCATTAGTCCAGCTATGGCTTTCGGAGGTAACTAAAAATGACATGAGCAATTTAATATATCTAACTTGCAGAAAGTAAACTAATATCAAACTACACACTCATACTTCAATCCCTCACCATTAGTCCAGCTATGGTTTTCGGAGGTAACTGAAAATGACATGAGCAATTTAATATATCTAAATCTAACTACTGAAGCAAATGTGCAAGACTAAAATAAACAAACAGTGCTGGAATTAAACAAAAACTAAGAAAAGTAAATTAGCAGAAGGACAATATTGATTCCATGTCATTAGTCATTATAAAAAGATGTGCAAGTGCCCGGGCTGCCTATTGTAATCTGAAACAAGAACACTGATCAGTTAACAACAACATAAAACATGAAAGATTATGAACAGAAGTAAAATGTAAAGCATGAAAGATTATGAACAGAGATGAAGCATAAATACCATGAAAGATGCAATGTATAAACACATGAATGACTTATGGCACAATGAACTTAAAGAAATAAAACAAGAAACTATACAATAATGCACAAAACCTCAGCGTGTGCAGGGGCCCTCTGCACCAGCCTCGGGCAACAGCCTTCAAATACGAATTACGCTTGGAAACAGAGTCTTCTTATATATTAAAATGCAGTCATAACAGAGAAATTATATTACAGCACAGTGGAAACGCAATTACATTACAGAGCTATATGGAGGCTAGCTATTATGCATATGAAAACACATTATTTATAACAAAGGTGATATAACTAATTCCCTAAAGTTTGTGCTGATAGAGACACGTGAACCATCACGTCTAGAGATCCAGCATCATGGCCGCGATGAGGAGTAAATCTATGAAGAGTGGATGTTGGATTCGGCTTATGCAGCCGTGTACATGTGTTGATGTGTCTCCCGTAAATTAGAAACGGTCATACAAATCTTCACGTGATGAGAAACAGAGTCCTGTCACCGTGGGACTCTACGGTTGACTTCCACTTGGCCACCTTTGACCACAGCCTCCTTAGGTGAATTTTCCCAAGCCAATAGGACACGATCCATGTCCACATCATTTCTGACTTGCCAATGTGGCTTGATTTGCCTGAAGACACCTGCACATAGACTTTCACAAAATGGCTGCGGAAAGTTGCAGCAGCTGCGGAAAGTGGCAAGATTCCGCAGCTAAATGAACAAAAATCTAAATCAATCAGTAGAAACAAAACATAGTTAAAAACCATTTTATATGCTCTTTTGCAATTAATATGCAATGATATTGACGTCTTAGAAGGTTCAGGTGAATGAAAAAGGTCTAGAAAGGTGTATAGGAAAGATGCAGATTTGAGACTCAACATACCCCCACTGTGAAGGTGTTGCATGTCCTCATGCAACCAAAATTTTGATAATCCTTCTTCAATTCATATGGCTTGACACTTCAGCCAATACATCCAGTCCTCTCCTCCTCTTCCTTGGTGCTGCTAACATCCCGGGCTTCTTCATTAAACATCTGAATTTGATATTAATCAGTGCTCTACTTAACTTCTGGCATTTCTTCTTGAATTTCTTGTTCTTTTTCTGCCATAGTCCCAGATGTAGCATGGTATTATCATGAATGATTTTGTCCAATTTTCTTTGTTCTTTCAATGTCTCATTTTCATTTTTAATGTGTCTATTTAAAAGCTCTAGCTCAAAGACTTCTTGTTTCAATGATTGGACTAGATTATCTTGTGCTGTGTGAGGCTGAGTGGATGAAGTACTGGGACTCGTAGCTACTTTTTCTAAAGATTCTATATAATCATATACTTCTTGCTGCTTTGGGTCTATATCAGGTGTCATTTTTATTGGGTTGTCCCCAAAATGCCGTGAAGGAGAGTTGTCTTCAAAATCTAGATGAGAAGGGCTCACATCAACGTCTGGCTGAGAATGGGATGGACTATGTTCAATGTCTGATTGAGAATGAAATGAACTAGGTTCACTGTCTGACTGAGAGTGAGATGGACTATGGTCAGCTGGGGATTTTTCAGATGTTTCTTCTCCCAAATCAATAAAATGGGGTCCTTTCGTTTGCGTTTTTCTCAACTTCCCCTTAAGCCTGGAACTTCTTCTCACACGCTGTGGACAACTATCTTTTTGCTTTTGTTTTCATTTCTCTCTCTTCTTGGCCATAGATGATTGTTCTTGAAGGTGAACTAATCTCTCAGATAACACTTGATGATCTTCTTCTGAAGAAGGAGTTTGATGCATAGCCTCAATGTTTTTTCTCTCTTTTGATTTTACTGGCTTTTTACTCTTGGTTTCTTCCTTCTTCCTTTTTGACAGTCTCTCTTCCCTACTAGTTCTTTTAACTATAATAGTAGGAGTACTTTGAATTTCATCATTTTTTCTCTTTCTCCTACTCCTTCTTGATGTACTACCTTCAGGAATTTCTTGAGGTTCCTCAACGAAATTTCTAATCAAAAATTGTTCCCATGTGTCCTTCTTCTCCTTTAACTGTTTTTCAATCAAAATTTTTACAAGAACATGGTGATATAGATGTGGTTCTACATCCCCTAAATGCTTCTGAACAGTCACAGACATCTTCTTCAAACTATTTAATAAAAAGTATGGCAGATTGAGGGTCTGGTTATCTAGAAAATTCATCAGCAATCGTGTATGGTACATATACATTGACCCAAAACGGCCCTCATAGGTGATAACTTTTTGAACAACTAGCAGTAAAGTAGCCCATTCCTCTTTCAAAGCATGAACAAGAATTCCCCTTTTAAAAATAGTTACATCCATACCTGGGTTATGTAGAATCACTCTCCAGGCTTCATCACTAATGCTTTTGTTCTTAAACCAACGTTCACCCTCTTGAGAAAGTTTTGTGGCAGATGCTATAGATGCCTCATTCACCGTAAACTTAAGGTCTCCAATCTCTACCTCCGGGCCATTAAAAGACCTTGCAAAAGCTTTTTTCACCTCTTTATGGTAGCCTCTAAACTTCTGGATAAACTGCAACCACTTTGCATTTTTCAATATATCCCTGACTTGTGGGTATCCTTCCATGAATTTAGGTCCCTCTGGTTCTGCTCTCAACAATTTACCCATCCTTCTTTCTGCTCTTTAAAACTTGTTTGTGTGAGGAGGGTTCAATGGAGGTAGGATGGTTGAATGAACGGAAATGAGCACGATGACTGTAGGCAGATATCAAAGAATGGGTATACGAAATGTAGCGTAACAGAGAACGAAATGGGGTGAAGCGGAACAGAGAAGGGTTACGTGAGCACAACAGAAATGCGGTTGTGAGATTAATAGAACAATAGGAGGAGTATAACACATCCGGCAGTGTTTAAAATTTGGTGGTTGCAGAGTAAATGTAAGCACATTTATACAACGGCTACGGATTTCATGTGGCTGAAAGAAGTCGTAGTCAAATCAACCACGTTTCATCATCACAGGTGGAGTATCAGAGTTTGAGTGAAGATCACAGGTTTAATTATGGGACCATTTGAGAATGAATGCAAGGATTGTGGGAGGATTGTACAGAGATCATGGAGTGGTTACGGAGTTTTTCAATACAATCATTGCACATAATGGAGCTTATAGTTTATAACTATATAAAAATGTGCTTAAATGCTATTTGAAATAAATTTTTACTCATACCTTGGAATTCTTGCCATTTTTCCTTGGTCTTCAATTTGTTGCTCCTCATTGATATCTTGAATGCCCCATGTCTTCATAATTGGTCCTCATACCTGCATTTGATTTCATGATTGTGGAAATAACATCTGGCTGTACATTCTTTTGAAAAACAGAGTGGTAGCTGCGGAATTTGCTTCCGGCTGCGGAAACTGGTGTCAACTGCGGAAACAGATGTCAGCTGCGGAAACTGACACAACTATTATTTGGGTGAATGGAAATGAATGAATGACAATTGACTAAATGGAAATGGTCATGAAAGAGAATTTTATTGGTGAAATGGAATGAAATAGATAAAATGAAGTGGAATGGAATGAAATGGAGTGAAATGAAGTGGAATGGGTGGTCACAAAACTTGTGAAATGAAAGAGAGATTTTTTTTTTGGAAAATATAGGGTGTCAGGTGTTCCTGATTTTCACCCTACATTTTCTGTATAAGACTGCCAATCAGTGATTGGTTTTCAGGCTTATACAATTTTTTTCTTTTTTTCTTTTTTTCTTTTTTTTTTTTAACTGAAAAGAACAAAAACTAGGTTGGTGGAGAAGAAGAATTCTTCTGTACCAGCCTGATTGCAGAATTTTCTTGAAACATTTTGAAAAATTCCTCCTTTGAGAGTGGCTTATGATAAACTTTCAATCTGTGGCCATTCACAATAAGAGGAGTTTGAAACTCATCAATGGTCTTGATTCTTACTGCTCCATTGCTAAAGATCTTGTCAATCTCATATGGCCCAAGCCAATGAAATTTTCCTTGAAAATCTTTAAACTTGGAATCAAATAACAATGCCCAATCTCCTTCTTGAAACTTCTTCTCTTTGATGTACTTGTCATACCATTTAGTTCTTTGATATTGAACTAGATCAGCTCTTAGAATTGCCTCTTGTCTGATCTCATCTAGCTCATTTAATTGCTCCATTCTATGCTTTTGGGCTTCTGATAAATTCATCCCCAATTGAACTGCTATCTTGAAGGTCTTGACTTGGAACTCAATGGGGAGCAAGACTTCTTTCTCATAAACAAGTTCATAGGGAGAATGTCCTGTTGTATTTCTCCATGTAGTTCTGTAGGCCCACAAGGCTTTAGGAAGCCTTTCTGCCCAATCTCTTCTATGTAGATGAACAGTTTTGGTGATGATACTTTCAAGAACTTTGTTGGTAGACTCCACTTGACCATTTTCTTGCGGATGGTAAGGAGTAGATATTCTATGCTTGATTTTGTATTCTTCCATCAGCTTCTCCACCAGGTTGGATGTAAATTGGCTTCCTTGATCTGTCACAATTTCTCTTAGAACACCAAAGCGAGTAAAAATATCCTCATAAAGAAAATGAACAACTGAATTTTCAGTAGCAGATACTAATGCTTTGGCTTCTACCCATTTAGTAACATAATCATTACAAACCAATATATACTTCTTTTTCTTAGATGGTGGATTAATAGGTCCAATGAAATCTAAAGCCCATTTTTCAAAGGGTTCAATGAGTACCTGTGGTTGCAATGGCATTTCATTTGAAAGGGTAGGTTTCCCTACTCTTTGGCTGCTGTCACACCTTTTGACATATTGTTTTGCATATTTGAAGAGGGAAGGCCAATAATATCCTAAAGAGAGGATTTTATAGGCCGTCCTTTTGTCTGCAAAGTGTCCGTCGCATGGTTCATCATGACATGCCTTAAGAATATCAGGCATTTCATCTTCCCTGACACATCTTCTGATCACAAGATCTGGCCCTGTTTTAAACAATTCGTTAGAAATCCATGAATATTTTGAACTCTCCTGAATAATTTTTCGTTTTTCACTTGGAAATAAATGTGAAGGTAGTTTTCTTATAACCAAATAGTTAGCAATATCTGCATACCAAGGAGTCTTAATATTTACTGCAAACAAGTATTCATCAGGAAACTTATCCTCTACAGGAGAATCTTCTTTAGTATTCTGAATCCTAGACAAGAAATCAGCTACTGTATTTTGTTTCCCTGGTCTATCCAACACACTAATATTGAATTCTTGCAAAAGTAAGAGCCATCTTGTCACTCTGCCATTAGTAACAGGTTTGTTCATTAAATATCTAATTGCAGAATGTTCAGTATGAATAAAAGTTTCATAGCCTGTTATGTAATGTCTAAACTTATTAATTGCATGAACAACAACTAAAAACTCTTTTTCAGTCACAGTATAGTTCAACTCTGTGGGATTCAAATTTTTACTGGTATAATAAATGGCATAAGGAACTAAATATTTTTGACCTAGCACAGCTCCTAGAGCTGTATCTGAAGCATCCGTAGAAATATGGAAAGGGAGTTTCCAATTTGGTCCTCTCAAAATAGGTGCTTCAAATATTCTTGTTTTCAAAGTTTCAAAGGCTGATTGACAATCATGATCCCATTTTAATTCACAATCTTTTGTAAGCAATTTGAAGAGTGGAGATGCTATTTTAGTGAATTTTTCTATAAATCTTCTATAGTAACTAGTAAATCCTAGAAAACTTCTAACATCTCTTTGACAATTTGGAATAGGCCACTTGGAGATTACTTCAACTTTTGATCTATCAACCTTAATCCCATCTCCTGAAATATGATGTCCTAAAACAATACCTTCAGTAAACATCATAAAGCATTTTTCATGGCTTAATGAAAGGTTTGTTTCTTTACATCTTATAAGAAATTTTCCAAGTTTTCTAATGCCTCTTCAAATGAATTACCATAAACTGTAAAATCATCCATATAAACCTCTACACAATCATGGATTAGATCAGAAAAAATTCCTAGTACTGCTCTTTGGAATGTTGCAGGTGCGTTACATAACCCAAAAGGAAGTACTCGATAGGCAAAAGTTCCCCATGGACAAGTAAATGTGGTCTTATCTTGATCTTCAGGTGCTACCTAAATTTGATTATAGCCACTAAAACCATCCAAGAATGAAAAGTACTTTTTACCTGCTAATGTATCTAATACCTTATCAATCAAAGGCAAACGAAAGTGATCCTTCAAATTTTCTTTGTTCAATTCCTTGTAATCAATGCATACCCTCCATTTACCATTATTTTTAGGTACTATAACCAAAGGAGAAACCAATCGGCTATCTGAAATTGGATAAATGAAGTTTAAATTGAGTAATTTTTGGAGCTCTTCTTTCACTATCTCCCTAAGATTTGGATTCATCCTTCTTTGAGGTTGTCTGATTGGTCTACTGTTTTCCTCAATATAGATATGATGAATGCAAGTCTTAGGATCAATACCTTTCATGTCAGTATACACCCATGCAAATGAAGTAGAATGTTTTTGCAAGATTTTGGTTAGTTCTTCTTGTTGTGAATTTTCCAAATGTTTGTTGATATGCAATGTTTTTCCTGGAAAAATCTCAATAGTAGAACTACCAAAATCTTCCATAGAGTAAAGAGACATTTGTATTGATGATAAATATTCTATGTCAAATTCCAATTGAAATTGTGTGGGGTCATATTCTGAAGATATCTCAAAATTTTCTAATGTTTTCAGAATTTGACTATCCTCACTGATTTCAGAAATGGTAAAGACAGGTTGTATAATGTCCGCATCATCGACCCATTCATTGTCTCCTACTTCTGTGATTGCTTTTGCTGGAGGATACAAATTGAATTTTTTTGTCGAATTACCATTAGAAATGTACATATCCCTAGATCTACAACTAATGAAAGCATCAGCTGTGGCTAGCCAAGGTCTTCCTAAGATAAGTGGGTGCCCTCCTAGATTACTCTTGGGAGTCAAAATCATAAAATCTACTGGATATTCCCAAGAATCTAAGGAGACCGAAATATCTTCTAATACACCATCTGGTTTAATAATTGATCGATCTGCAAGTTGCAGTAAAGTAGGTGTAAAAAGAAGGTTAGGAAGTTTTAGCTAGTCCATAGTCTGTCTACTCATAATGTTAATAGCAGCCCCTAAGTCAATCAATGTGTTTGGAATTTCTATCCCATTTATATGTGTCTTGACAATTGGACTTCGTGGATCTATATACTTCTGCATGGTAATTTTTCCCATCATAATATCTGCAATTTTTCCTACCATGTGGATTCTTCTTGTGTCTTTTAGTTTCCTTCCTGGTCTTTTGAAACTCAACTCCTTTATTGTTTTTGCTAGAATAGGAATCTCTCGAATGGCTTGTAACAAGAGAATATTTATACAAACATTCTTTAATTCATCTATAAAATCATAGTTAGGCAACAAGATTTGTTTTTCCACCCCCTTGTCAATTTGTAGTCTTTCAGGAAAAGGAGGTGTAGATGAAGATGCAGGTTGTTCAACTATAGGAGTTGTAGGAGTTGACTTTTCTTTTTCTTTTTGAATGTTTGAATTTTGAAGAGATGCTTCCTCAGAACCCTCATTGACTTTAAGAGAGTCCTCCTCAGAGGTATCTTGCTCTTGAATATCTATAGAAGGTTTTTCTAAAACTCTACCAGATCTGAGTTGTACATAATTGAGAGGAACAATCATATAGGTAGGAAATTGTTGTCCTTCTACCATGTAAGTATTCTGAGGATTTTTATTGTTAGGATTTGGCAATGGCTGAGCTGGAAGTTGATTTGTCTTTTGTTGGTATGGGAGCATGAGTTGAGGATTTGGATTTTGTTGAGAAGGTTTTTTTTGTGGAAATGGCAATGAAAGTTGTGGATTTGGGTTTGGAAGTTGTGGAGCTTGTTGATTTTGATAAGATGGAGGATATTGATAAAATTGAGCAAATATCCCATAAGGATTTTGCATCCCTTGTACCCATGGCTGATATGGATTTTGATGTTGGGGCCAAGGTTGTTTCCAAGTATTCCAATTTCGTGGGTTTTGAAGATTCATAGGGTTATTAAACCCTTGAGTTTGTTGTCCCTGCCAAGGTCTTCTTGCAACAAAACAGAGAGATTCTACTGAATTTGGGTCTTATTGAAAGACAGCTTTGAGTCTAGGAATTGGAGGAAAATCCTTGATATCATGATTCTCTGAGAAAATTATACATGTTTCTACAACTTTTGCATTCAAGGGACATTCCCTTAAAGCATGTTTCTTCCTACATTTCGAACAAAAGATGGCTAGAGCATCTGTTTCTGCTTTCTGATTGTTTTGGATTTTAAGGGTGTCTAGTTGTTCACTAAGGCTCCCTAAGATATCAGTTTTGAATTCATCAAGCATATTACCAATCTCTACCCTACTTACTAATCCAGTTGCATATTTGTTAGCCCTAATAAGAGAAGGATCCCTAGGCCCTTTTCCTGTTTTAGATTTTCCTCTTGAGAGATGGACACATAGTTCTGTTATGTCACGTAGTGGAAGTTGAGAAATGTCTCCTTTCCCCATCATGTTTAAAATATCTATCCATTCATCTCTAATGGCTTTTAATATGAGGGCTTTCAAGGTTTCATCATCTAAATTTCTCATCTTTGCTCTTTTCAAGTTGTATTGAAATCTTTCAAGTAAATCTTCCAAATTTTCGTCTTCTTTTTGCATCATTTTGAATACCTCATCCTTGTGATTGGTGGGCATACAATAGTCCAAGTATCTATCCAAAAATGTTTGTTTCATATCATTCCAAGTCCTAATAGATTGAGTGGATAATCCCATGAACCATTTCAAAGCAGCTCCCTTCAATGTTGAAGGAAACAGTTTGAGTTTTTGAGAGTCTTCCATATAGTCATAGGTTCAGCACACGACTTCAAACTCAAATAGAAATGTTTCAGGATCCTCACTTCGCAATCCATAAAATTTGGGGAGGACAGATGGTGAGATATTTTTCATTTTTGTATGAGTTTCCTCATCAACTATAGGGAATCCAAACAAGTTGTCTCCTTCCCTATTTCTTTCATTATTACCTTCACCATTGTTGTCTCCATTGTTTCCTCCTCCTCTACCTCTACCTCCAAATCCATCTATTATTTCCTCTACCATGATAGTTTCTTTAGAGTCCTTAAATTCCTCTGGTTCTTCTATCAAGGGAGGATGCGAGGGAGTCTATTCCTTTTCTAAATGAGATTTAGTAGGTGGTATAGGAGAATCCTCTAATTCAGCTGCTCCTTGAATTCCAAAAATCTTAAGGCTAGGGGTAGATGATGGTGAATCTTGTCTATGCCTTGAAGAAGATGGAGTTGTAAAAATTGAACTCTTGGCTTTAGCTATAAACCTTCCCCTAGAATCTCTTGCTCTATGCATGTCATTTTTTTTTATTTTTTTATTTTTTAAAAAAGTTGGGCTAATAATTCTCTTTCTGATCTTCCAGGTCACACTAGGTGAAAGAAGAGAGCATACTTAAGAAATTACTGAACCAATAACTCTCTTTTCTGATCCTCCAGGTCACACTAGGTGCAAGAGGAGAGCATACTTCAAGAAGTTATCAAGTTTTCCCTTCTTTTTATTATTATATTTTTTTTAAGAAATTGGCTACCTAGTTACACTTCCCCGGCAACGGCGCCAAAATGTTTGGTCAATTTAGTGTGTCCTAAATTGCTACATTAATTTTTCAATCCGGGATTTGTAAGCTGATGAAGTGTGGTGCACTATATGTGCAAGATAACCTATCTCTTACTTTTTGTCGTTTTTGAATTTTTATGAAATTCTAAAAGACAAATATGGAGACAAATATTCAAGACAATGATGTCCTTCTAATGATTTTCCAAACTTCAAAATAATTTTAAAACACACAATGACAAAATTAATTCTTTAAAGAAAATGAAATTGCATCACTATTCTAGTCAAACAAACAGTGAACTACTGATCATGAAACTCATTATCCTTGTTGCTGTCCAAATACAAAAGAAACTATGCCTAAAGAAATCCAAGAATTGCAACAAAGTAAATCTAAATCAAATTACATCAACTTATATTCTGATCCCTCACCATTAGTCTAGCTATGGCTTTCGGAGGTAACCCTAAACAACTTGAGCAATCTGATATCTAATTTGCAGAAAAAGAAACTAATATCAAACTACACACTCATACTTCAATCCCTCACCATTAGTCCAGCTATGGCTTTCAGAGGTAACTGAAAATGACATGAGAAATTTAATTTGTATAACTTGTAGAAAGTAAACTAATATCAAACTACACATTCATAATTCAATCCCTCACCATTATTCCAGCTATGGCTTTCGGAGGTAACTGAAAATGACATGAGCAATTTAATATATCTAAATCTAACTACTGAAGCAAATGTGCAAGACTGAAATAAACAAACAGTGCCAGAATTAAACAAAAACTAAGAAAAGTAAATTAGCAGAAGGACAATATTGATTCCATGTCATTAGTCATTATAAAAAGATGTGAAAGTGCCCAGGCTGCCTATTGTAATCTGAAACAAGAACACTGATCAGTTAACAACAACATAAAACATGAAAGATTATGGACAGAAGTAAAATGTAAAGCATGAAAGATTATGAACATAGATGAAGCATAAATACCATGAAAGATGCAATGTATAAACACGTGAATGACTTATGGCACAATGAACTTAAAGAAATAAAACAAGAAACTATACATTAATGCACAAAACCTCAGCATGTGCAGGGGCCCTCTGCACCAGCCTCGGGCAACAGCCTTCAAATACGAATTACGCTTGGAAACAGAGTCTTCTTATATATTAAAATGCAGTCATAATAGAGAAATGATATTACAGCATAGTGGAAACACAATTACATTATAGAGCTATATGGAGGCTAGCTATTATGCATATGAAAACGCGTTATTTATAACAAAGGTGATATAACTAATTCCCTAAAGTTTGTGCTGATAGAGACACGTGAACCATCACGTCCAGAGATCCAGCATCATGGCCGTGGTGAGGAGTAAATCTATGAAGAGTGGATGTCGGATTCGGCTTATGGAGCCGTGTACAAGTGTTGATGTGTCTCTCGTAAATTAGAAACGGTCATACAAATATTCACGTGATGAGAAACAGAGTCCTGTCACCGTGGGACTCTACGATTGACTTCCACTTGGCCACCTTTGACCACAACCTCCTTAGGTGAATTTTCCTGAGCCAATAGGACACGACCCATGTCCACATCATTTCTTACTTGCCCATGTGGCTCGATTTTCCTGAAGACACCTGCAACATAGACTTTCACAAAATGGCTGCGGAAAGTTGCAGCAGCTGCGGAAAGTGGCAAGATTCCGCAGCTAAATGAGCAAAAATATAAATCAAACAGTAGACAAAAAACATAGTTAAAAACCATTTTAGATGCTCTTTTACAATTAATATGCAATGATATTGACGTCTTAGAAGGTTCAGGTGAATGAAAAAGGTCAAGAAAGGTGTATAGGAAAGATGCAGATTTGAGACTCAACAGCAGTCCTAAGAGGAGAGCTTCATACTCTGCTATGTTGTTTGTGCATTTGAAAGCTAGCTTGAAAGCATGACTCTCAGCATAATTGTTTTCAGTATTATGCAACCATACCCTAGCTCCTGCATTCCTTTTAGTGCAAGACCCATCAAATCTCATGCTCCATAAGGGATTGTTAGCAGATCTGTTTTCAATTTCCCTTTCACTGTCATCTTATTTCCTAAGGTTAGTAGGTTGATGGGTAATCTGCTCTTTACAGTCTTGGTTCAAATTTTATAACTCTGCAGATTGTTTAGATGTTTCTCCTTCGTTTTCCTCTATATCCAGAGCTGCCATTATTTTTAGATTTGTGGGCTCTACTCTGTTGTTTGAATTTTTATTCTTTAGCTCTCGTTCATCTGTAAATTCATCATTGTAAAGGATTAGAGTCTAGGTTTGTATGTATAGAGTAAAGAGGGGAATTTTCTAGTTTCTTTGGGTTGCTTACCATAAATTTCATGTGTGTTGCCCTGTATAGCCTTCTAAGCTGGTTGAAAATAGGGATAGTGGCATATGTCATGTCCATTTTCATTGTACCTTGTAGCTTGGCACCCCATGATCTAGACAGAAACATGCCATACTCGGGAGGTACATCAGCCACTACAACATCCATTACCACGCACTTGGCTGGGATTTGGGTCAAATTCACACAGAGATCTTTGATCAGGCCCAAGCACTTCACTCTGGTAGAGTCAAAAGAATATAAATCCTTATATGTTCTGGTTATGTCTAGGCCTAATTTTTCCATGATCACCTTTGGCATGAGGTTGTGTCAAGCCCCTGATTCATGCATAGCATTATGTAGGATTTTTTCATGGTTATTTAAACTAACATAGAAAGGAGACACTACTCCTTCCTGAAATTTTCCTTCAATTTTTGGGCCAAACAAGAGAGCTAGTTGATCATCATTTAAGTTGACAGAGTCACTGTTTTCTCCTAAGTTTAAAGATTTCAAGATTTGAAATTTATATGCATCTTGGGTGGCCAACTCAGTGAGAGGGACAAAAATTTTGATTTTGGCAATTTCACTCTCCAGATTGAAAGGAGACTGACTCTTTGAAAGGTTCAATTTCGTTTTGTTGGTCACTGTTTTATTTGAAAAATGAGCTTGCTGATTTTCACTACGTACATTGGTTGAAACTATTTTTTCAAGAGCATTAGCTGCAATGCTAGTGCTGTTGCTTACTTGAATTGGTTTATCAGTGGTTTGGATTCCTTTGTCCTTCTTTTTTTCCAGAACTCTCAGCTGCTTTTTTTTCGCTTTCAGCAGTCCCTTTAGGAGCTTTTTATGGTATTTTCTTAATAGCGATTTCAAAGGTTTTTGGTTTGGGAGCTTCTGGATTCTTTTTACTTCTGAGATCATATTGTTCTTGAAGTTGCATGATTACATTCTCGAATCCTAACCTATAGTCTTCAGATTCTAACCCTCCCTCATCCCAATGTGTGTGTGAGGTCTGGTTATCTTCTGTGAAAAAGGTGTGATCTTGGTTATCCACTTCCACCATGTTTATAATAGTTCCCTCTGATTCTTCTATTATTCCCTCATCCTCATCAAGAAAATTTTCTTGGAATGGAGGTATGATTTGTTGGTCAGAATCCCTCTGTATATTAGGGGTACTTTTCCTCCTAAATTTTTTGTTCTGGTTTTGAGTTTGCTTTCTATTCTAATTACTAACTTGGACAACCATTTTATCCATCATTTTTTCTAGCCTATTCATGTTTTTGGCTAGATCATCATATTTGGAATCAGATGTAGATGTTGTGGTATCTTCCCTATAGGTTACTTTCTTTTCAGCCCTCATCCTAGCTGTCTTTTCATTTAATTTTTCCTCTACACTTACAAATCCCTTCTGCATGTATTCTAGAGTTGTATAGTCTCTCTCCCTTAGTTGATAGGCCATGTCAGCATTGAAACGTTCTGGATAATTCACTAAGGCCATTCCTTTGGGAGGTTTCATGTGGGGTGGAAGAGCATTGTAGACACTGTTAAACCTGGTGGAGTAATCATGAACACTTTCTCCCTGATTTCTTTTAATATTTTTATACTCTACTAATATTTGGAGATGGTTGCTTTTGACTTCCCATTTGTTTATGAAAGCTTGATTTAAAGAGGGAAGGTCATTGATGATATTAGGAGGTAAGACTTTAAACCACTTTTTTACTTCTCCTCCTAAACTTTGAGCAAAGATTCTCATCTTAATGGTCTCATCTTCTATTTCCATATAGTCAAAAGAATCTTCCATCTTATCTACATGTTGTTGATCTGTGGTAGATTCTTTTCCAATGAAATGGGGGATTTTAGAATGATAGTCATTGGGTAAATGAGCCATAGGCTATGGAAACACTAGGGGACATACCATGTTGCCATGATAGTGTTTTGTGGGGTGAAAGGAGTGGCTTGGACAACAGGTATATTGATGACAGAAATGCTTGGACTAGCAACAAACTGTTGAGCTGATTTAGGGTGAGAGAGACCCAATTTTTGAATGAAATGTATATCAGGAGGTGTTGATGGAGGGGTTTCTTTTTTATAAATGTGTTTACCACTCTGTGGTGATGAACTTGAAGGCTCAAAGTCTGTCTTATCTATACCATTAAATGACTTAGTTCTTGGTAACTCACTTGGTAAATCTAAGTCAAATTGAGTATTTGATAGAGCTGCAAGGTTTTCAGGTGCTGAATTAGCTCTATGAATGGGTATGAAAATAGTTGGATCCCTAGAGATGTGAGACTTCCTAATAATTCTCTCTGGATTGTCAACTATTTCAGGGGGGTTTGGATCAGGATAAGCTCTAGTGTGGATTTTTCTTGGAGCCAGTATGTTAAGTCTTCAGACTCAACGAAGAAAGTTAGCCAAGTATGCCAATCTTTAAGAGGAAAGCTATCTTTAAATAAAGAAGCTTAATCCTATGTGTTTCCTTTAGTATGGATGGTTTTGTAATGAAACTGGTCTCCCAGTGGAGTCTTGTGAAAACAAAGATAATCAGTAGGCCTATTGATCACTAGTGGAGTCTTTTGGTCAGTTAGGAACTGTGGAGTCGCTAGGTGGAGGGTTTAAAATGTTTTGAGGCAGACTGTTGTCCACCATCAACAATCTATACCAAATCAAGGCTATTTGGTCTTATTTGAGTTCTTAGATATGTTTTAAGGAGTGTTTTAACTCAAAGGTTCCCCAATGGAGTCACCATTATGTTGTGGTTCCTGTGATTTGGAAGATTTGGAAATACCAAATGACAAGGAAACATCAAACCACTTTGGGATCTCAGGATCTAGCCCTCCTGGATCCAGAGAGGGATCTCTCTATAAAGGAAAATAAATGTATATCTTCGAAGTTAAATTTAAGGTATTAGGATAGATATAGGGCACAAGGGTTTTTTGATTTGTTTGTTTGTTTGGTTGGGAAACATGAAAGAAGGGTTCAATGTAAGGTAAAGGTATAAAGTAGTGAAGGATTTTGGAAATGGGGAGATAATTCAAAGAAAACACAAGTCCATTGGGAAATGGGGTCATAAAATGGTTTACTTGCAATTCAAATATCCAAGGCTTTCAAAGGGCTAGTCATCTATATCAGAGGATCTTTTAAGATGATAGTATGAGATGAAACAATAAGGAAATGAATGGAAATGACAAAGAAAAACTTCCAAGGTGACCACTTCGGAGTAAGTCTAGGGACAAGGCCTGCCTTAACCTCTATGATCTAAACTCCTAATGAGGCTAACTCCGAAGACAACAATCCAGTAGTCCTCTTGACTACTTTCAGACAATAGAAACATTCAAGTTTGACACATAGTGAAGTCTAAGATCAGAGAAAGACTTTTAACCCTCTCTGCTTTTGACATTCAGTCCAAAGGGATCTTAGAAAGGCTAACTATTGGAAAGGGAACCTAGGGGACATGGCTAACTCTAAATCTCCATGTTTCCTAATTCTTTCAGCTGAACCAAACAAGAATATCCAATAAACAAACTCTAAATTCATACATTAGTAAGCATGGATAAACCAACTTCTATACTGGTTAAATTATGTTGAATTTGTTCTTAGATACACAAATAGCAGAAAACATAAAGATAAGAAAGTGCAGGAAGCATTAGGGTACTTGCAACAGTATATCCTAAGCTAAAATTACTGATTCTTATCAGAGAAAATGAAACATGATGTATAACAGAGGGAAAACAATAACAAAGATAGAACACTTCACCACTAATTTAGATCAGGATCTAATGAACATGCTTGTCATATTAGGAGAGCAAAACCAGTCACATACATCCTTGTCCAATAGCTTGATATCATCTAGAAATCATCTCCCAGCCTATTTACAACTACTACTCACAGAACTCTAACTCAGTAAAACAACTTACAATCAGTGTTTTTTCAATAACCAACCAACATTTACAATGTATTTCTCATGAGTTCTTATAGGTGAAAGAGTGGTAGTAGTGGTAGATAGAACTTAAATAATTCATTAAAATAGAGGGATACATGTCTTTTAAAGCCCATTTTGTTTTAATATCTTTATATTGACTTTCAATACTCTTTATATGAATTAGGGGTGTTCGTCAGTTTGATAATAACTCCAAGGGTATGTTCCATGAAGTACGTTTTGGCTGTAGTTCTAGCTGTAGGACTTTGTTTATACTCTGAAACAAGTAAAGCAGATAAATGGATTTCAAGTCTTCCATATTTTGTAACTAATGCACTGATAGTTCTTAGGAATCTTTTTCAAAATGGTAACTATTATGATGCTTGAAGGAGAATGGAGTAGGTCGTGAGATTAGTCTTTTCTTGGGGAAAGAACATTCTGTTGTTGTTAAATCACTAGTACAACTTCTTTGAAACACCGATATGACTTTTTTATGTGATTTAGGCTTCATTAAGCCTCCTTGATCATCTTCAGGTCTTCTTCTATGTCCTTGGTGTCTGTAACTATGGATTAGGCCTCGTAGTCTTCAAAATCGTGCTTTCTAACCCTTTAATCTTTTTCTGATACACTTTTGAACTTCTAATGACCTGTTTCATGAATACATGGGCCACAGAGGCACATGAGGGTTTATTTAAGGTTTATTAACACTGATATTGAATAAAACATGTTTTATACCTTCTTAGTGGTGCCTTTCCCTGTGTCTTTCAGCATCTATAATGGTATTTCACCATGACCGTGACAGTGAAAACTTTGCGAAATAGTCGCCACTAAATCCTACAAAAAACAAGAAACCTGTTATAAAAACCAGAGGGAGTGGGGTAGGCTGCTTATGAGGCTCCAGGAGGATGGAAGGGTATTGAGGGAAAATGAGAGCGCAGTAGAAAATGGGCTGAAAATCAAGGCGGAATGGCAAAAAACAGGTCTGATGGGAGCTTGGGGCATCATGGGTTGTGGATCGTTAGATTAGAGCAATTAACGGTGATCTATGGTGGAGATTTTTTGATAAGGTCATTTGGAGGATGGATGAATGAAAAATGGATGGAGGCACGATTATATCAGGGCCATTAGATTAGAGTAATCAATGGCTACGATCACCCGATGGAACCATTTGGGAGATGAATGAGGAACAACAGAAAGATATCACGATATAATGTGGGCCGTTAGATCGAGATGATCTATGACTGTGATTTAAAGTGAAATCGACGTTGTGGGGGGGGGGGGGGGGGGGTAGGCTGTATGAAAGAAACCCAAAGTGGTTTTCGCGCAACAAAAAGGGGGAGAGTGGAAATGCCCCAAAAGAACACGATTCCACTCAGCGCCTGACACGTGGAAATCTAAAACCACCCATTTCATGTTTTTTTGAAAGGTTAAACGTTGGGCACAAAAAAAATGTGAAACGGGATCTAATCCCTGGGATCTCTTGGTTTTGATTGGACAGTGAGGGTTTCGTGCGATGGGGGGTACGATGCACGGGGTGGAAGAACTGGTGGGTCCAGTGGATGACGGATTTAATGTGGACCGTCTGATCTCCAGACTGAACGGTTACGATGTAATATCAGGGCAGAGGTTTTGAAAAGGGGAAAGAGGTGTTAGATGGACGGGCGGAGAGTGATGCAATCTGGGCCATTGGTTCTTGTGGATTCAATGGTCCAGATTCGTTCAGAAACTCTATGTCGGGGAAATATGAAATATATTGGAAGGATGAACGGGAACCAAATTTCCTGATAGCTGTTGATCTTGTGCAGATCAACGGTCTATATTGACTTAACCCAAAACGTCAGGAGAATGGAAAAACAAAGGAAAGAGGGGTCTCGGAAAGGTTTTTAAGATTTTTAGTGCCCAATTGCAGGGCCACAGATATATGAAGAAAGGGGCTAACAGATATAAGCCCTTGGGGGCTTAAGGCCTTATATAGTGCAAATAGACTGATTTTAGGGCCAAAACAAGGATTTTTAAGCTAGAATGAAGGTTCCGATAGATGAAAGGTATGATTTTCAAACCAAATTGAGGAAAATACATGGTTTAAAAGTGATTTAGGATGGTTTAGAGATCAAAATGAAAGATTACAGAGGATTTTTGTGAAAGGAATATGGGTGAAAATGGGGAATTTTGTGGGAATGAAATGGAGAAAATGGAGTCTTTTTGGAAACAGTTTCTTTTACAAAACAACAGGGTTCATTGGTGGAAACAACAATGAAGATAATTTTGAAAGATAAGGACATGAAAAGGCTTCAAGGATGATAAATTTTCAAAGGAAATTTTCACTTGAAGGCTTGAACACCAATTTAGCCACCTATTTGCTTTGAAAAAATATTATAGGTGGCTAACAGAATCTTCTTAGGAAATTAATGTGCCCAAGGAACACTTGAACCTCCTTCTTATTTCTAGGGAAAGATATGCCATTTATAACCTCTACCCTTTTAGGATCAATTTTCTCCCCATCCTTTGTCACAATGTGTCTCACCAGCTTAACTTCTTCTAATGAAAACAACGATTTCTGAGGGTTTAGAGAGAGACCATACCTTCAACACTTTTTAAAGGTCCTGCGCAAGTGTTCAATATGATCTGCATCATCCTTTGAGAGCACAGTCATATCATCGATGTAGACCACTACGAATTTATCCTGCTCTCCAACGAAAGAAATATCCATGGCCCTTTGGAAAGTGGCCCCTGCATTGATCAGTCCGAAAGGCATCCGAGCATACATAAATGTTCCCGAGGGAGTGCTGAAGGTGGTTTTATTTTGATCTTCTCGAAGCATAGCCACCTGATTGTATCCAAAAAAACCATCCATCATGGACATCCATGAAGCTCCCACTACCTTCTGCAAAATATGGTCCATCTTAGGCAATGGGTAATTATCCTTTAATGATGCTTGGTTTAAATTCCAGAAGTCAACACACAACCTTATCTCTCCATTTTTTTTTTGAACTAGGATCAAATTGGCCACCCACTCAGAGTATCTCAATGGCACGATAATCTTGGCCTTTAATAGCTTCTTGATATCCTTCTCTATGGAAGGAAGTAGCAGAGGGTTAATCTGTCTGAGATTCTTTTTATGCGGCTTTACATCTCCTTTTAAAGGATTCTTATGTTCAATGATGCCGATATCGAAGGTCTTTAGGTCTTGATAAGACCATGCAAAAACATCTTTTCATGTCTGGAATAGTTTCTGGTAGTGCTCTTTATATTCTTCAGGAACCTTCTTAGACAACTTCACAATTTTTGGATCAGCTTCAGTGCCGAGGTTCAAGTCATAGACCTACTTTTCTTCTGTCGCTTTACTCGGCTGTAATGGGACATCATTTTTGTCAAACAATCTCTCTAGAGGGACCAGACCTCTAGGTATAACATTTCCTTTGAGTTGCAGCACTTTATGACCAGCCACACTTTCTTCCCATTTGTTTTGAGAAAGGTCTTCAGTCTCTTCTTCACAAACATATATCTCCATGTTGGAGAATTATCCGATAACCTCCAGAAATCTCCTTACTTTATCTTCATCTTCAAATACCTGTCAGTGTTTGACATTGTCGGGAATTGAAGGTCAATAGAAAACTTCGATCTCATATCTTAGAAGAGGATTCTGAGGTGGCCAAAAGGTACTGGCAGTCACAACGAGAGAATATTCCATTCTATTATGTTCTCTTAGCATAAACTGAATGTTAAATTCCAAGAAAAAAATTTCTACCAGGCCCCATACCTCATTTCTATAGGCCCTTAGCCGTGGGTGTTTATCTTGGCACTGATTTTTCACTTCCGTCACTATTAGTTCTGAATCTCCCATAATTTTTAGACTCTGAATGTTCATGCTTCTTGTTGTTTGCAACCCCAAGAACAATGCTTCATATTCAACTATGTTTTTCGTAGCTTCATACTCTAATTTAAAATATAATGGAACCCATTGGCCTGTAGGAGAAATCAGTAGCGCCCCAGCTCCATTTCCTTATCTAGAATTGGCTCCGTCAAAGTGCAGCGTCCAAACTCCAGCTTCTTGATTTTCTGAGGATTGTTTAATCTTAATCTGACATAATGATGGCTCTTTCGCATAGTCTCAGTCTTCCTCCAACATTAGACATGAGAACTCCCCTTATTTACTATATACTAGTGAATTAACAGAGTTATCAGCCTTATTAACCATCTTTGCAAACCTCGTCTCCCGATACAACCTTTTTTATTTCCCTCCAAATATAAGGATAGTAGAATAAGTCAGATCCAGTTTTATTGACCCTCCAATTTTTGTTCCCCAAGACCTTGACAACAACATCCCAAAACAAGCTGGGATATCAGCCACCACTATGTCCATCACCACACTCTTGGCTGGGATTTGGGCTAAATTAACTACCAAGTCCTTAATCATCCCCAGAAACTTGACCCTTTTGGAATCAAAAGAATAAAGGTCTTTGTATGTGTTGGAGAGGTAAATCCCCCCTGTGGACAGAGGCGATCCCTACTATCCCAGATCGGGTCTAGCAACAATCAGGTCACGCAGTGATGCAGGTTCCTAGTTACAAAAGGACAAAAATCATAATGAATTGCCTACCTTAGATCCTACGCAGTAGTCATTGAATAAAGGATGATGCTTCCCATCCCTCGCTTGGTAGATCACGATTCTTCTACTCAACATGTCTGAACATGTGCACACATGCAAAAGGATACAATGATATACAACGTAAAATCTAAAGCTTGTAACCATACATCAGTCAGAGTGGATGTAATTCATTGCATTAAAGGAATAGACACATGAATAGAACAATAATAAAAGTTGATTATCATTAAAATAACAAATGAAAGATACAACCCAAAGCTCTGACGCTTGATCTTCCTTCGATGGGGCTGACAGTGGGGCACGTCTCAATGAATTGGCTTGGCTCTCAAAAGTTGTCTGGCTATAGTCTCCTTGCTACAAGTTCAGCTAGCTTGCTAAGGTAGAAGGCAAGCTTTATAGATGGGGGAAGAGGAGTTGGGATCCCTACAATCATGGGATTAGTCCTATCTCTAAGGAAGCTTCCATGATAGGTGGAAAACCACCTCCCATACATGGAGATCTAGAGCCAAACCACCCAACTCATTTTAGTGACTCGTTCAGGAGTTTGTTGGAATTAAAATTCTGCCATTTATTTTTAAAAAACATCCCTTATCAATCTTGGCACAAGTGAGACACAGGAACAGAGCGCCAGTTGGATCCCCCTCTATGGTGGATTTCCCCCATTGGCGTGAGGGTTGAACTAGCTAGTCGCACCAAGGCTAAAAGATTTGTTTTTAGGGTTTTTCAAAGGAAAATTTATTCAAGAGAATGATTTTCCTTGTCAAGGGGGATGCCATGAAAGTGGTTTCAGGTCATGTCACTCCTCACAGGTCACACGAAAATCCCTCCAATGTGTAGGACAGGGGATTGCAGGGACGATGAAAAAATGTTGTGTAACAGATGCCCCCTAAAGCATGAGGCTTGAGAGAGAGAGAGAGGGGTGAAATGCTTTATTAGAACATGCCCAACTGAAAAAACTGCCATTGGAAAACCTGCGTAGACAAATAAAACTGATATCTCAAATACATGATATGTGGTATGGGCGCAGCCATCCATAATAGAGTGTACAATAACCAAGATCCAAGGTATGGACGCAGTCATCTAGAAAGGATCAACAAGTAGACTCAGGTATGGTCGCAGCCATCCAATGAAATGAGTCATGTAACTAATCATGATAATCCACAAAGAATCCGCAACCTGGATTTCATCAGACAAAATTCAGGGTCTTGCGCTCCATCTCGACCCGAACAGAGTACAAGTCCCAGCATGTGAATAAGTGAGTTGAAGTCGAACATGCAAGAACATCGTCTGATTACCAGCCAATAATGAAATCCGTTAACAGACACGAGAGGTACCACCAATAATGAGGATGGCCCTCAAGGTACTATAGGTACAATCCATGGAATGTGAAAAGTGAGCTGACGTCGAACACCCATATAATCATTCGATCGAAGGCCAATGATGAAAACCTTGCGTCAAATGCAAAGAACCTACCATTGAGCATGTAGGCTCCAAGGTATTGAAAGGGAGTCTCTATATTAGCTTCCTGGATAATGAGATAAATTCGACAAGAAGTGACCTTGATCGAAGGTGGGCCATAATGTTTCCCACATCATCGACGCGAGACAGAGGAACATAATGTTGTGAATCAAGATCAGTAGAGAATCAGAGGGAGGTTGAGAACTGCAGAGGCCAACTTCTCTTGAACATATCGGTGGCACAATAGTGGATTTGGCAGTATTTAACATCAAAAGGATTTGAGGTCATGATGACGAGGCAAAGAGCAGATGAGCGGTTAAAAAGGATTACCCAAACCCACGGAGGCAAGCAGATAATGAGATGAGATGCCCCCAACCCGACACGAATGAAAACAAGTTCCATGTTCAAGAGCGACATACTGCTGACACGACAATGATACTGGTTCCATTTTCCCCACCATTTCTGGTGAGTACCCCAATTATTTTTTAAAACAAGCTTGAAGGGGATAGCATATTCTTGCGATATAAGTTTGTCCTTCGGACAAATCCAACCTAGTACATTTAGCAAGCCCTAGGAAGGAGGAACTCAAGTATTGTCATTACGACGGAGTCTGATGTCATTAGGTTTTAACGAGTCTTACAAAGGAAGAACTCGACATCTTTTCATGTTTAGAGAGTTTGAAAAGATAACGGAAAATTAAACTCCAACAGCCCCTTTTCATAGATATTTCCTCAGATCCGAAAACGTAGGAAACTATGTCTGAGAAAACCTCCTAGTCGCGATAGGCTAGGGTATTCCTTTTTCGTAAATAATCTATCCTAGCCCGAAAAAGGGGTAAACGTATACTGGGCAGATGTTGTTTGGCAGCCAATTTAATGAGATCAAAATGATAAGCGACTTGGAAATATTTTCGTTTTTAGAGAGTCAGAAAAGAGCTGAAAGATGACTCTAGTAGTGTGCTATAGGGTAAACTGCTTGGGTGGTTGGTTTTTGTATATCCCTCTCAGGGATTTCCGGTGCCCGAGGCAGACAGTAAGATTAGCTATGTTGTTCACAAAGATGGCATGAGCATGTTCATATTAGCTTGAACTAACTTGAAGGAATACAATAGAGAATTACCTCTTTGACAGCTTTAGAATCCTTTAGAGAGCGCTACGCAGCAAAGCAAGGGTCCTTCTTCACCGACTCCAAATCTGAGTCCTGCAATCAGTCAAAGCACCCGCGTAATTTCTAATATAACAAGTATTCTATCAATTAAATCAACAATAAACATCTAGATTATACACATCTGAGCCATTCATATCAAGTATGCGACATGTCGATAAAAATAGATGAGACCCTTATTTTTAGGACCCGGGCTATTTTTAGACTGATCTCCTAAAAATATGGAAGTCAAATATTATTTACCCTTAATAATATTTTGACTATAAACAACAGTTTACTCTCTTGGCGCACTTCAGTTTGAGTCATGGAGGTGGCTCATGCAGCTGACACAAGGAATCACGTGGTTCCTAGGGTTTGATGGCATCTTGCATGGTTTACTTCAGTTAGACTTCAGTGGCAGAAGTTTTGGAGGAGTTAACGGGACAAATGGTGGAGTTGTGTTCTATTTATTTCAGTTGAACTAGTTGAGATTAGTTAACTAGCTAATCAATTAGATATGAGTGGAGTAAATTAAATAATATTTAATTTACTAAATATTAAATCATTAGTCAACTCAAGAACACTTCAGTTCACTACAGTGCATGATCAGTTCAGTGGAGACCAGTGGAAGAGGTAGATGAAAGGGTGAGTAAAGCTATCAGTTGGTAGATTTGTTTTGCATGAGTTTTGCATTACACTTGGAGGAATTGTCCATGACAATTACACAATCAAGGGAAGGGGATTCGAACCTTGAACCTCTTCATATACAGGCCATGATTGCGCAATAGAGGCAAGGCAATTGGCTGGGAGTTTTGAACCTCAGACTTGTTCAAAACTGAGTCAGATTGTGAGTAACTTCATGAGAGAGTACTGAGTACTTGTGAGGAGTATTGTACTTGTTTGGTTACTTGATTTCTCCATTATAATATACACAATAGTTGCGGGGTTTTCAGCTATAGGCTTTCCCCATACATTCTGAGTTAATGTGTGATTGAATTGATGTGAGATTGCTTCTGTTATTTCCGCATGTGACAATTAATTGTAGAAGAAGGTTATGTGTTATGTATGCAATTCGAAATTGATATATGACGAGGTTAATCTTCAGTGAATAAGTGATTTATTCAGCTAATTTCTACATGGTATCGGAGCGAGATTAATTGTCGAGATCTATTACGGTGATTGCAAACTTATTTCCTCGGACAGAGTCTGCATGCGGGCCAGGTAGCCTCAGGAATATTCATCCTTCTTTGTAAGGTGAAAGATCTGGTGAATGCCCTTGCAGTCAATCTCTGATTTGGAAATAATTTGTTTTCAAGTGTAGATCGGAAGCGATAGAGCTTGGAGTTTGGAATTCGAATTTTGCAGAAGGTTGTTCTTCTTGGTGTCGGTGTTGAAAGATGTCTTCTTTCAATGGTTTGCGACTCGAATATGCTCTTGAAGGCAGTTCGAACTATATTGCATGGAAGGATCGAATGGAAGCAGTGTTAGAAGATAATGGTCTGAAGGAGTTCGTGGATGCGGATGTCCCAAAGCCCACTGATGCAGCTCTGGTCTATGCATGGCAAAAGAAGATCGCGAAATGTCGAAGGATCCTGTTGGAGGGCGTCAAGGATCATATTGTATCCAGCCTGCATGGAAAGGCTACTCCATATTTAATGTGGAAAGCTTTGGCGGATCTATTCCAGAGTAAGAGTGACCAAAGGAAGCTGGCGCTCAAAGACAAGCTCAGGAACATCAAGATGGAGAAGGGCGACAGTATCGCTAAATACCTCACGAAGTTCACTCAATGCAGAGATGAACTGGGAAGTGTGGGAGTTATTGTCGATGAAGAGGATATGGTCGACCTGGCTCTCCTTGGTCTTCCGAAGGCTTGGCACTCATATCAAGATAGTGTCAATGGTCGGGAGAAGCTGCCGGGATGGGAGCGCCTTTGGGCGGATCTCATGCAGGAGGAAATAAGGAGGACTACTCGAGATGGATCTTCATCAAAGGGAGCTGATGAAGAAAACTGCGCTTTGATGTCCAAAGCTAAGAAAGGGAAGGGTAAGAAAACCTCTCATTCTGGAGCTAAGGGCAAGAAGCAGGATATGGCGAAAGTGAAGTGTTTTCATTGCCATGATCACGGACATTATGCTACCAATTGTCCAAAGAAGAAGAAGAACAAGCAAGCGGGAAGATCTGCAGATGGAGAAGCTTTGGCTTCACAGTTTGAGCTTGACTTTTCACTGATTGCATGCTTGGTTTCAAGTGTGATGGGATCGGTGTGGTTCTTGGACAACGGTGCGTCATTTCATATGACGGGAGATCGGGAGTTGTTCTCAGATCTGGAGGACAAGGATTTGGGTATGCACATCGAGATGGGCGATGACGGTAGATACGGTGCGACTGGTATCGGTACCGTATCCTTTCAGAGGGAGTCTGGTAAACCCTTTGTCTTAAAGGATGTCATGCATGTACCTGGATTGAAGAAGAAGGAGAACTGATTTCGAGTAGCGGGACAAAGGGCTACAGGGTTATGATGTGGTCTTCGAAGCGAAGAAAAGCTTTCTAGCGGTAAGACTCTTGGAGAGACAGGAAGATAGGGTTGAACTTCAGAACCTTTATGTCGGTGCGAGTAGATGAGGCTAGCGGCTATGGCATGAGAGTGGAGATGTGGTAATGTCGGGATGATGAGGGCGAACTATGGGAGAGGAGATTGGGCCATCTTCACCATGGAGCTTTGAAGATTCTGCAGCAGATTTCTACTGGACTTCCTAAGGGCACTCTTGCGCAGTCAGATCAGTGCAAGGGGTGTACTTTAAGGAAGTATGTGAAAGCCACCTTTCACGAGAAGGATAGTCGCGCCACGACGATCCTTGAGAGAGTTCACACAGACGTGTGTGGTCCTTTCTCTGTTGCTTCGACAGCAAAGCACAGGTATTATGTGATCTTTGTTGATGATTTCTCTCGAAAGTGCTGGATCTTCTTCATGTCGAAGAAGAGCAATACATTCGCAAAGTTCTGTGAGTTTAAAGCACTGGTCGAGAAGGAGTCGGGGAAGAAGGTGATTGCTCTAAGGAGTGATAACGGTGGTGAATTCATCTCGGCTGAATTCAAGGAGTTCTGCAGCGCAGAAGGGATTCGGAGAGAGCTCATCGCACCCCATAACCCACAGCAGAACGGGGTGGCTGGGCGGAAGAACAGAACGATCGTGGGTGCTGCACGGGCGATGTTGCATGATCAGGGCCTACCCCTTCACTTGTGGGCTGAGGCATGCAATACAGCAGTGTATGTGCAGAACCGTTGTCCTCACAAGGTTCTTAGCATGAGTACACCAGAGGAGGCTTATTCTGGCAAGAGGCCTGATATTTCCCATTTGCGGATTTTCGGATCTCCTGTCTACATGCATGTGACAAAGGATGCAAGAAGGAAGCTGGATCCAACTGCTGAAGTTGGTGGGGTACACTGATACACCTCACAACTATCGGGTGTATGTGCCAGACAGTCGCAAGACTGTTGTGCGACGGGATATAAAATTTCAGGAGGAGAAAGCCATGCAGTGTTCGCTTGAGAGGGAGCTACACTTGCATGCAGATGAGGAGCTGTTAGTTCCTAAGGAGGAGCTTCGGGATGTGGATCAGCCACAAGAGGAGGTTCAGGAGGTGGAAGAAACCACCCAGGCAGCGCCAACCATCAGAGGGCGCATGCGCACTACAGAAGCTGAGCGACTGGCTCGGGATGCAGAGAAGGTTGTAGGGCCACCTACAGCACAGCGCAGACAGAGACAGTCACCGGATCGGTACACTGGATACATGGCTCTTATGAGTCAATGTGTTGTGACAGAGCCATCCTCTTTTGAGGAAGCTGTGGAGGAACCCGCATGGGTTGATGCCATGATCGAAGAGTATGATTCGATCATCAGGAACAGTGCATGGGAGATTGTCCCAAGACCGGTTGGGAAATCAGTTGTAGGTTCGCGATGGATCTACAAGGTGAAGCAGGCGGCTGACGGGAGTGTGGAGAAGTACAAGGCGAGATTTGTCGCCCGTGGCTTCTCAGAGATCGAGGGGATTGACTATGAGGAGACTTTTGCACCTGTCGCAAGGTACTCTTCCATACGGACGATCCTTGCTCTCTCAGCGCAGATGGGGTGGCACATTCATCAGATGGATGTGAAGACTGCGTTCCTCAATGGAGTTATTGAGGAAGAGGTGTACATAAAGCAGCCTGAAGGTTTTGAGATCTTCAGCAGTGAGTCGCATGTGTGCCGACTCAAGAGAGCACTGTATGGGCTGAAGCAAGCACCTCGTGCTTGGTACACTCGGATAGACAGCTACTTCACCGGGCTTGGATTCTCCAAGAGTGAGGCGGATCCAAACATGTACCAGATTGTGGTGGAGGGGAAGCTGTTGATCATCGTACTGTATGTAGATGATCTGATTTTGACTGGCGACGAGCAGTTGATACTTTCATGCAAGGAGGATCTTGCACGAGAGTTTGAGATGAAGGAACTGGGCATCCTTCATTATTTCCTGGGATTGGAGATTTGGCAGCGCAGTGGAGGACTGTTTGTTTCTCAGGGCAAGTATGCCCGGGAGATTCTAGAGAGGTTCAACATGTAGGGCTGCAAGCCTGTTGATACCCCTCTTCCTGGAGGTTGGAGGAAGGGAGATGCTACTTCAGAGGAGGTAGTGGATGCCACTGTCTATCGACAGTTGGTGGGGTCATTGATGTATCTGGTCAATACTCGACCCGATATATGCTATGCAGTTAACCAGCTTTCGCAAGCTATGGTTAAGCCTACCAAGCTCTTTTGGAAGGCGGGCAAGCATGTAATTGCGCTATATCAGAAGCACATCAGGACACGGTCGCCGATGCAGACGGGGGAGGATGGAGTGAAACTTTACCGTGGTTTCCGCGTGCGAGTGCGGGCGGGGAGCCCAACGGAGCCAGGAAGAGCATACGGAGGAGTTTTCAGCATTGGGTCGGCAATGGAGTTTCTGGTACGGCGGGAAGCGAAGATCCGTGCTTTTCCGGTTCAGCGAAGGCAGAGTACATGGCGACAAGCTTGGCTGCATGTGAGGCTATTTGGATGAGGAAGATCCTCGCGAGTTTGTTCGAGTTGCATTTGGAGCCTACGGTGATCTCTTTATTGATAACGAGCTGCAGCTCTCGGCTAATCCGGTTTTTCATGATGGGTCAAAACATATCGACATACGGTACCATCACATCGAGAGATTGTGTTCGACGGAGGATCATGATGCTTTCATATGTTCCACGGAGGATCGGGGATGCGGAACGTCACGACGAAGGCGCTCACACCGGGAGCAAGTTCGAATTCCACGGAGGCGGGGATAGGGATTGCGGATAATCCGTATCTTGCGAGAGGAGTGTTGAGAATGCAGCAAGATGATGGAGCTTAGTGAAATGAAGTCGCCTTCACTAAGTGAGCCCTTGTGAGCAAGTGCAGCGCAAAGTCTATTTTTTTTTAGACTATGTCTATTTTTAGACATACGGAGCATAATTTGAATTCTACTTGGAAATTCTTGATGGATGCGACATGTCGGTAAAAATAGATGAGACCCTAATTTTAGGACCCGGGCTATTTTTGGGCGATCTCCTAAAAATATAGGTAAATATTATTTACACCATAATAATATTTTGACTATAAACGACGGTTACTCTCTTGGCGCACTTAGGTTTAAAGTCATGGAGACTATGCCTTGTCTGAATCAAATGGCCTAGGGTTTGATGGCATCTGCATGTTGGCCTTCCAGTTAAACGATTGGCGGGAGTTTTGGAGGAGTTAGACAAGTAATTGGAGGTTGTGTTGTTTGTTTTAGTTGAGCTAGTTGGGATTAGTTAACTAACTAATCAACTAGATATATAGTGGAAGTAAATTAAATAATATTTAATTTGCTAAATATTAACTCATTAGTCAACTCAAGAACACTTCAGTTCACTACGAGTGCATGATCGGTTCGGTGGAGACCGATTGGAAGAGGTAGATGAAAGGGTGAGTAAAGCTATCGAGTTGGTAGATTTGTTTTGCATAGTTTGCATTACACTTGGAGGAATTGTCCCACTGACAATTACGCAATCAAGGAAGGATTCGAACCTTGAACCTCTTCATATACGGACCATGATTGCGCAATAGAGGAAAGGCAATTGACGGGGAGTTTGAACCTCGGACTTGTTCAAAGGCGGAATTGATTGTGAGTAACTTCATGATGCGAGTACTTGTGAGGAGTATTGTACTTGTTTGGTTAGCAGTTTCTCATTATAATATACACAATAAGCTGCGGGGTTTTCAGCTATAGGCTTTCCCCATACATCTTGAGTTAATGTGTGATTGATTTGATGTGAGATTGTACATTTATTTCCGCATGTGACAATTAATTGTAGAAGAAGGTTATGTGTTATGTATGCAATTCGAAATTGATATATGACCAGGTTAATCTTCAGTGAATAAGTGATTTATTCAGCTAATTTCTACACTACGATACCATGTTAAGGACATGTATGGTATGCACAAGAATAGACAGAAAATGGGAAAGAGAAGTACACGTGTATAATATTATTCACAGTGATAAACATTTATAGTACACTTGGAGTGACCCTTGGTTTCACATTCCAAGTGGTCTCTTCCACTCCTTTTGTCCATTCACCTTATACACATACCCATAGAGGATTAGGTGTCCGACAAATTCCAAAATTTCCAAAACATGGATTTTGACATGGCATGATCATGATTTCGATTTATAGTTTTGGTCATTATTATGCTATTTTTATTTATGATGTATTGATGAATCTAGAAACTCTCCAATCTCTTATGGGAAAGTTGTTTTTTTTTTTTTCTTAGGGTTTTCCTAAATTTCATGCCTAATATCTTGTCTTGTGTCTCATGGTTTCTTGATATCTCTATTGTTATTTCGACTACTCTTTCACGCTTACGAATTATTTTCTTATAATTGTATAGCGAAACAATTATAAATGCGAATAATGTTTTTTTGATGTTGTGAAAAACATGAAAATTATTCTAAGTTACATGCCACAGATAAAAATTCAACATGGTATCAGATTTGGGGGACACTAAAGAGAAATATCTCAAGGAAAGCGAAGTTCTGGAGCGATTCATCTCTGAATTTGAATCCTTGAAGGTGTGCTAGTATCTATGATTGATATCCAAATAAAATATGATGTAGGATTTAAGCTCTTATGTGGAGCTAAAGTGACTTGCAATATATACACAATGTGAAGATCTATGGAAAGATTCCTTAATATGTGAATATGTAGGCTTAAATTCATGTGAAGAAAAGGATGCTAATTCAAGTCTTTATGTGAGCTTTGTGGCTCTCACTTTAATGCAAGTTTCTTTGTATTCCCTTGTAATTGTGTTAGTTATCTGTATGTGAATACCATATATATATATATATATATATATATATATATATATATATATATATATATATATATATATATATATGAGAGAGAGAGCTACGAGACTATTTGTATTCAAATCCCGAGATACATATCTTTGTTATTCATTGATTTTATCTTATGTCCTTAGACACCCTATGGAAATTCCCGCATACCTATTTGATCTCTCTCATCAAATGGAGGTCCTAGATCGAACCTATATGAGATTCATATGATAATCAATAGGCTTTTGAACCATCTCTATGGAATCCAGGCTAGATCGACTCTATTAAAAGAGTCAAGTGGTATAAAGTAAGGTCAAGTCCTAGTATGGCATTGTTCTAAAGTCATAGAGAATAATAATCAAAAAACGAAACTTATCATCTATGTGTTTATTTGAAGAATAAATTCCATGCGACATTACGAGGGGTTATATTTTACATATTACCCACGGGAAATAAGGTTAAGAGGAAGAAAGTCTATAATCAATATCATTATTATGATAAAGAAGGAGATCAATTTCTTTTAAAAATTACACGGGCCCACGTATCAAATATAAATTTATATTCAAATGAGAATTATGATGAATACAAATATCTCAGCTTATGCGATGAATGTATATGAGAAAGTTTGAGTTCTAAAAAACCCCTTTCCTATGGCCTTGTGTGATTTACCGAGACATAATATTCATGTCTTATATTTTTTATAAGTGAAAGATCAGATCTTGACAATTTCAATACCAATGCTTTAAAGTGGAAATATAATTTGTGGCCTATCATTGCTATGGAACCTTGTTCTATGAGTTTAATCACTTAGTTTTAAAGTCTAAAGTTGTAATCAAATGTGACTTACCTCATGATATGAGAATCTGACTAAAGATAACAATGATTGTTCCCTATCTTCTAGTATGAATTTCCTTGTTGGCATCATAAATATGTAGGTAGAGACATCATAACCATGCAGTCAAGTGTGAATTTTACATGTATCTCCACCTAAGTTGAACCCTCAACCATGTTCCATCTCTGATGTAATTTCGTGGTAAGAAATCATTTTTTAATTGTATTGTGTATTGACTTAGTGTAACCAGTAGCATTAGAGTCTTGTCACTCAATCCGACTAAAAGGAAAGTAACTTCAAAATGCATATGATTAAAAGATCCTCATCAAATATATACTTCCCATGTCACCTTTCCAATTCTAAGACCTATTACATTATATTTATGCACGTAAGTCATACAAATGGGTAAGGAATAGAAGTTATATATATATATATATATATATATATATATATATATATATATATATATATATATATAGCTAAGACCTATTACATTATATTTATGCACGTAATTCATACAAATGGGTAAGGAATTACGTGCATAAATATAATGTGATAGGTCTTATATATATATATATATATATATATTGGTTTATATTCATCTAATCTAACCTATCTGAGATAAATTATTCAATAAACTTTTCTAAAGGTCTTGACAGTTCTAATATCATGATCAAATTTGAAGTTTCCAATCTGCATTAGAATGTTTTACGCTGTGGTAGATTTTACTATTAGATTGTTGAATTATGCGAAGCATGAATGTTGTGCAAGGATGAAGCAATAATTATTGCTAAGGTTTTTACTAATTTGTTCTATGTCATATAAGTTTTGTATTAAAATTCTTGGAATATTTTTTGATGTGTAGAAACCCTAGCAAGGGCCTAACCGAAAACCATAGGGGTTATAAAATACTAGGTTGTTCAATAATGATGAAGTTGTTATTTTTGGGAAGAATATTTAAAATCTAGGGCTTGTAAACCCTAGATCAATCTTGAAATTTTTTTAGGGGTTGAAATAAAAAGCCTAGAAAATAAATTAATAAACCTACTTTGGGTTGGGATTATGGATTAATTGCTTCCACTTAAGAAGACCTGACATCTTGTTGTTAAGGTTGATTTGCGGGCCTAATATTAAGAGGGAGATGAAAAGATAAGTATCTTATGCTTTTTCATTTTATTTTTAATCATTACTAATGATGTCAACTCTTTGATGATGGCAGGACTCCTTATTAATGATATGGACACGACAATGATAATGATTTGGACTTGTTGATAATGTGGAATCATAATGATTCTTATTGATGATGAGAAATCATGATGTGGACTTGTCGATGATATTGATGTTAATGATGTTTACTTGACAATAGTGGACTTTTTGATGTGGACTCATTGATGATGATAATGATGTAGGATTTTTGATGATGAGAAGCTGATGTTGTGGAATCATTGATGATATTGATGATAATGATGCTGACTTGACAATGATGCAGAATTGTGGATATTGTGGACTCATTGATGATGCTAATGATGTAGGTTTGTTGATGATGTAAATTCACATTATGTGTACTTGTCGATGATGTTGGTAGTAGTATGTTTGCCGATGATTGCATGGAATCCTTGATGATGTTGACTCATTGATGATGAACTACTTGACGATGAATTCCTTAATGATACAAGCAATTTAATGATGTGGATGTAAACTATTTTTTGATGATGATGTGAACTCCTTAAGGATATTGATGTGGACTCTTTAATGATGATGAATCCTTGATGAAGGCCCTTTGATTATGATGTGGACTGGACTCCTTGAATTAATTTCTCAATGATGATATGGACTCCATGATAGTATAGATTACATGTGTATTTCTTATGTGGATGCTTTTGGTGATATGAGCAGGGTCAACTTCTTGATGATGATATGGTGATGATATGGTCAACTATTGATGATGATCTGGTGATGACATTGTGAACTTCTTGATGATGATGAGGTGATGATATGGTCAAATTCTTGATGGTCACATGGACTCTATAATGATATGATGTTGATGATGATATGGATTCGTAACAGTGTGAACTCTTTGATGATGATGAAGTAAGAAAAGATTTAACTCTTTAATAAATTAAAAAAGGTTAAGCTTGGAAGCTAAGATCAGAGGAAGCTTACACACTCTTAAAATATAAGTATTGCTTATTGATTGTTTCATTATAAATCTCTTGGCTTGCTTGTTTTCTTGTTCATCCATAGCCTCCTTGTGAGGATTGTAGGTACATAATGAAAATTGCTAAGGTGTAGAAAATTGTTGGAAATGGTGGAGAAAAATGCGACAAAGAAGACTATTAATAGGCTTTGTACTTAGAGGATCAAACAAGATCAATCTGATTGAAGCACAAGAGTGGATATAATTTTTTGAAGACCAATGTTGATCTAGATATCTTAAGGATAGGCCCACTATTTTTTGTTATGTAAAAGGATTTTTGTGTGAGAGGGAGTTGCTTTCATAAAAATGTGTACTTTGGTGATATCTTTAGCACAATGGATTGAAATTCCATTGAAATATTTCTAATGAATTATTTGAAGAAGTCCTGAAGACTCTAATATTGATTTGGTTGATTGTACGATTGGTTTGTTGATATATCTAATGATGTTTGTTTTACATTTGAAGTCTATTGCTATCTACTAGATTCGATTATAGTCCTCTTGGATTATACTATAGTTTTTATTCTGCTTTTTGAGAAGCCACTTAATATTTTATGGATTTGATCATGGTCTACGGCACCTATACAGGAAGAATCCATTTATTATCTGATGGATTCGAATTTGTATATTGATATTCACTTTTGTAGTTTTTATTATTTCTTATATAAGAAGCCATTGTTGAATTCTATTGTTATTATTGATAGCTACTAATGTTTTCTTCGAGAGAGGCTAGCTTGAAGTTGGATAAACAACATAATTTTGTTTTTATTGAAATGTTTGAAATCCACCATGGTTACATTTCTTATGTTGGTAGTCTTTGATTTTTATGTGAAGAAACTAGAATGAATGAGAATCCCTCTAGAGAGGGTGATTTGATTACATAACATCCTAAATATTCCTTGGGGAAATTTCCAGGTTGTGAGACCAATGGTGTGAATTTGAGAACATTGTCACTTTTGTAGTGTGTGTGCTATGAGGCCTTGTGGTCTAGGAGATGTACTTATTTAATGATTCCTCCTCTAGGTTTTGTGATATGAGACCTTGTGGTCACGGAGATGTATCAATTTGATGGATTCCTCCTATAGGTTGTGTATTACCTTGATCTTATGATCTAGGATATGCATTGATTTAGTAATTCCTCCCTTAGGTTGTGTATTTGTGAGACCTTGTGGTGAGGGATATACATTGAGATGAGTTGGAAGCTATGTATATTTCCTTATGATGAGACTAATGATATATCCCATAATTTATGGGTTGTAGGACCTATGATTGGTTGGGGTAATTGATCTTGAGAGAGAGAGAGAGAGAGAGAGAGAGATGTATTTGTGGTCTCTTCCTTAACGCATGGGATATGAGACCTATGATTGGTAAATAATATTGATTTTGAGAAAGAGAATGAAAATTAACTCCCTAGCTAAGACGGAGTGTTTGAAAATGGTAATGCAGTTGAGTATTTTCATCTTGGAAAATAAATGGGAAATTTTTTAATTTTTAACTTTTCCTCCAAATTTATTTCAAGTCAACCTCATGATGTTTAGGTCATTGGGCCCCTAGGAGGCACCCATTAAATACCCACTTAGTATATATAAATTGTATAATCTCTCCTCATTTTTACACATCAATTTTGTCTCATGCATCTCTAATCGAGCGAAATTATATAGAGAATGAAATTACGAGAGGAGACCTTTAAAATTCTAGCGAGGGGTAAAATTTTGAGAAATTGGATTTTGACATGGCACTTGATCATGATTATGTTTATTAGTTTGAAATTATTCTTCTATTGTTATTTATGATGTATTGATAGATACGAAACTATCTCTCTCTCTCATAGGGAATACATTTTTTTGGGTTTCCCCTTGGGTTATGCCCTAGTTGTGTGCTTAATTTTTGTGTTTTATGTCGATGGTTTCTTGATATATATGCTACGATTTTATCTTTAACTCTTTTGTTCTTATGAATGATTTCCTTATAATTGGATAAATAAGTAATTATATAATTCTAATATTTTTTTTTGCTATGAAAAACATGAAAATTATTCCAAGATATTCCCTAGATAAAAATTCAACATCTTCATGAAACTACGGGTTCCCAGTTGTCAGGAGAATGTGGTTTGCCTTCCTTCTAGTTTGGATCAAACTATGCTCCCTTACTCATGAAATATAGGATCCATGTATCTTCACTCACATTAGAAATAATATATTGCAATTTTTTATGATATCGAATCGCCAAAGAAATGGTGATACACTTCTTATGCCCAACTATGCATGTACCTAGAATTCTCCAAAACCTCTTCCATCGAGTATGTTTATGTTTTGAATACATTGTATGGGGGAAACAAATTAGCATACCCCTTCCCATTTTGTAATTGTCCTTGCATATGGCCACTTGTCTAGAGACTACTGCGTAGGGGCGCCCCACCAACCCATACCACACCGCTCATTCATCTCTCCTTGAAAATAATTTTAGCATAGTATTGGGTAAAATAAGAGCTACCAAAAGATGAAGGAGGGTTATGCTACACGGGGGGACCAGAGGAAAGATCAATACATGATTCTTCTAAAATTGGAAGAGGATAATGTGCACAATAAGGAAGCACCATCATATGATCATCCCTTGGAACATACTACTCGGGAGACCTCTCAAGGTAAAACTTCATCAAGTCTCCTTGCCTTAAGGGCTAAGGCCAAAGATAAATGTAAAATAAAGATATCCCAACCCTATTTGAAAAAGAATATTTAGGAATATCCAAACTTGAAAAACATGGAGAAAATTGTTGAGGAATGGAAAACAAAGACACAATTATTATTAGAAGAGAAAATTCAAAATAATTCCACGGTGTATATTCATCGAGAAAGATCATGCCTCCCCTAGGCTCATACACTAGATACAACTTCTTCACTCTTACCCTCCCTTATCTTCTCGAGAATCAAACATAATTCTCCTAACACGAGTCCATTCTAGCCAAAGAGCTCGAGAAAAAATGTCATAAATCAATATCCAACTTCTTCAAGCCCTAGGTAAGATTCTTAGTTAATTTGGGAAGATTCACTTGCACAAATACTCTTTTCCTCCCTCTCTAAATATCAATTATGAAAGTTATATCATGGAATGTTAGTGGCCTTAATGGAAAAATCCAAGTGTCACATTCTAAAGAAATAAAAATCACCAAAGAAAAACATGATATATTGCTACTACAAGAGACTAAGTGCAACACCATATTTTAAGACAACTTGTCAAATAATTAAGAAAAATTTGATATTATATCCTAATGCACCATGGGTGCATTGGGAAGTGAGTATAGAAATTCTCTAGAATATTTCAATTGCAAATATTCATCCTCTCTTCCTCAAACCTTGATGGCACATTGTCAACCCATCATATCCACCCATTCTAGGTGCATTTACAATGTATATGGACCCACATCCCCCCCTAAGAAAGCAAATTTTATCTCCAATATCTCGGTTTTCCGACCTTGTTAGCCTTGGTCGATGGATTATGGGAGGGGACTTCAATCTCATCGGTCTGCACCCAAAAAAAAAGGGATGAGTGAAAAGATTAGAAGAGAAATTAATACTCTTAAAATTCTTTATTGTTGATTCAAAATGGTAGATATTAAAACCTCTAATGGAATCCATACATGGGATAATAATGGGGAGGATTTCATCAAGTTGCATCAAGGATGGATCCACTTGCAATCCTTTGAATCACTCTTCTTAGAAAAGATTAGCCTTAATGCATATAATTCTTCCAAGCTATGATTCGGATCATTGATGGAAATCACTCTTTACATGGGATGGTCTTATTCCTCACACAACAAGCCTACCGATTCAAATCATTTTGTCTTCACCTTCAGGACTTCCTCTCCAACACATAGAATCTAGTGGTAGGAATCATCATCCATTCAAGGACTTTTAATGTTACGCTGACAAAAGGTGCAAAATACATCAACCATAAATTGAATAAATGGAACACAGAAGGACTATGGAAACATATTCAAACATAAGCATAAACCGAGAGGAGAATATGAGGAGAGTTCAACAATCTATTATTAAGGAGGGAAGGATAAAACAATTGAGAAAACATTTAAAGAATTGTTAAGGCAACTATTAGAGGAATGGTTACCATAGGAAGAATTCTCTGCAATCATAAATCCAGTGAAGTGGCGAAAAGAGGGAGAATGTAATTCAAAGTTATTTCAAAAATCAATGATCAACTATAGGTAAAAAACCAAATTAATTATATACACAATGAACACAATCAACATTATGAGGATATTTTTTAGAGTTCTTTCGCATCATTTTGGTCCTCTTCAACAAAGCCAATCCCACGATAGGATAATTGATATACAAAAGGTTACTCGACACATTCTAAGCTAGTTATGATAGAATAACATGCTTTACTTATAAAATAAATCTCATTCCAAGAAGTGGAAGAGGTGGTTATGAGCACGCCAAGAGACAAATCCCCAATCCTAGATGACTTCATAGCGGAGTTTTTCAATATTGTTTGGCTACTTTAGGGAAGGGACATTTGGAAAGTGGTAGAATAATCATGTTTTTTAGCTTCACTACTCTTCGCCTTTGATTATACATTTATCTCCATTATTCCCAAGACTTCAAAGTCATTTCTCCTTCAAATTTTCGTACATTTCCTAGTAGCAATGTCATATATAAAACTATCTTGAATATCATTTCCAATAGGCTCGAGCTTCTCCTTCCTTCATATCCCTTGACCATCACAGGTATGTATAAGGAAGAAAAATCCTTGATAGAATCATCCTTTCTTAGGAGCATATTCATTCCTTCCTACCAAGCAACTAGGAAGTGATTTTGAAACTTGACATGTCAAAAGCCTTTGATAAAGTTAGTTAGAAATTCATCTATCACACCCTCATGGCCTATGGTTTTCATGAAAAATTTGTCTCTTAGGTGATGGTCCTTATACTCCAAAGAATTTTTCCTTCCTCCCCATCCTTCACTCCTTCAAGGGTTATAAGGCAAGGAGATCCTATCTCTCCCTATATCTCTTTTCTAGTAGTTTAAGGTCGAGCCACTCCATCATATATGCACTTTCTCATCAACGTCTCAGAGGTTTTCCTTAAATTTAATAAAACACTCCACTCAACCAGCAACACAACAGATGAAACCCTACTTTTGGGCACCTTTTTATTCAAGAGGATCTAGAATTCAAAAAATTCTATATATATTTACGGCAACCTACGACACTAAAATTAGAAAAATAAAGTCTCATATTTTCTTCTTCAATACATCTCAAGCAATCCAAATCCATATTTCCCATTTCCTTGGTTTTAAGAAAATATTCCTTATTTCCAAATCTTTAGGGCCCCAGACACTCCAATCCTCCTTTCAATTAGTTTGGGAAAGCTTGTTGCTTAAAATAGAATAAAAACGCTCAAGCTAAATTTTTAGAGAGTTGAACCTTAATAATTGATTTACCCTCTTGAAATTTGTGTTTCCAATCCTTGATCATCTACCTTATTTCTATCCTTTAGAGCTCCTAAATCCATTCTTAACAAACGATAGAAACCTTCAATGCTCCTTTCTTTGCGGAAGGCAAGTTAGACCAAAAATGGGAATTAGTAGCCTCAAACAAACTATGTCTTCCCAAACTCGTAGGGGATGCGGGCTTTAGGAAACACAGGGTTCTACATCTCAAAGATATGAGTGCTAAAACCGGGTAGAGATGGTTAAAATCCCTCATTTTGCAGTTTCAAATGGGAGCTAACAAATATTCACATAATTGTCACTCTCTCCAGTTTGGTAAGAATGTATGAAAGAACTTATTATTCTCACATATGGAACACGGCTTGTTAGAATAAATTTGTAATTTAGGATCATTATACGGGAAGTATGAAAATGGTATAATAACCATGTTTTGGAGGACTCTTGGAATCGATAGCTGAACTTTCTTCTATATCAAAACTTCACATCAGATCAAAGAAAATATTCATCAAAGAGGATTTTGTTGGTAGCTCACTACGGACTCCCACTCTCTTGGCTCACTTTGGTGTTCATGGAAAATACAATCACCAAGATTATGCAAATAGTCATGTGGAAGAGAAATATTCTAACACCCATGTTGTCCACACACACAATATGACCGTGATGCGAGTGATGTGATTTTGCAATGGGGGTTATGGTCCGGTAATTAGTTCCATTTATCGAGGAAACCTATAGATTTTGATTCAAGCATATCCGATTGAATTAAATCAAACCTAAACTTACTTTTGAAGCTAAAGAATTGGCCTAAAATCACTTTTTTTCCTTTGGATACTCCAAAAACCAATACTCTCTACTTGGGATAAGCTTCAAAAAATGTGGATTATTGGGTCCCTCCTTTATTTCCAAATTGTGCCTTTCTAAAATGAAGGATCAAATCATGTATATCTCAACTACTCCTCTTCCCTTTTAGAGAGCTTAGCTCTCTCCTTTGAGATGATGCCTCATCCCATCATCGCCTTGTTAGAAAAGCTGGAACAACTCGCCATTTCGTTGTAATATTCCAAATCAAGCATGGATCTTGATCATAGGCTTCATAACAAAAACATGGAAAGAGAAAAAATATTAAATCTTAAATAACTCATCTTCTCCATTAGAAAGAGGTCTAAAACCTTATCCTCTTCTAGCTTAAAGAGACCATCGCTTTCATGCAATGGGATTCTCAAGATTGTGGTACCCACCATATGAGTAGAAAATTTTGTGCCTTCATGGTATTTTTCCTCAAATTTGTTTTCATCTCATTCATCTTTCTCTACACGACCCATTATCCCCTCGGCCTAATTACCTCTCCCCAATTTCTTAAAGCTTAATTTTGATGGGGCTTCTCAAGGAAATCCGGGGCCATACGATTATGGTGGAGTCTTTATAAATAGTTCCAGACAAACCCTCGACATTTTTTTGCAAGAAAACTTGAATTCACTACGAACAATGAAGTAAGAGCTCCCGAGGGCTTGAATAAGCTTCACTTTGTTTTTCCTCTCTCTAAAATCTCGGGTAATTGGCACGGTGAAAAATCGCCTCTCTCTTAAATGCATCCAAGCTCCTATGCTCTCTCATGTTCGTCGCTCGAGAAATTTGTTTGCAAATTGCCTAGCCAATTATGCATTGGATCGAAGGCTCCTCTATTGATGAAAGATGGTCCAAATAACTTTTTCCTAAGATCAGAATGGTGTCATTGCACAAAGACTACTCCCCACGAAGGGTGAAGGATCTCCTGACTTGTCACAATGATAAATATGGTATCTAGGATAAGGAGACCCTTTGGAGAAGCTTTTATTTCTCATTGTGTCCAGCCACCTTGGTTTAAATGTTCATGTGACGAGCCTTCATGCATCCTTGGTCATCATACTTTGCCTCCTTCTTGGCCAATGGCCTTTCCTTGATTTCCATTAATCACTCTCTAAACATGATCATCTTCGCCATGACTAGGAGGCATCATGGTATGCTCATTTACTCCTTTAGATGCCTCTCTTCTCTTTATGAGAAATCATAAAATTCTCTCTATGCCATCGAAATGATAACTCATGATTGTCATGCCTACATTTCTTTTAATTGTGGTGCAATTTCTCTGGATGAGGATCAACTTTAGGTCTTTATTTCTTTGATAGGCCTCGAGAGTTCATCTACGCTAACAATGAGTTTTGGCTCCCAATTGGTTCACTCTATGCCTTTGATTCTTGGATTTCATGGCTCGAGGCCTTTGGTAGCTCGGGTTCGTCTTCAGTCGCTCATGGTACTACGCATGTCTCAATGTTTGTTGCTCAATGCGTGAGAAAATCAAGTCATTGTAAGTAATATTTCATTTTTTAGTTTTTTTTAGGTGATTTATTTTTGTGTGTCTGAATATGAAATTATTTTTAGTTGAAGTCACTCTATATATCATAACTTTGTATTTACAATTTTCTTGGAACTCTCTAAGGTCTTAGGCAATTTTTCTTTTTTATCAGTTGATCTAATTAAGCACAACACATGTAATCTTAAGCTTCTCAATATGTTCTACTTGGCTAGTTTCCCAGGTAGGCAGTGGCACAAGAAGCCGTCACTTGTATTTCTCTTATTCAATAATAAAATGTGGTTACACAAAAATAATATAATGAGAATTACATCATCTCTTGCATACTAGGTTGGAGTGAGCACCTCTCTTATTAAGAGGTCACGGGGTTGATTCTCTCAACGATCTCGGGGTCAAGATTTGTGGTTGAGTTGGCAAGAAGTGAAAATTTTAGTGAATTTTCCTCATACAACCTAGTTGACACTCTTTACGGTATATCTTCACAGCGTAATTATTCCATGGATGTAGTAGTCACTTGCTAATCTCTTAGAACCATGAGTAAAAAAGGACAACTATTTAGAAATATATAAATTTATATAATTTAAATGTGTATAGATATAAATAAAGATTAACACACACACACACACACACATATATATCAAATCAAAACAAAATTTAAGATTAAAATATTTTTTTTAATATAGTATGTTTCTTTTATATATTTAACATTTTTATTTTATTGAAATATTACACTTTTACTATAATTGTTTATAAATATATAAATTTATATAATTTAAATATGTATGTTATAGTGACAAGGTGTTTTGTCAAGGTACTCTATGGTGTAAGGTCACTCATTAGAAACTCCATGGGAAAAAATCCAATCATGATAAGGTTGGTGTGGCAAGCCCAGGTTCCTCGAGTGATTTTGATGGCTTAGATGTTTGGGTTGTGGTTACTCAAGCCACGAGTTGAACATGCTAATCATATGATGAATTACATTATTTGGAAAACAAAATAATATTTTTATGGTATAAAATAAATAAATTAGGATATATATATATATATATTCTCAAAAATAATAAATGACCACAAAATTTTAGATTAAAATATTTTTTAATTTACATATGTTTCTTAAATATATATATTTACATTTTATTGAAATATTACGGTTATATTATCATTGTTTATAAATATATAAATTTATACTGACACAAATCCATCTCAAGTCTCAATCTACCAAGCCCCTAGAGGGATTAACCTAGTATGAAAATATTTCAATGTAAAATGTTAATAATAAATTAAACAATTGAATAACGCAATTATATAAAATTGAAATATGTTATTTATCATTCATGTGCTACACATTAAAATGTTAATACATTCACACATTAGACGGCGTAGTACTTCACATTATTTGAACTTCAACTCAACAAGAGTCTCTCTTGAAAAAGCCCCTCAAAAATTTCTTTACGGGTAGGAGACAAACCTTTGCGATCTCTTCCTCTAGTGGTGCAAGTTCCCTTAAACCCGGTCCTCGTATCTTTTTCTACACTTTCATATCAAATTAATACGATTATTTTAACCCAAAGAGATCCTTTAATGTTTGATGTTATTCCCCCTTAAAACCTTCCTGCCCGACCCAATGATATATGTGGATATCCTCGTGATCCCTACTAAACCAGAGGATGGTAGTCGGTCTCCAACTTATTATGAAATTTAGGTCTCCCCACACACTCCCAATTTCTGTGAGAAACACAAATACGCTTCAATGGTATTTTTTTTCTCGACTAAACCAGCGGAGCCCATTCCGACTAGGCCAATTAAAATTTCTTTGGTATTTGCACTTGGTTGGGTTTTATTCTAATTTATTTTTGTTCCACGAGTGATCAAGGGCCGAATCTTCGACTCCCATAGGCTAACCAATGATGTCCTCAACTTGGGTCTTTTCGATGTTTTACGTGTTGTATACTTTTACTAATTGGGTTCCAATTTTTTAGTAAAATCTCTTCCTCTTGGGATTTATTCTTCCTGAATGAAGTTACCTCGTTGAGCTTAAGAGGTCCAAATCAAAATATCCATATATGGATGCTAACCTTTACCTTTGTACTCATCTTAAATTGTGAAATCCATTTCCCTCACCTACGGGCACACATAGATATTTTGGACAAGGAAGTGATCAACATAGATATACTAGGACATAAACAAAACAACCATTAAATCATGGTTATATTAGAAAACTATAGATCTGCGAGATCACCTACAACTATAGTGACCTTTACTAAAATATTTGCTAGGAATGTATGTTATGGATCATCAATCAAGGCAGGAAAGTACTCACTTGCCACTATAGTGACCTTTAGTATTAGATTTGTTAAGGAATGTATTTTATGTACCATCAATCACCTTTGGGAAAAGAACTTTCCCTTTGTTGAATTTAGATAAAATAATATTGATCATAATTCGATCAAGATCTCACCATCATTTGAGGCATTATACGAGAAGACCTTACGAACACTATTGAGTTGGGACAATTTGGAAGACTAGGTGATAATGGAGCCATAGTTAATTCAAGAGATGGAGGAACAAGTAAAGAAAATGAGGAAACAGTTGAAAGAGGCAAAAGATAGAAAAAAATGTATGCTCATGCTCACGGGGCCAGGATAGGAACTATTAAGTAGGAGATTAGATTTCCGTACGCATCGGACCAAACCAAAGCACCATTCGGTTTTGGAAAAGGAACAAAGTTGCTACCTTGATTTATAGGGCCATTAAAATTCCTATAAAAATTTGGACCTCTTGCCTATCGTATTTCACCGCCCTTACTTGCATAAATTTCATAATGTATTTCATGTATCTATCTTGCGACACTACATAGATGAAAAAATCTCTTAACCTTTAATGGAAGGAAGCGCGGGTATTGGACAAGGTAACCATTTTGGTCGAACCATTACGTATCTTGGGCAATGAAGTTTAAAATGCGAGGAACCAGCGATGGCGCCAAGTTCAAGGTCCAATAGGACAAGTAAAACTTTGGATGTTCACGGGAAGATTATAAATACCATATATCAAATACTTAAACTTGTGCTTATTTTGCTTAGAAATTAAAACTATGTTGTATATATCTACTCTATTTTAGTTGGGTAACTAACACTATTATTTTGAACTATCACATGTAAATAAATTTTACTTTTTCGATACCAGCGATACCCATAAGATTATGATTTTCTCACTCTGTGATACATGATATGTTATTTACTTAACTCCAGCAGTACACTGGATACCAATATGAAATATGTTAACATTAACGTAATATGAATACTAATATGAAGTTTCAGTATTTGATTAACCTTACTACGAAATATAAATCATGAGTTATATTATGGATAAAGACATATATAATTTTGTTTCATTTGCATATCAAAATTATTGATGAGACTAAAAATAAAAGAATAGTTACATTCCTAATATGAAAACTAATAACATGAGTTGGATATGGCCAAATATGTTATACCTAGATAACATGTATGAGTTATACATAAGTTTTTTATTTGGAATATATCGGTGCATATGTTATGATGTATGGACAAGTGTTTACATTGTAGATAACATCGTTACCAAATGACCATGTGATGAAAAAAATTCAATAAAAATCAAGGCTCAATGAGGATTCCATGGTAGAGTGTTGAGCTTGTCCCACTAGGAGGGTGGAGGTGTTACCTACATTTATCGTCCAAAACACAGGTCATGGGAGGTTTTATGAGTCTAAATACTCCCAGACGTGCAATGATGAATGTCGGATGTCTTGTTGGAAATCAAGTAGATATAATCGACGTTGACACCCATAAGGTTAATGAATGGTTAAATCGATTATAGCGACATCATGGAATAGTCCACTAGAGGATGGATAGGATGGGAGCGGAGCATATTAGGAAGGATAGGATGATTCTAGAATAGCTTGAAAGTCGGATAGGGCATAAATTGACTATTAAAAGAATTATAACCGAGTAATTTCTCACAAATCTTAAAACCCCCTCACAAATATAAATGAAAATTCCAATCTGCATTCCATCCCTACATGCCTAGATAATTGTCGACATATTATATAAACCCTTAAATCTAGGACAAAGTTTCGAAGGGAGGATGTATGCGGCTCATTGAACTCAGTCTTGAATATCATGGTAATATTGGCATGTCTCTTATGTGAGACATGCATATGATATCTACATATGCATGCATCACATGCCTAATGAACTAGTAAATATGTTATTTGCTCATGAATAATTTCTAAATATGAGGTAGTAAACTTATTATTAAATTTCCTTAATCAAATACCTAACCCTCGTAAATAAAATGAATATATATATTAAGCGAGAGATAATAAAGGGTGTAGTTATTTTTTCCATAAGATTACCACCCCATACATATAAATATACCCAAGTACACAAATACATATATTGTAAATATATTCTAAATAAATTCATAAGTATAATTTAGATTTAGATTAAAGGTATAGATATTAGAAAAATTAAATGTTATTTAAACACTATAATACTACAGCTTTACTTAACATTTTACCCAAATTAAAATAAAACAACTTCTTAAATTGAATAATAGGTGATGTAACCCTATGATCTAAGTGTTATCAGACTCGATTAAAAAAAAAATGACAAGGCAATCACTACTTAACAAAATAATATCCTTAAGATGGTGAGCGAATGCGAGAAAGGAAAACCTCGTCTATTTAAAGAGGGAGGAGGTTTTTTTGAAGAAGAATTCATATTTTCGGAAACTAAAAGAAGGAATTTCTAAAGGTACTCATTGAAGGCTATGTTGAGCACAATTGTTCTTGAAGTTTTTGGGCACGGGGGCCAAAGTACCTCGAATTGGAATTACTTTGGGCTGAGTACTAAATTGGTGCTCAATTTGGCTAGGTGGTTTGGGTCATTTTGGAGTAGCAGGGAGTGGGAACAAAAATTCTTGTAAAAGAGACATCTTCAACCAACGAACTTTAGGTTAGTATTGCGAGTTAAATCGATAAATTCCATATGTGTATATATGTTGTAAAAATTAATTTGAGGTAGTACTAGTTACACCTATTAAATTACTAATTTGGGATTCCATAAACTTGTCATTTTATAGTTTTAATGTCATAGTCGGTAAATAATAAATCACAAAAATTTCGGGTTTCACGAAACACAACTACGAGGAGAAAGTCAATAGTCTTCATTGCTAGCAAATTTCCCGGAAGTGAATCAAAATAGAACAATGAAATAAAAATGAACAACTAATGCAACATGATGACATAGATTACGCAAACATTTTTCCAATTCACACCATGACCATTCATTAACAAATCCACAAAAGATCATGATGTTCGGTACTAGTCCACGATTCATTCTCTCGCGTATCTTTTGTAAAATGTCTTGAATGCGGGACTAGTAATTGACCAAGAGAATTTTGATGCTTGAGTAATTTGGTCTTATGAGTATGTGCGTATAGTTCAGTTCCATTGATCTGAATATGGACAAACTAGTTTTGTTGTGCTAGCATCCTCATCGATATGAAAAGAAAAGTGTGCTTGGGATTGTGTGCATAGATTTGAGTTGAACATCATGTTACATCAATGGTTTGTTTTAAGTGTTCTTCAACCAATATTATTCGAGGAACAAATTGTAAAGCATGGAAATCATCAAACACTTGAAAATAAATGTGCATCAAACAACAAAGACAAAATCCATTGATGAAGGACTTCACCCCTCACAGGCTACATCTCTTAGTCAGTCAAATTGTTAGAGAACTCTCGTATTCAATGTCAAAAGTACATATCAGTTTTCTACCAAATACATGTGGATATGCCCTTCAAGAACAATGTTCTTAAAGAACTCTCACAATATCGACAACAAAACATATCTCTGAAGATCACAATCTTTCAGTGAGCTAGAAGCCCCTCACATACACCTTTAATTCCACACTAAAGAATACAATAAATAAATTCATGAATAAAAGTCAAACCAAGAGGCCGAACCATGCTAGTCTGACTATTGCAAAAATATTTCTCGAGATTGGGAAAACCCTTCAAGGTCACCTCCATAACTCCATGATTCCAAAATTGCTTCAAACGTCCTAATTGATCCATACACCTTACTTGTCAAACACCCAATATGACCACCGAATATGTGCTCAATTCAATAAACATAGGTTACCAATGGATTCATAACATCCAAAAACCCCTAAGTAGCCTCTTTTGGCTCCTCATTTGGTATTCAAGTGAATCGGGCATTAGCCTCCTCTTCGGTGGCCACGAGCATCTTTAATCTTCAAATTTGGAAAATCACTTCGAGAAGTGCTCCTGTGCCTCTAAAACCTACACCAAGCGCTTAGAATATCCAAAAATTCATGGATCTACTTTTTTTGAGCCCAATTTGATCGAAATTTGCTGTTATGGCTCATTCAATTTTCCCTCATAAAAAACTCCTCTAGAACTAGAGCGACTCCGAGTTAACTCCTCCGGAGGCTTGGAGTCCACCGAAAAATGTGGAACTCCTCTAACCTTGCCAATATAAACTCGGATTAATTAATGGATAAGGTGAAGTTAATTGTGGCTTAACGCGCTATCTCCACATTTAATTAAATTTGCACTAACTTTGGACTAGCTTAATGTAGTGATTTAGGGGTTTGCGAAACCCAGTTATCACGAGTTTCATAAAACAGTGTCGACGTTTCGAATCCCAACGAGATCCATCTTGAGGACGAAGAGAAATGAATGAAGAGTGAAAGAAGGTCGCTAGAGGTAAAGGTATAAGTAGAGAAGGCCAATGATGATTTAGAGGAAGTAGACAATAAATTATGCTAATTAATTTAAAATAAATTTTTTTATTAATTTTTTTTAATAAATAATTAAATTTTATATTTTGAGTCATCTATATTAATTGAATTAATTCTAATTCTGAAATGACATCCTCAAATAAATTCTAATTTATTATAAATTTAATATTTAATATAAATTAATTACAATGTCTAAGTTTTATTAATGTAAGGGAATATAACACTAATATGACATGTTTTTTTATCTTAAAATATACCCTAAATATGTTACTAAATGAATTTTAATCAATTCTCATTAATTAAACCCTAATAAATTTCAGAATTTTTAAATTTTAAATTTCATATTAACTAATTCCTAATAAATTTTAATTCTAGAACTTTTATTTTTATTTTTATTTTATAATATCCCTAAAATAATAATTTAAATATTATTATACATTTAATATTGAATGACTAAAATTAATTTCAAAGACTCAATTTCTATTAAACTTCTAGAGCAACTAAAATCTAACCTAAGATAGTGTAATTAAATTATAAATGTAAGGAAATATAATAATTAACACTAATATGATATGTTTTATAATCCTAAAAATATACCTAAATATATATTTACTAAATGAATCTAATCAATTCTACATTAATTGAACCATAATAAATTCTAAATTCTAAATTTCATATTTGTTAATTCCTAATTAAATTAATTCTAAAACCTTTTTTTAAAAATTAGTTTTGAATTTTTTAATTATTAATTTACTCTTATAATAAATATTAATTAATTAATAATTTTTATTAATAGAATAAAAATTAATTAATAAAAAAAATAATTATTACGAGTGAGTGGAATAATAAAATTTACGAACCGACACGACCCTAAACAAAGTTAACTAAAAAGGAAAGAGAGGCATGAAGCACTGCAAAATTATACCTTGGATGAGGACAAATATAAGGAGCAAATTTGTCTAATAAGAGGTCTCAAGTGTCACTAATCTCGAATCCACTCCGTCCCTATTGATGTTATGCGGGTATTTTATAATCTCGACGCCTCTCTAATCTTACGTCTCGATAGTGTTCCTCCCTTGCAATGAATCTAGCATCCTCAAGGCGTAAGTGATGTTTTGTTTGAGGAGTGATCAGCAAAGGCGAGGTTCGGGAATCGCTCTATGTAATATCGGCACCATGCTCTTTCGGACGCTTGAAGGGGCGCCCACGATTTCTCCAATATAAAATCTTCCCACAAAGAGCAGGTCAATCTTGTAAACACCTTTATTGCCCCTCACTTATGCTATCTTTAACTAAGCACATATTTTGTCTAATGGTTCACCTTTACTAAGGGTGATAACGAAAATGTTTCTCTTTCCCAAAACCACCGGCAATTTTATCTGTCACACTTTTAATGTATGGCCTGACCATTTCACCCCTCTCTTGAGGATCATGGCGATTTCATGGACACGAAAACACTTTTTCTCTGTTTGTAGCTTTCTGATTTCCCTTTCCTTATACCCTATGCCCAAGAAAAATAGATGTTAGGTGAAGAGTTCTTCCTCTAGGTGCTCCTTATGCGATATTCTCAAGGCTCTTGCATAAAGTGTTAAGGACACCAAATTTTTGAGTAGGGTGATGGTAAGAATCAACGTGAAGGTAGGCGTCGGTATGGGGTTTTTCTTCCAAAAAACTTAATGCCCTAGTTAATTTTAGTCATTAAATATTGAATATATAATAATAACTAGGTATTATTTTAGGGACATTATAAAAAAAAAAAAGTTTTAGAATTAAAATTTATTAGGAATTAATTAATATGAAATTTAAAATTTAAAAAATTTGAAATTTTGGGTTAATTAATGAGAATGATAAAAATTCATTTAGTAATATATATTTAGGTATATTTTTAAAATAAAAAAAATGTCATATTAGTGTTATATTCCCTTACATTAATAAAACTTAGAAATTGTAATTAATTTTAGACATTAAATATTAAATTTATAATAAATTAAAATTTATTTGAGGGATAATATTTTAGAATTAGAATTAATTCAATTAATATAGATGAAGCTCAAAATATAAAAATTTAATTATTTATTAAAATAAATTTTTTTTAATAAAATAAAATTTATTTTTTAAATTAATGCTTATAATTGTTAATAGAGCTCTCTAAATCATCATTGGCCTTCTCTACTTATACCTTGACCTCTTACTGACCTTCTTTCACATTCATCATTGATTTCTTGCCCTAAAGATGGATCCTCGTTGGGATTCGAAACGTCCTTAATTGTTTTGCTTGATATTTGTGGACCAGTCCGGTTTCTACAAATAACAACAACCATATAAGTTTAGGGGCCAGTTTGGGGGTTAAAAAATCATGGTTCGTATTTTTAAACACACATTTAGTTGGAGCTCCACACCAGGAGTCATGGTGTATGGTCCTATGGACCCGAGGCTGGCCCCTCTTTTTCCCCACCATCATACATTACACTCCATAAAATAAGCGTAATTACTATGTGTTAAGAACTACTCGTGTGGCATGACGGTATGTCTTAAGCATGTTGTGGGGGAGCTCGTGAGGTCGAAACAAGACCTCTACCATCCTACAATATAAAATTTTACCATACAATATAATATGATTCAACCTTTGGGAGGGGACAAGTGGCAGCCCACGGCTACACCATGTGTCCTCTTCCCATTCGACTCATTTAACTGTGATAAAATGTTGACAATGCACCAAAATTTCAACCAACCACTAGTTGACACTTGTCGGCATGCGGTCGACAAATTGGAGGAATATTCTAGGAATATTCCTTGCAATATTCTTTTTTTCTTATTGAGCTTCCCAATCATCATCCCATCAATTAAATGCAAATTTTCGTTGTTTGTAAAAATGGACAACGAGCTCTTAATTTCACACATACGAAGTAAGTTTTTCGATGAAACGAAGTGCCTTGGAATCAAGTTGATGAGACCTATCCGGTCGTTTAGGTTTGAGTGATTACGAGAACTTTGAATTTTTAGCTTAAATTTGAGCTCATGATCATATCTTGCCAGCGAAAGTCATTTGGTCACAAAAGTTGATTTTCATCTATATAGCAATTGAAAGTAAAATTCCTTCATTATTCTAAAATCGACCTATCATAATTTTAAGTGCCTTGACAACTTTTTTCATGCTAAACTTGAACTCTAACTTGACCAACGGTTTCAAGTTGATTGTTATCCTTGACTTTTCCATGTCGTTATCACCATGCATAACAACATCCTTCCAAAGAAGAATTCAATGGTGTTTATCTGTAAAAATCCTTACTAAGAATAAAATCCAAAGACTTTGACATAAACCAATACAAGATTCACATGGTGAATACTTCTAGAAATTAGTGTTTGGTCACATTTGTACATACAAAATATCGGCACCACTACTCATACAATAATTTTCAAAAATGCTTCTAGACATGTTAAAGAGAAATGAATTTTACAACATGGAGAACTTGACACCCAAATTTTCCATTTTCCATTTACTAACAACCAATCCAAACTAGCATAAACATGCTAAAGAAAATATTGTTGCATGTAAGTGATTTATTCATGAATTATCACTTTTAGAAATTACCCACTATGGGGATATGAAATAGTGCAAACAAAGACTTGCAATCTTCAACTAGACAAATAGTACGAGCAGTTCTTACCCAACATGGTAACTAAGCCCTCTATTTGAAATTTTATTTCTTTGAAGGCATTTACTTCATGTTTGGTCGCATTTGCGCCACTTTTGGTTGTCGCTTCCTCTGCATTGCTTGCATGACTTTCTTGCCATTACCATGATGAAGTTGCGAAACAATTTCCAACACTTCCTCGATCAATGCGCAACGATATTGCAGTGAGTGCAAAATTCCGTTTGAGCTTTTCTTAACTCACATGCCTTTTTCTTTGATTGAGTTTTCCTCTTCTCGTTCTCAATCTCAAGAGACATAAACATCTTATTGATGATGGCTTTTATTTTGTTGCACTCATCTACACAATGGTTAAGTAAATGAAAAAAATGCATGGAGAAATTCTCCTCAACATGTCACTCAAATCAGCAAGTTGTTTCCTTTGGAAGCATCTAAATGAACGAGACTGAGTATACCTTTTCTTGGCATACTTTGGCTTATACTTCCTAAATTATGAACTTGCACTTAATAGAAGAACTTGAATCAACTTCTTCTTCAGCACTGCATCTCTCTCTAGAGATACCTTCAAGTCTCTTTTATATTTATAGAACCAAGCGAGGTACTAGTTCCATATGAAAATTCCAACACCTTGCCTTCTCATGTCCTCTTTTGTGGCGGAAAGGTACATGATACACAATATACGCTCATTAGAATACCATTATTAAGTGCAACATAACCCAGGCCTTAATACATAGGTCTCTCTTTTACCTCTATTTGGTTCTTGATACCTTGTTGATTCAAACCAAGACCTAAGCCCTTCCTTGCAACCAGCTTACCAAGATCTTAGACCCAATGCCTCTGTTGTGTATTTCAAAGTACGGAAAAGAATTTAAATTAATAGATGCATGTAAATAAGGGAGCATATTCATTCTCACCATTTGCCTCATATCTTGATTGAGGAAAAAATATGGTTTCTTCTCCTTTATGATTCTAAAGGTGTCCTCTTAGACTCTTTTGTTCTCTTCTTTGACTCCTTAAATGAGGTGTTGATTTGCTTTGATCCTCCACTTCATGTGGAAAAAAGGCACAAACATGTTCATATTCCATCTTGGAAGGACTTTCCTAAATTAATATTTTGCATCAAAGTTGTAGAAAAATACGAAGTTTGTGGAGAAGATGGTGGTTTATCGCCATTGTTTTTACCTTCTTCCCGCTGTTTGGAGAACCTTCTCCTCTTTAAGATCTAGAGCCTTAACCTTGCAATTTTGATATCCTCTCTTCATGGGGACCCTCTACCATTTCTAACATGTCCCAAATCCTTTTTGAAGCTTTCATATTTTTAGAATTGTAGGCTCTCCTCCTTGAGACATCTTCACCCCTGACCTCGGGAATCTCTAGAGGTGAAAGTTGAGGTGGAGCTTGTGGCAACTCTTGCCTCCTTCTCCTTGTTCCCACTTAGGAATCTGCACCAATAATTTTTCCTTCTCCTCTCTGGATTTTTAACCTAATCATTTTCACACTCTTTGCACAAGAAACACAAGATAATTAACGGTAGCTCTGATACCAACTTGATCTGAATATGGAAAAACTAGTTTTGTTGTGGTAGCTTCCTCCTAATAACGAGAAAAGTGTGCTTAAGGATTGTGTGCATAGATTAAGTGAGCTGAATAGCAAGTTACTTCAATGGTTTTCCTTTAGTGTGCTTCAACCGGTATAATTACATGAACAAATTGTAAAGCATGAAATCATCAAACAATTGAAAATAAATGTGCATAAAATAACAAGACAAAAGCCATTGATGAAGGTTCACCTCTTTGGGGGTACATCTCCTAGTCTGTCAACATGACTAGACCTCTCTTGTATTTGGTGTAAGAAGTACATATCAATTTTCTTCCAAATAAAAATGGCCATTACACCCTCAAGGTGATGTTCTTCTATAAATAACTCTCACAATATAAGAAACGCTAACTATCTCCTACAAATATGATATTCTTTCACCAGGTGAGCTCTAGAAGCCCCTCACATACACCCTTCAATTTGACACTAAAGAATACAATAAATAAATTCATGAATAAATAATTCAAACTAGATTTGAACCATGATGGTCACCATTGCTTTGCAAAAATATTTCTAGAATTGAGAAGCCCCACAAGGTCTCACTCACTTTCTCAACAACTTCCAAAACTACTTCAAACATTTGATTGATCCATACCAAATACTTTGTGTCAAACCTGCCATGTATTACTGAATATGTGCTCAATTCAGTGGCAATTTGCAGTGGATTCAAATAATACAAAAACCCCCTAAGTAGCCTCTTCGGCTCTTCATTTGGTCTTAATTGAAGCATATGTGGCCTCCTCTTGTGGTGGCCCTCGGAATATTTAATCTTCAATATGGAAAAATCACTTCCGAAGTGCTCCTCGCCTCTGAAACCTACACCAAAATGTTTTAAGAATATCCAAAAATTCTAGGATAGACTCTTTACGAGCCCCGATTTGGTTATGGCCCCTATGATTATGGCTCATTCAATGTTTCTCACGAAAACTCCTCTAAAATAAGAGCGACTCTGATGCTCCGCGAGGAACTAGAGTTACGCCAAAAATGGTGGACTGCAAACTTCATTACCAAGATAAACTTAGATGAATTAGTGGATAAGGGGAATTTAACTATGGCTTAATGCGATAACTCCACACTTAATTAAATCCTCACTAACTTTGGATTAGTGCTAATGCGATGATTCGAGGTTAATAAATCGTGGTTAAATTTTTAAACAGCTGGTGGTGGTTGGAGCTCAACGAGGTCATAGTGTATGGTCCTATGGACCGGTGTTAGCCCCTCTCCCTTTTTCCCTGCTATTATACATTACACTCCATAAAACAAAGATATAGTCCTTATGTGCTAATAAATACTCGTGTGGGCGTGGCGCCTGCCTTTGCACGTCTTTGTGGGGAAGGTCGTGGGTTGAACTCGACCTCCACCCATCCTCATAGATATAAAAATTTTACCATACCATATAATATGATTTTACCTTTTCAGGGGCACGTGACGGCCACAGCTGCACCACGTGTCCTCTTCATTGGCTCAATAGAACAACTAATAAAATGCTAACAACGCGCCAAAATTTCAACCAACCACCCGGTGACACTTATCGGCACATGATTCGATGGCCCCGGAGGAATATTATAGGAATATTCCTTGGAATATTGTTTTTTTTCTAGCGATTCTACACGATCATCATCACAATCAGTGTTTTGCACAAATTTTTAGCGAGCAAGCTCTAAATTTCACATCATGGATTCGGTTTTCGATGAAATGAAGTGCAGTAATTTGGGCGATGAGACCTATCTAGTTGTTTATGTTTCGAGTGATTTAGATAAATTTATTTTGAAGCAGAATTTGAGCTTAGATCATATATCCCCAGCGAAAGACTTTTTTTCTCAGTTCATTTTCATCTAGTTTAGCAATTGAAGAAGTCTGAGTTCCTTCATTCTTCTAAACTCAACCATATCGAAGTTTGAAGTACTTACTGACGACTCTTTTTCATGTTGAAATTAGTATGTGCTTGACCAACGATTTCAAGTTGATTGTTCTCCTCGACTTTTCCATGTTGCTATGACCATGCACAAAAAAATCCTTCAGGGAATAATTCAATGGTGTTTATCTACAAAAATAATTATGGAGATAAAATCAAAATACTTTGACATAAACCAATACAAGGCGCAAGGTGAATACTTGTATAAATTGATTGTTGAAAACATTTTCATACAAAATATGTTGCCACTACTCATACAATAGTTTTCAAAATGTTTTTAGAGCATAATCAAAGAGAAAATCATTTTACAACATGGAGAACTTGACACCCAAATTTTCCATTTCCATTGACTAACAACCAAGCCAAACTAGCATAAACATGCTAAAGAAAACATTTTGCGAGGGTAAGTGATTTATTCATCAATTATCACTTTACAAATTACCCACTATGGGGATATGAAACTAGTGCGGACAAAGAAGTACAATCTTCCATTGGACAAATAAGTCGGAATAACTATTACCCAACATGGTAACGAGAACCCTCTGTTGAACTTTTCCTTATTTTTAAGTTGCTTCATTGATGCTCGCATCTTGCGCCACTTTTTCTTTTGTCGCTTCCTCTTCGGTGCTTGCATAAATTTCTTGCCCTTACCGGGATGAAGTTGTCGAAATAATTTCCAACACTTCTCGATCTAATTCCCATTGGTATTTTAGTTTGTACAAAAAGTTCCTTTGAGCTCTTATAATCTTACATGCCTTTTTCTTTGATTGATTTTTTACTCTTCTCATTCCTAAATCTCAAGAAACCCCTTAAACATATTCTTTGAGATGGCTTATATTTTTACATACGCACTTATTTACCAATGGTTAGAATAAATGAAAAGTGCATGGAGACATTCTCCTCAACATGTCCTCAAATCAACAAGTTGTTTTCCTTTAGGAGAAGCATTTAAATTAACGAGGACGAGTATACCTTTTCTTAGCGTCCTTTGGCTTATGATTCCTAGATGATGAACTTGCATGAGAGAATAACTTGAATCGGCTTCTTCTTCAACTTTTTCATCTCTGCATGTGGAGATACCTACAAGTCTCTTTTGTATTTAGAGAACCAAGCGGGTACTAGTTCCGGATAAAAATTCCAACATATGCCTTCTCACGTCTCTTTTGTGGTAGAAGGTACATGATACACAATAGATGTCATCGAGAAGACCATTCTTTTGGTGCAACATAACTGACCTTCATACTTAGTTCTCTCTTTTACCTCCATTGGGTTCTTGATGCCTTGTTGATTAACTTCAAGACCCTAAGCCTTCCTTGTAACACATCTTCTCCCGAAGTTTAGACCCAATGCCCCTGCAGTTATGTCTTTGAGCTAAAAAATAATTTACATTAACATATGCATGTAAATAAAAGACATATGCATTCTCACCATTGTCTCATACCATGATTGAGGCACAAAGATGGTTTCATAATCCTTTTCTAATTCTTAAGGTCTCCTCTTAGAATTTATTTTCTCTTCTTTCGGCTCCTTAAAATGAGGTGGCGATTGAGCCATCCTCCACATCATGTGGAAAAAAATTACTGTAAACATGTCCATCTTCCATTTTTGCGGGACTTTCCTAAATTAACATGTTACATCCAAGTTGTAGAAAAGTATGAAGTTTGTGGAAGATGGTGGTTTATCACCATTACTTTTACCTTCTTCCTTTGCTAAGAGAACCTTATCCTCTTGAATATCTGAGCCTTCACCTTGCGATTGCTTAGTTCCTCTATTCATAGAGGACCCTCGCCATTCACGACATGTCCCAAAAATCCTTTTCGGATCTTCCATCTTTTTCGACATTGTAGGCTCTCCTCCTTGAGACATGCTTATTGAAGCCTCGAGAATCTCTAGAGGTGAAACTTGAGGTGGGTTGTGGAAACTCTAGCTTCCTTCTCCTTGTTCCCACTTAGGAGTCTGCACCAACAAGTTTTTTCCTTCTCCTCTATGGAGTTTTAACCACTGTAAGAATTTTCACACTCTTTGCACAAGCAACACAATCTAACTTGATAAACCGATGGCTACGATACCAACTTGATCTGAATATGGAAAAGCTAGTTTTTATTGCTAGCTTCCTCATCACTATAAAAGAAAAGTGTGCTTATGAATTGTGTGCATAGATTTGAAATTTGAATGTAAAGTTACTTAAATGGTTTTCTTTTAAAGTGTGCTTCAACAATTCCATGAACAATTGTAAGCATGAAATAATCCAAACGATTGAAAATAAATGTGCATAAAATAACAAGATAAAGCCATTGATGAAGGAGTTCACCCCTCACGGGCTACATCTCCTAAATTATTCGACGAGATAGACATCTCTTGTATTCATGTAGAAGTACATATCACTTTGTTGCCAAACACAAGTGGCTATTTCCCCCTTCAAGGTAATGTTTTTAATAAATAACTCTCGCAATATAAAGTAACATAAATCACAACATATATGAGATTATTTCACTAGTGGGGAGACACAAATCCCCTCACATACACCCTTCAATTCGACATAAAGAATACAATAAATAACTTCATGAATAAATCGGTCAAACCAAAGTTGAACCATGATGGTCATAGCTATTGCAAAAAGCTTTACGGAATTGGGAAACCCCCTCTGGTATCCTACTCAACAACTTCCAAAGCTGCTTTAAACATCACAGTTGATCCATACAACTTACTTATCAAACCTACAATATGACCTTGAATATTGCTCCAATTGATAAAAAAATTTACCAATGGATTCATAGAGATACAAAAACCCCTAAGTAGTCTCCTGCGGCCCTTCATTTTGGTCTTCGGGTGAAGCGTATGTGGCCTCCTCTTTTGGTGGCCCTCGGGATATTTAATCTTCAAAGTGGAAAGAAACACTTGCGAAGTGCTCCTATGCCTCTAAGATGCGCACCAAAAATGCTAAGAATATCCAAAAATGCTAGGATAGACTCTTCCCAGGCCCAATTTGATAGAAATTTTCTCAAGTTATGGCTCATTCAATGTTTTCCTATGAACACTCCTCCTAAGCAGGAGCAACTCAAATTAATTCCACCATAAGCTGAGTTACTTGCCAAAAATGGTGGACTTTGCCAACTTAATTGCCAAGATATTAAACATGGATTAATTAGTGGATAAATTGGAATTTAATTATGACTTAGCACGCTAACTCTTCACTTAATTAAATCCACACTAACTTTGTATTAACGCTAATGCGATGATTTTAGGGGTTAATAAATCCTTGGTTAAATGCTTTAAACTTTGCGCATTTGGTTGGAGCTCTGTGAGATCACGGTGTATGGTCCTATGAACCGAGGTTGGCCCCTCTTTTCCACACTATTATACATTACACTCCATAAAACAAAGGCGTATTCCTTATGTGATAAGAACTACTCGTGTAGCGTGGCGGGTATACGCTTGTGCGTCTTGTAGGGGAGGTCATGGGGTCAATGCTAACCTCCGCCCATCCTCAGATATAAAATTTTACCATACAATATAATATGGTTGACCTTTGTGAGGGAGCTGTGGCGACACTGGATACACCACGTGTCCTCTTCCCATTGGCTCAATCGAACGGCCAATAATATGCGACAACACACCAAAATTTGAACCAACCACAAGGTGACACTTATCGGCCACATGATTCGACCAGAAACTGGAGGAATATTTTTTTTTATTAGTACGCACGGTCATCATCTTGTCCAGTGCCGCACAAATTTTAGGTGTACGTAAAAACAAACAACAAGCTCTAACTTTCACATATGAAGTCGAAATCAAGACAGCCAAGTTTGTATCCATTCCTCCCAGGTTTTCGAGCGATTAGGAGAATTTTGATTTTTGAGCTTAAGAATTTGAGCTTTTGATCATATATCACAGAGAAAGACTTTTGTTCTCAAAATTTCATTTTCATTTGTTTAGCAATTTAAAGTACGGTTCCTTCATTCATCTGGCTTCCGACCATATCGAGAAGTTTGAAGTGCACGACAACTCTTCTTCATGTTGAACTTGAAGCATGTGACTAACGATTTCCGTTGATTGTTCTTCTCGACTTGTCCATGTCGCTATGACCATGCCTAACAACATCCTTCCCAAGAATAATTCAATGGCGTTTATCGGCCAAAATTCTTACGGAGGATAAAATCCAAAGAGTTTGGCATAAACCAATCTTGAAAGTACACATCGTAGGCTACTTGTATAAATTGAGTGTTGAACACATACGTACATACAAAATATGTTACCACCTACCCATACAATGATTTTAAAATTCTTTCGACATAATCAAAGAGAAATGCATTTTACAACATAAGAGAACTTGACACCAAAATTTTCTATTTCCATTGACTAAAAACCAATCCAAACTAGCATAAATGTCTTAAAGAAAACATTGTTGCATGTAAGTGATTTATTCATGAATTATCACTTTTACAAATTACCCACTGTAGGAATATGAAACTAGTGCAAACAAAGATGTACAATATTCAACTACACAAATAGTACGAACAATTTTTACCCAACATGGTAATGAACCCTCATTTGAACTTTTCCTTCTTTGAAGGCTACTTCATGGATGATCGTATCTTGTGCCACTTTTGCTTTTGTAGCTTCCTCTTCGAATTGCTTGCATGAATTTCTTGCCCTTACTAGGATGAAGTTGTGGAAAATTTTTCCAACGCTTCTCATTCCAATGCCCATTGATATTTCGGTGAGTCTGAAATTTCCTTTGAGCTCTTTTTAAGCTTACATGTCTTTTTCTTTGATTGAGTTTCTATCTTCTCGTTCTCAATCTCAAGAGACATAAATATCTTCTTGATGATGGATTTTTATTTTGTCGCACTCATCTAGAAATGGTTGGGAATAAATGAAAAAAATGCATGGAGACATTCTCCTCAACATGTCACTCAAATCAAGAGGTTTTTTCCTTTAGGAGAAGTATTTAAATGAACATGACAACTATACATTTTCTTGACGTCCTTTGGCTTATGATTCCTAGATGATGAACTTGTATGAAAGAAAAAGAGAAGAACTTGAATCGACTATATTCCAACTTTTTCATCTCTCTCTAGAGATATCTTTAAGTCTCTTTTGTATTTAGAGAGCTAAGAAGGTACTAGTTCGAGATGAAAATTCCAACACCTTGCCTTCTCATGTCCTCTTTTGTGGCGAGGAAAGGTACATGATACACAATAGTTAGTTGTCATCGGAAGACCATTCTTGGTGCAACATGTTTTCCAAAGCCTTCATACTTAGGTCTCTCTTTTACCTCTATTAGGTTGTGATGCCTTGTTGATTAACTTCAATACCTAAGCCTTCCTTGTAACACATCGTTTCCAAGATTTTGAATTACTTTGTCTCTGTTATGTATTTCAAAGGTTGAAAAAGAATTTACATTAACGGATGCATGTAAATAAGGAGCATATGCATGCTCGCCATTTGTCTCATCTCTTGATTGAGGCACAAATATGGTTTCATACTCCTTTCTCATTAAAATTGTCCTCTTTTGACTCTTTTGTACTCTTCTTTCAACTGCAGCAAATGAGGTGTTGATTGAGCCTCATCCTCCACATAATGTGGTAAAAAGGTGCAAACATCTCCACCTTCCATCTTGGAACACTACAAGAAAAGACCCTCCTAGAGGAGGTTATAAAGGAGGTTTTTGGTGTTATAAAATTGGCCAAAATTGTCAAAAACACATTTTCTACAACATTCGTTTACGGTTACAAAGGTTTTGGCGAATATTTTAACGAAAATTTCAACACATCTAAAAAAAATGGTCGGCGGAAAGGTTATTACGGGGATGTTTTCATCGGTGTGCTACCAAGGTGTCAGCGCACCCGGTTCGTGTCATATAGATGGTGGCTGAGCGGTCGAGAGGTCCCTACACCGGCCCATCGAGTCCCAAGCACTTGCTTGGGTGCCTTGTTGGTGATACGATACATGGGGCCGTTATAATTTGTTTTGGGATTTGTGCGGTGAGTGCTATGGGTGGTATCAGCATAGCCGGTATGTAGTCTTATAGAAATGCACCGATGCGCGGTATCGGACAAATGCACCAAGTGTTCTAATTCGTATTGGTATTTTTGCGGTGACCATAGGTCATGCAAATACTATAGGTGTGCGATCTCACATAAACACATCGATGCGCGATGTCGCATAAACGCCCTTAAGATTTATAATTGGTATTGGTATTTGTACGGTACCCATAGGTCGTAAACGCACCGGTGTATAATAATTGAGACACACTAGTGCTCATTTTGTATTTTTAGAAACAACACGACACATGTGATGCGGTGTATGGTGCACTAGAAATTCATTATTCATGAAAGTTCGACATATCTTATAAAAATATTCATATTAATTAAATTTTTATTAATGCATTTGAATGTGATGTTGGGATTAATTTGTTATATCATATCATTAGATTTCACATCTCTTCATTATAATATTTAGTCATCCATAAATTTAATCAGTGGTGTTACATTTCATAGCGACAATGGAGAACGCAATAGAATAAATTAAAACATATTTTATTATATATATATATATATATGTGAATAAGATAGTCTTTGTCATACAAAATGGGACAATTATTGGTATCTCTTTGTATTTCAATTGGGACACTATGTCTATTACATTAAACATAATGTTTGATTTCACAAAAAAATATTTCAAAAAATACAACGCCTTGCTTTGATATCCAAACATAATGATCATCATTCTTTGCTTGAATTGTTGTCATTACTCGAGCTACTTCCATGACTTGGGTTATTTTTAGGAATGTTTTGTTTGTAGTGTTGATTGTTTTCTTCTTATTCACCTTCCATCTACAAACATAAAAATAAACTGTAATGAGTGTATATACATTGGTGAGAATATTGAAAATTGGAATATTAAATAATATACATCAATGTAAATCGAAAAGAAATGACGTACCATAGCAAAATTTGACTCATAAACTGTACACATTCTTTCAAAACCATGTACTATGCCATCTTTCATGATTTCATCTGTTGGCGCAGTTCCATACTTTGTTTCTTGCAAGTTTTATACCCCATAATAAATAATATATTTAATATAAAAGATTTATTTGTTCTATTAATTATAGCCAGAGCTAAGTAAAACAAGATCGATAGATGCTTAAAAATTCCACAATTAATTTCTGATATGCCAACATATACTCACAACCCATATTTAATCCAATCTCCATCAATTCGTCTGATGGTTCTTCTTTGTATGTTAGCACCTGTTTGAAGACATTCAATGATGATTTTTGTAAAACAACTTAAAATATACAAAAATGAAATCTAGTTAAGTTGTTATAAGGAAGTAAAAATTACTCACAAACTTAGATATCAACCCTTTTCTTCCTTGTCGTCATGTTTTATCTGCTGAATGGGTTCCATTTTCTTTTCTTTTTTGCAAGAAAATACTTGAAAATTAATATTTAATGCTAAATTGTTTGTTTATTGTACCTAATGATCAAAAAATTCAATGATTACATATTACTTTTGAAGCACATTGTTGTTTGAGATAGCTCCTCCTATGATGCAATTTTTTCCATTTCTTTGACCATATCCTTGTACACCTTTTTGGACATTCCTACTGGCATATTTCTGATATCAGCTCGTTCATCTTTTGAGATTTTCATAATCTTCCTAAAAAGTTAACATGACAATAAACTATTTAATTTTTATATTGATATATGAAAAGTAAATATAACAAAAGTGATATTTATAAATAATTCTAGAAAAACATTTAAAGGAATATTGCTTTTTCATTCCTTCCTTTTTGTTCTTGTAGGTTTTTGCTATTAAAAGTCTGACATGTTTCATTGACCAATTCTCTGGAAACTCTTCCTGTAATTTAGATAAAATTTGGTTCTTGGAATCATTGGATTGATTTTTGTATTGTAAGTGGAAAGAACGTCTATACATTCATTCCACTAGATCCCTCAAACTTTTGTACAAGTTCTTCCCCCTTTCGTTAACCTCCACCACCACTCTAGATGAGCTAAGGAACAATTCATTTTCATTTGCATGTTCTATTTTTTTTCTTTTCTTAGAACAACAATCCTTTTCTGAGTTGTTGGTCCCTATAAAACATTAAACAGATGTGAATTAATAGATTGTTTGAAAAATGTTATCTAATAATTTTAAGTATATTATTAATGAAAATTAAAAAAAACTCATATTGGATCGATAGTATTTTTTCATTCACCTAATTCATCCTTTTTCAATTTTTCCATGAAGATTTTACGCTCCTCTGGTCCTAGATAAGAAATAATCTTATCGAGCTTTGTCTTTTTGTGGCTCTACATGATACACAGTAAACAATACATATTAGTTAAACTTACATATAGTTCAAAAATAATATTTTTTGTAAAGAATTTATAAAGAACTTGCATTTTTCGCTTTTCTTGATGTGTTATCATTACTTTTGTTACTTGATCTATTGTCAGCCATTTCTTTATCAATATGAAACCTATACCATATCATTCATTAATATATTTTATAAATAAATTGTCAACTTTTTAGGTTAAAAAAAAAATATCAAGAAACTGGTGCGCTTTTCATGGTGTACGCACTGACGTCGGTGCGTGGTGGTCTTATAAACACACCGCTCAAATAGTATAAAACACCATACGTTGTTCTATTGAAACAATGAGCATCGAAGTGCATTACATGTCAACCACCATACCGATTAACATAGAAAAAAAAATAATAAAAATAGTCTGGTGTTAGTTTTTGTAGCATATGGTGTCATGCCGGAGACCCCAGGTCTGGCTTCTATTCTTATAACCGGTCTCGTGCGAAACGGACCACCATATGGTGCTCTCTATGAACTAGGAGACCCAGTGCAGTGTGTTATATGTTACATGGGGCACCGATTAACACAATAAAATAAAAAATTGCGAAATAGCACAAGTGCGGTGTGCCGTAATGAAATAGTGCACTGGTGCCCTATTTTACATATGGTGCACTAATTAAAAAAAAATGTTTTTAAATTTTTTATCACACAAGACATTCACGGTGCATTGGGATAATCCGGCCACACCATTGCGTAGGTTACATGGCGGGTGCACGATTAAAAAAAACTTTTTTTTTAAATTCCATAAAGAACCGACATGGATTGGGATCCGAAAATGAAAGTCATCCCATGGGTTGGATGTCATAGGCCTATATATAGCAATACAAACTCTATAAATCTAAAATTTAAAGCCCTAATTATAAAATCATAGAAACATGGAGAAGAAAGGGCAGAAACAAAAAGAATGAAGGTTTTAGGGTAAAAATGGAATTTTTTATTTTTTATTTTCATTTGTTATTTATTATTTTTATTTTCTGAAAATGAACAAAAAATTGAAATTTTTTACTTACTACGTAAAAAAAACTGTAGAAAAAGTAAAAAACAATAAAAGTTAATCATGAGATCTTTTGAAATCCTATGCTACAGGGTTTGAATCACGAGAGGTTTGAAATTATGATTGTCTGAATAGTTCTCTTCGAAAGTATTTCACTGCTCCACAATGCTCTCATGATCTCTTGCTCTAGGCATGTCTCATGCAAATCTCTGGATGATTTCTTTTGCAAAAATAGTGAAATAATGAAAAGTGTTTAGTATTTAAAGAATTGTTTTATGAAATTAGATTTTCGAAAATATTTTTCCGTCCATTTTTCAATTTACCACTTTTTTTCACTTAAAGAAAATAGAGTTGCGCTTTTTTTATTTGTGGTTATTCGTCGTCGGTGCGTCACTTAATAGCACTGCACTGGTGCGTCTGTTTATATCACGACATCAGTGCGCAGTAAAAAAAACTCACTGGTGCAGTAATATGTACATTAGCACGGATAACAAGAAGTCCATTTTACGGCATTGAAACTACTTTTAGGTGTGTGCACCAAAATTTATTGTTGATTTTGCTTAAATGCAAGGAGAAAATATCATAATTATATCAAATGGACAATTCTTCAAAATCCATATCGTTCCATAATATTTCTCAAATCCCATCGTGGAGTTCTCCCTATCCATCTCGAGACACAATATTTACTTCAGATTTTATTTATATTTTAATTATCTAATTAAATTTATGTTTTTTATCAATTCAATCATACGCAACAATAATTAGAATTTTAGAATGTATAAAAATTTATAGGTTAGATCGGATCGAGTCGGGATTGAGATACTTTAGTATTCAAACATCTCAAATCATTGGAAGCTCTTACTCGGGGAGTAACCTCTTAGCAAGGCATTTTGGTAGATGAAAATGAATGACCTTCACCACCTTCAATTGTAACAATATTGCATCTTCTAGCCACAATCTTGGGACAATGATGGTAATAATTATAATTGTTGGTATATTGATTAATGTAATTATTTCAATGTCAAACCAATTAATCATGCAATATTGTCAACGTGATTACTAATTGATATCATATATTTTGTACTAATCTATATTCAAATATATATATATTTTTTAAAATTATTAGGATTCTAGTGATGATGAGTGACCTACCTAACATATTCCATTGCACCTCACGATAATGTCAAATCGAGAGAAGACTAAATTAAGAGAAAAAATCGGAGATGAACGATACCAAGAATGGTTGAATCAACCATCGATTCAATTCTCGCTACGTCCAGATTCACTAATTAGGAATGACTACATCAATAGTAGTTCTTCACAAGGTGGCAATGGAGGAAATCAAATAGAGGTTGTTATGGATGATTACTTAAGGGATACGACTTCCATGGAGACAATGTTGTTAGATGCATTCCAAAATAATGATCAACTACGGGATGATGCTCATATCGCTGACACCTTTTTCGAAAGCCTTAAATTTGCTTCCACGACCCCTATATTTGGACTTGGTGGTCAGTCAAAGTCTACCTAGTTGGGGACAACGATGTTACTGTACAACTTGAAAGCAAATTTTGGCTTATTGAATGCATGTTTCTCAGAAATTTTGAGGTAAGTTACCATAAAGTTCTCCCTTATATAAATTTGAGAAATATAATCAGTACACAATGAAAATTACAAATAGTTAATTTTATGAACGTTAATATTTATATTGGCATTAATGTACATTTATTAATATTTTCCATGATTACCAACTACAGGTTATTCAAATATAAGGTTCTTCCGAGCGATAATGTCTTGCCCAATAACTGCAGAGAGGCAAAGAAATTGTTGAAAATGTTAGGTGTTGAGTACATATCATATCATGCATGTCCAAATGATTGTATTCTATATAGATAAGAGGGGAAGTATGCGAGAACAACAAGAAAAAGAGATATGTCGGAAATGTGGGCATGGCAATTACTGTGAATAAGAAAGAGGGTAAATCACGTGGTCCTCCTTTTAAGATATTGAGGCACATGCCTATAATCCCAATGATTCAAAGGCTCTTTCATTGAAAAGAATTAGCTATGTTGCAGGGATGGCATGCCTCACACATAAGTGAGTTAGGAGTTATGTGAATCCCAACAGATTCAATAGCGATGAAGCATATAGAAGATACATGGCCCGAAAAATTAAAGGATGAAGTATAAATTCTACGACTCAGCATAGCCATGGATGGCGTCAACCCATATTCCCTCCAGAACACCAATTATTCTGTTTTGCCTATAGTAGTGATCAATAAAAATACCCCCCATGGTTGTCCGTGAAGAATGAACATCTTATGTTGGCTCTTATAGTCCCTGGTAGAAGACAAGTGAAGAATATGGATGTCTACTTACAACCACTGGTAGATGAATTGAAGGAATTATGGGATGGGATAAATGTAAATGATGTATCAAGACCCATCGCAGCAAAGAGGATTTTTACGTTGTATGGCATATGTGCTTACATGACAAATGATTATCCAGGCTTAGGATTTTTCTCTGGTAAATTACATGTTTATTGATTTTTTTTATACGTAACAATATTCTTTCGCATATTAGTTATTTAATTCATTATAATTGTTTTGATCTTCATGATATTATTTAACGTGCCATGCATATAAATTTTATACAATAACCTCGCGTGCCTTGTAGCAAAAGGGTATTTTGGATGTAAATGTTGTGGACCTTCTTTGATAGCTATATGGTCCAAGGACCTACCCTCTGAGAAATCAGTGTATGATTGCTCAGAGTGTCACTCCTGAAGAACACCCTTCTGAAGAGCAGCAAGCGTTTTACTTTTCAATATTAAACGAGAGAGAACCCAGGCCTCCAATAATGACACCGGGTGAATGGCCTAGAGCATATGAGAGAGAGAAGGAGAAGAGTTCATAGAAATGTCCCGGTTAAATGGAGATCCTATGTTTGATGATCCAAAATCCTACGACACCTATGTTGAGAAATTTCCCATTGGGATGAAAATGAAATCTATCTTGTATAACCTCATATATTGGGAGCATCTTAAGATTACCCACTTATTAGAACCCATGCATATATTAAAAAATGTTTCATCTTCTTTATGGAGAAACATATCATCAAAACAAAGTGACACATTGGCTGTTAAGAAAGACATTATTACTTCAAAAACTAAAAAGAAACATTGCCCAATACAATTAGAAAGTACAGGATCAGAGGCAGGTGCTAGTCCCTCTGATTCACGGTATTTCAAAGAAGGTGATGTCCCATGGATTTTTAAAAAGGATGATCTTTCTTTGGCAATGGAATTTATAATGGGTGTGAGGGTGCCATCTTCATATGGGTCTTCACTATGGCGCTGCTTCACCATGGATTGCCATTTGTCGGGGTTGAAATCACATGACCATTTGAATCTTATAAGAGTATGTATAATGTCAAAAGCATGATTTTATTATTTCTTATATTAATAAATTTTATCCCATGGGATCAGAAAACATAACTATTTTTTTTTTTTATTTCATGTTTTTATAACTTTGCATTGTCATTATCCTTTGTTTGTGCATGGGTGTGTGAAACATGACTTCCCCCAAGACCTAGGACATGCCATATCTAAATTATCTGCATTTGTATTTTGGATCACGCCAAAGAAGATTCATGTGGCTAGCATTCCACGGTGGTGCCAAGAGATAGTTGCGATTGTTTATATTTTTGAGAAGGAACTATCAGAGAGTTTCATGGACTTGTAGGTTCATCTTCTAGTCCACCTAGTAGATGAGGTTGAATTAGTTGGGGGTGCTTGTCATTGTTGGTTTTTCTTAGAGAGGTACATGAAGAAATTGAAAGGCTTTATTCAATAAAAGGAAAAACCCGAGGGGTCTATGGCAGAGGGGTACATATCGTATGATATCTTCTATTATGCTGAGTACATTACAGACGACAATAGACTAGGTGTGGTGATTTGGGACGAAAGGATGAAGAAAAAAGAGAAGGAGTTGCTCCAAACGTGTGGAAAAAAGCGCTTATCTACTTGATAAAGAGTAAGCGACTTATAATTTTTCAAATTTACACAAAGTAAATATTCATGTTGAAGTTCGATATAATGCATATTTTCATATCTATGTACTATATAATGTCGGTTTGGTTTCATCAATGAATGTAGAAATTGAATCAATCAATAAATTCGTTCTTTACAATTATGAAGTGACAGAACCGTGGGTCCCATTATACGAACAAAAGAGGATGAAATGGGATAGTGACAAGAAATAATTCAGACGATTGAATGGTATAAGTGTGCCTTATCCTAATCATTTAAAAGAATATATGCCCCAACATTTGGGTTGCTGACCAAGTCAGAGAGAAATACAGTGCAACCGGTCATTACCCGTGTATTGTAGAGGATGCGCTAAACATAGGGATTGGGTGCAGCAACTCGGTAATAATATATTTAATTTATATGTATATTTGAAACTTGATAATGCACCTTTCAAATGTAATTACATCTATATTTAATATTTTAACTATTGGGTTATTATAAGACTATTGACACTAATTTTTTTAACTTTTTCATAATAGGTGCATTTTTTCCCATCTATGTGGGCATATGGACACCATTTTCGCATAGAAAATGTCGATGCTAGAACACAAGTTTGTGGAGTGGAAGTCAAGTTCGATCAATCTAGTCGATCTAGCCACCATGATCAAAACCTAGTACGAGGGACGTTAGGTTACATCGGAAAGATACGAGAGATCATTGAAGTGGATTTCTCGTCTTTCCAGTGTGTTATTTTTAGGTGCAAGTGGTGGGACACCTTTGATTGGAATAATGTAAAGGAAGATCACGATAGTAGGCTGATATGTATCAACTCTAGAAAGATGTGGGATGAAGCTAAGGAGCCCAGTGTTTTCCCCAAACACTGCAATCAGGTGTTTTTTTACCCTGATGTGTTGGATAGGGATTGGTGCTTTGTATTGAGATATGACCCTAGATCAAAACATATTTTTGAGAACAATAGTGTTATCATGCCATGCGAGCTGGAAGATAACGAGGGTGATCATGAGAACCGAGAGTGATATGGTACACGTGTTATTTCATCAATATTTATACCTTTTAAGATGAGTTTTTGAAACATTATAATATGTATTTTGAATTAATTGGTAATTTGCATTGTGTTAATGTTAAAATCAATATTTAACTTGATAATTTGTAATTATGTTGATTTCAAAAACAATGGCATACTATATAAAGTCCTTTTTATGTACGATCATAATAAAATAATGATAATTCTAAAGTACATGAATTTATTTGCATTATTTTCTAAACTTTATTATGTTACAAAAATTCATATTATTCTAGATTTATTATTTTACAATTATTTAAAATTTTACAAATTTAAAAATTTTAATAAAATAATTTCACAATAATACAATTAAAATTTTCACATTAATACAAATAAAATTTTACAAATATTTTACATACAATTACAATTTTACAATTTCACATACAATTACAATTAAAATTACAATTACAATTTTAGAATTTTACATACAATTACAATTACAATCATTTCACAAGAATATTAATGTTAATTTTATTTATTATATATATATATATATATATATATATATATATATATATATATATATATATATATATATATATATATATATTTCACAATAAATTAAATATTACACTTACAATTAAAATTACAATTACAAATGCAAATACATTTTTACAATTTTACATACAATTTAAATTAAAATTTCAATTACAATCACGACATCATATTTAGTAAATATCATGATCATTTAATATTAAATTAATTAATAAACATCATGATCATGATAACCATCGTACAAACATCATATTCGACTAAAAAACACATTCAAATTCGCTAACATCATCGTGATCATGATCATCTAACAAAACACAATTAGCATTGTATAACATCATCATAACACAAATATCAAATATACATCTCATGTCAATAACTGTCATCACACACACATCTCTCTACAAGATGCACATTAAATGAACATATTTAACATGACCTAACAATATACACATCATGACGATCACCAACATGTAAATTAAGTACAACTACAACATGAATATAAAATACATGGACCATATATATATATATATATATAATGTCAAAAATATACAACTGTAATATAAATTTCATATATTATCTAGTGGTACATCAATAATAACAGTACTAGTCGAGGCCTTCTCAGTCAATGGTGTAGCCTCGACAAGCTCAGATACATGCTGATCATTATGTGCCTGCTTATCTGGTACTGGTGCCTCATGCTGATTAGGATCAATTTTCAGCTGCTCATCGTGATGACTCGACATAGTCGATGGTCTAGCTGCTCATGATCATGAGTACTGCTGGATGTTGTAGGCTGGTGACTCGATGTGGACGATGGTCTAGCCTACTCTCCATGATGACTGCTGGTAAATGCTACATGCTTCTCATCTGGAGTGGCACGAGGTGAACGACAATCATTCCCCTCGTCTTGATCATCAGATGATGCGTCACTGCTTTCGGACTGTCAATCATATGCTGCGTCTCAACCACGCCTATAACGTGCAAGGGCCCTCCTCAACCACGTAACTAAGATCATAGCTCCTACGACATGTTGCATCAGGATGTACATGTCATGCGACATGCCTCTCCACATATGTACCAGCCTACGATCAGCCTGTATGTCTCTCATAGCAGCGGGCCTGACTCCTACCTCAACAAACAATGCACAGATTTGGTTGCCCAACTCCATACTCAATCTACTATCAAGCCTACCGTGCCTAGAAAAAGGTGATACTGGTGCACTAGCAGGAGCAGGTTTTTCTGAACCGGCCTCATGATCCTCGACATCTGCCATATCTTGATCTTCATTATTATCCACACATGGATCATTTGATGGTGCTGGCATGTCATCGCCATCAAAATACCCAATGTCTGCAAAATATATACAAGTACACAATAGTAATTAGACAATTTCATTAAAAAGTTTAATAAAAACAAGTTAAAGAACATGTTAGAATAAATTTAAATAAAACACTAATATTATCTCTATCATCTAGAGGCTCATCATCTGTGAAGAGGATGTTGGCACACCCTCGCCAATCCAAACTAGCATAAGAACAGGGGACCATAAGGAAGGGATGATCGTCAACACTATCTAGCAACTCCAGTGCATCATGTGAGATCCTCGTAGAAAGCTCAGTCTCGCCCCTCTTGGGCATCATCTATCCCCACATGTGCATCCATGCATCCAACATCACCCTACGAGGTTGTCGAACAAAATTGGGTCTCATCTTTGGAAACCTCTAAAAATAAACAAAATATCTCTAAAGCAAAAGGGAAGCTGACCATGCCTTGTGCATGAGCATGGCATCTATCTAAGGCAGTACAGAACTACCACAAAAAAATGGCAGACCATCTGACAAGTTGTGGCTCTTGTACTAAATAATCAACATAATATAGAAGCGGGAAACTAATGCATTGCCCGTCACTGGTGTTGTGTGAAATGGTAGAAATAAGAAGTGAGAGGCACCTCACCTCCTCACTACCAAATGAAGCAATATGTAACTGACCTCCGGAGACCTGAAAATCTGAATGAGAAAGTATATCCGTGCTAATGTATCTTTGGGAGTACACCAACTGACTCCCTGCTGCATAGCCAACTGGAACCTTTGGGAACGAGGGAAAATCCACCCCTCTCCTTGATAGCCTTGTAATGAAATAGATGTCCTCCTCAGTGGGGCCATACCACTGCTTAGGACCAACCTGAAAAGCCTGTAGGTGGGCATTCCACCTATGGATAAGATGTTGCAAAAACAAACCATGGCACTTTAGGGAAGTAGCCTCCTCATAGAACTTAAGGAGGCCTACCTGCCTTAGGAGCCCCTGTGTAGCTGTTGTAATAGGGCGAGGGTACACTTCTCTCTCCCTCTCTCGTGCCTCCCATAGGTGAACCATGTTATACTAGTCTGCATGTTGTTGTTGTTGTTCCCTCTCTTCTCTCCTTTCACGTCTCTGAATGATTGACATATCAAATACAATATTTTTATTAAATGAGACACGTATTTAAGAATATACATATATAATTTTTTTTCAAAAAAAAAAGAAACAGTCGGTGCGCCACAAAAAATACCCATGCACTAGTCATGCTACGTATTTTATTGTCGTGCACCGGAGGCGGTGCACGAGAAAATATTCAGTGCACCAGAGGCAGTGCACCTACAAATTTTAAGCACAACGCCCTCTTTGCATTGTTACAAATTCAACAATGTGGTGGTATAACGGCCTACACCCTTGAATATGTACCAGTGTCAGGAAGGCAGCGCGCTGACCAAACTATACGCCCTCGAGTGTATAGTTTGGTTAGTGCACTGCCCTCCTGACATCAGGACATAGTCAACGGTGTGGTGTTTTAACACGCCACACCATTGACCAAGTTGAAATGTCGGAATGTAGTGCGCTGACGAAATTACCCACCCCGAGGCAAATATTTTCATCAATGCACCGCATTCCCGCTATTCGACAAGGTCAACGGTGCGACTGGGTAATCGAGCGCACCACAATTTTTTTAAATTTTAAAAATCTCGGTGCGCCTTTCGGTACCTCCCTGGAACCAGTGCGAGCCGAATGACTTGAGCTCACCACGTAGGAATTTTTTTAAAGGTTAATTTTAAGCTAATTTACAATTCTAATCTGCTAGAAGGCTTAATTATGGAAAAACAAGAAAAATACCTGTAAATTTGGCCATCAAGGAGGCATATTGGCTATAGAATTTACAAAACTAAATTTTCCCACTGTTTTGAAAAATTCAAAATGGATATTGTGGGCAATGCACAACAACAGTGTGTGCAATGGGAGCACCGATGTCAGGGTGACTCGGACAAGGAAAGGTTGCACCGGTGCTTGAGAGCTTTGGAGCACTGAAAAGTGAAAAATGTGGTTTTTTTACACTAATTTTTTTTTATTTAACCCTGTTCCAGTGCGCGGGTTTTTATAGGCACACCAGTGTAATTTCTTAAGACTTCACTGGGTTGTTTCAGTTTTGGCGCGGAGTTTTAGGATGCATCGGTGCAGAATCTTTGTAAAGCACCGGTGCGCTACAGTAATAAGACACACCGGGTGGGTTTGTACGAAGTGCACGATGTTCCTGTGTGCTAATGTTTTTTATGCACTGGTGCTTTCTCTAGTTGAATGCACTAGTGCGGTTTAGGATGATAAGCGCACCAAATGAAAAACATCTCCAAAAACCTCCACTTGCCAACCTCCTCTAGTAACCTCTGCTAGAAATGGATGTATGGGGTATTTTTATAAGGGGTTCCTCAAAAACATCCACTATAGGGTCTTTTCCTTGTAGTGGAAGGACTTTCTACATTAACATTTTCCATAAAAGTTGTAGAAAAATATGAAGTTTGTGGAGAAGGTGGTGGTTTATCACCATTATTTTTACCTTGTTTCTTTGCAGGATAACCTTCTCCTCTTGAAGATCTAGAGCCTTCACCTTGTAGTTGTAAGTTCCTCTCTTCATAGAGGACCCTCACCATTTCTGATAGGTCCCAAAAATCCTTTTTGAAGCTTTCATCTTTTGTTAGAATTGTAGGCTCTCCTCCTTGAGACATTCTTACTGAAGCCTCAAGAATATCTGGAGGTGAATGTTGAGGTGGAGCTTGTGGCAACTCTGGCCTACTTATCCTTGTTCCCACTTGGGAATATGCACCAACAATTTTTCCTTCTCCTCTCTGGAGCTTTAACGTTGTAAGAATTTTCACCCTCTTTGCACAAGCAACACAAGCTAACAATCAACCAGTAGCTTTGATACCAACTTGATCTCAATATGGACAAGATAGTTTTGTTGTGCTAGCTTCCTCATTAGTATAAAAGAAAAGTGGGCTTAAGGAATGTGTGCATAGATTTGAGCTGAACATAAATTTACTTCAATGGTTTCTTTTAAGTGCTCTTCAACCAGTATAATTCCATGAATAAATTGTAAAGCATGAAATCATCAAACAATTGAAAAGAAATGTGCATAAAACAACAATACAAAGGCCATTGATGAAGGATTTCACCCCTCCCAAGCTACATCTCGTGGTCTGTCAACATGACTCGACCTCTCTTATATTCGGTGTCAAAAGTACATATCAGTTTGTTTCCAAATAGATGTGGCTATTACCCCTTAAAGGTAACGTTCTTTTGCAAATAATTCTCACAATATTAGGAACACAACATATCTCCTACATAGATGACATTCTTTCATCGGTGAGAGCTAGAAGTCTCTCACATACACCCTTGAAGTACACACAGAATAATGCAATAAATAACTTCATGAATAACTAATTCAAACCAGAGCTGAACCATGCTGATCACAACTTCTCTAAAAATCTTTATGGAATTTGGAAAACCCTTACAAGGTCTCCTCCTTTCTCAACAACTTCCAAAATTGCTTCAAACATCTGATTGATCCATACACCTTACTTGTAAAACATATAATATGACCCTAAATATGTGCTCAATTCAGTCAATAGAGGTTACCAATGGATTAAAAACATCCAAAAACCCCTAAGTAGCCTCTTCTAGCTCTTCATTTGGTACTCAAGTGAAGCATATGTGGCATCCTCTTCTAGTCGCCCTGGGCATCTTCAATCTTCAAGCTAGAAAAAACACTTCCAGAAGTGCTCCTCTACCTCTGAAACCTCCAACAAACTCCTCATCATATCCAAAAATACCAAGATAAACTCTTTTTGAGCCCAATTTGGTCGGAATTTGCTCAATTTATGGCTCATTCAATTTTTCCTACGAAAACTCCTCTAAAACTGGAGCAACTCCAATTAACACTGCCAGAACTGGAGTTCCACCGAAAATGGTGGAATCCTCCAACTTCACTACCAAGATAAACTCAGATTAATTATTGGATAACTAGAATTTATTTGTGGCTTAATGCACTAACTCTGCACTTAATCAAATCTGCACTAACTTTGGATTAGCGCTAATGTAGTGATTTAGGGGTTAATAAATCATGGTTAAATGTTTTAAACCCACACATTTGGTTGGAGCTCCGTCGAGGTCATGGTGTATGGTCCTATGGACCAGGTTTTTCCCCTCTTTTCCCTGCCCTTATACATGACACTCCATAAAACAAAGTTGTAGCCCTTATGTTTTAAGAACTACTAGTGTGGCGTGGTGGTATGCGTTGCGCCTGCTGTGGTGGAGGTCGCGGGGTCGAACCCGACCTCCGCCCGTCCTCCTACATAAAATTTTACCATAGGATATAATATGATTTGACCTTTGGGAGGGGGCACGTGGCAGCCCCTGGCTACACCATGTGTCCTCTTCCCATTGGCTCATTCGAACAACCAAAAAAATGTTGACAACACACCAAAATTTCAGCCAACCACCAGCTGACACTTGTCAGCACTTGATTCGACTAATTGGAGGAATATTATAGAATATTCCAAGGAATATTCCTTGGAATATTATTTTTTCTGACTGGTTTGCCCAGTCATCACCCTGCCAATTCTGCACAAATTTTAGTTGTTTGTAAAAACAGACAGCAGGCTCTAACTTTCACATACAGAGTCGATTTTCGATGAAATGAAGTGTGATGGAATCAAGGAAACGAGACCTATCCAGTCATTTAGGTTTCGAGAAATTCCTATAACTTTGATTTTTGAGATTAAATTTGAGCTCCTGGTCATATCTACTCACTCGAGGATTTTTGGTCACCAGAAGTTCATTTTCATTTGTTTAGCAATTGAAAGTACAGTTCCTTCATTCTTCTAAACTTGACCCTATAGAAGTTTTAAGTTCCCTGAAGAGATTTTTCATGTTGAACTTCAATTGTAACTTGAACAATGGTTTCAAGTTTATTTTTCTTCTTGACTTTTCCATGTCGCTATGACCATGCATAGCAACATCTTCCCAAGAAGAATTCAATGGAATTTATATGCAAAAATCCTTACCGACAATAAAATCCAAAAGACTTTGAAATAAATCAATACAAACAACACATGGTGAATACTTATAGAAATTGAGTGTTCAACACATTTGTACATACAAAATATGTTTCCACTACACATACAACCCTTTTCAAAATTATTTCCGACATAATCAAAGAGAAATGCATATTACAACATGGAGAACTTGACACCCAAATTTTCCATTTCCATTGACTAACAACCAAGCCAAACTAGCATAAACATGCTAAAGAAAACATTGTTGCATGTAAGTGATTTATTCATGAATATCACTTTTACAAATTACCCACTATGGGGATATGAAACTAGTGCAAACAAAGACTTAAAATATTCAACAGGACAAATAATCTAAACAGTTCTTACCCAACATGGTAACTGAACCATCTATTTGAACTTTTCGTTCTTTTGAAGTTGCTTCATGGATGGTCACATCATGTGCCACTTTTTCTTTTGTCACTTCCTCTTCCAGTGCTTGTTTGACTTGCTTGCCCTTACAAGGATGAATTTCTGGAAGAAATTTCCAGCACTTCTAAATCCAATGCCCACTTATATTGCAGTGAGTACAAAAGTTCCTTTAATCTCTTCTTAGCTCACTTGCCTTTTTCTTTTATTGAGTTTTCCTCTTCTCGTTCTCAATCTCAAGAGACATAAACATATCCTTGATGATGGCTTTTATTTTTTCGCACTCATATACACAATGGTTAGAATAAATGAAAAAAGTGCATGGAGACATTCTCCTCGATAGGTCCCTCAAATCAACAGGTTCTTTTCCTTTAGGAGAAGCATTTAAATTAATAGGAAGAGTATACCTTTTCTTGGCATCCTTTGGATTATGCTTCCTATATGATGAACTTGCATGACAAAAAGAACTTGAATCAACTTCTTCTTCAACTTTTTCATCTCTCTCTCGAGATACCTTCAAGTCTCTTTTGTATTTAGAGAGCCAAGCAGGTACTAGTTCTGGATGCAAATTCCAACACTTTTCCTTCTCATGTCCTCTTTTGTGGCAGAAGGTACATGATACACAATAGTTTTCATCATAATACCATTCTTCTGGTGCAACATAACCCAAGCCTTTATACTTAGGTCTCTCTTTTATCTCTATTGGGTTCTTGATGCCTTGTTGATTCACACCAAGACTTAAGGCTTCCTTTTAACCCATATTTTCCAAGAGCTTATACCCAATGCCTCTGTTGTGTCTTTCAAAGGCTGCAAAATAATTTAAATTACCAAATGCATGTAAGTAAGGATCATATGCATGCTCACCATTTGTCTCATCTCTTGATTGAGGCACAAAGATGGTTTCATACTCCTTTTATATTTTGAAGGTGTCCTCTTAGACTCTTTTGTTCTCTTCTTTCAGCTCCTTAAAATGAGGTGCTCATTGAGACTCATCTGCCACATCATGTGGACAAAAGGAACAAGCATTTCCATCTTCCATCTTGGAAGAACTTTCTACATTAACATTTTGCATCAAATTTGTAGAAAAATATGAAGTTTGTGGAGAACATGGTCATTTATCACAATTCTTTTTACCTTCTTCCTTTGCTAGAGAACCTTCTCCTCTTGAATATCTAGAGCCTTCACCTTGGATTTGTGAGTTCCTCTCTTCATAGAGGACCTTCACCATTTCTTAAATGTCCCAAAAATACTTTTTGAAGCTTTCATCTTTTTTCAGCATTGTAGGCTCTCCTCCTTGAGACATGCTTGCTGAAGCCTCAGGAATCTCTAGAGGTGAAACTTGAGGTGGAGCTTGTGGCAACTCTGGCCTCCTTCTCCTTGTTCCCACTTGGGAATCTGCACCAACAATTTTTCCTTCTCCTCTCTAGATTTTTAGCCTTGTAAGCATTTTCACCCTCTTTGCACAAGCAACACAAGCTAACAATCAACCAGTAGCTCTAGTACCAACTTGATCTGAATATGGAAAAACTAGTTTTGTTGTGCTAGCTTCCTCATCACTATAAAAGAAAAGTGTGCTTAATGATTATGTGCATAGATTTGAGTTGAAAAAAAATGTACTTCAATGGTTTCACTTAAGTGTACTTCAACCAGTATAATTCCACAAGCAAATTGTAAAGCATGAAATCATCAAACGCTTGAAAAGAAATGTGCATAAAATAAGAATACAAAAGCCATTGATGAAGGAGTTCACCCCTCCTAGGCTACATCTCCTAGTCTGTCAACATGACTAGACCTCTCTTGTATTCGGTGTAAGAAGTACATATCATTTTGCTGAAAAATACATGTGGATATTACCCCTTCAAGGTAGTGTTATTCTACAAAGAACTATCACAATATAAGAAACACAACATATATCCTACAAATATGATTCTTTACCGGTCAGAGATAGAAGCTCCTCACATACACCCTTCAGTTCCAGACTGAAGAATACAATAAATAAATTCATGAATAAAGAATTCAAACAAGATTTGACCATGCCAGTCACATCTACTGCAAAAATATTTCTGGAATTGGGAAAACCCCTAGAAGGTCTCCTCCTTGCTCAACAGCTTCCAAAACTACTTCAAACATCTGATTGATCAATAAAAATTACTTTTCAAACATGAAATAGGACCCTGAATATGTGATCAATTCAGTAAACAAATATTACCAATGGATTCATAGCATACAAAAACCCCTAAGTAGCCTCATCTGGCTCTTCATTTGGTCTTCAGGTGAAGCATATGTGGCCTCCTCTTCTAGTGGCCCTTAGAATATTTAATCTTCAAGTTGGAAAAATCACTTCCAGAAGTGCTCCTCTGCCTCTGAAACCTGCACCAAAATTCTCATAATATCCAAAAATTCTAGGGTAGACTCTTTCTCAGCTCAATTTGGTCGAAATTTGCTAAAGTTATGGCTCATTCTTTTTTTCCTATGAAAACACCTTTAAAACTGGAGCAACTCTAATTAACTCCGCCAGAACTGGAGTTCCACCAAAAATTCTGGACTCCACCAACTTCACCGCTAAGATAAACTAGGATTAATTAGTGGATAATTAGAAGTTTATTGTGGCTTAAATATCTAAGTTTGCACTTAATTAAATCTGCACTAACTTTGGATTAACGTTAATGTAGTGATTTAGGGTTTAATAAATTGTGGTTAAATGTGTTGAACTCACACATTTGGTTGGAGCTCTATCGAGGTCACAGTGTATGGTCCTATGGACCAGGGCTGGCCCCTCTTTTCCCCACTATTATACATTACACTCCATAAAACAAAGGCATAGTCCTTATGTGTTAAGAACTACTAGTGTGGCGTGGTAGTATGTACTGCGCCTGTTGTGGGGAATGTCGTGAGGTCAAACCCAACCTATGCCCATCCTCCGATATAAAATTTTACCATACCATATATTATGAATTGACCTTTGGGAGGGGGCACGTGGTGGCCCCTAGCTACACCACATTTCCTCTTCCCATTGGCTCCATCGAACAACCAATAAAACGTTGACAACACACCAAAATTTCAACCAACCATGAGTTGATACTTATCAACACATGATTCGACCAACTGGAGGAATATTCCAGGAATATTCCTTGGAATATTGTTTTTTCTAACTAGGCCTCACAATCATCATCCTATCAATTCTGCACAAATTTTAAATATTTGTAAAAATGAACAACAGGCACTAATTTTCACATATGGAGTCGGTTTTCAATGAAATGAAGTGTGTCGAAATCAGTAAGATGAGACCTATCTCATCTTTTAGGTTTCGAGCAATTATGAGAACTTTGATTTTTGAGCTTAAATTTGAGCTCTTGATCATATCTCCCCGTTGAAAGACTTTTTTCCCCAAAATTTCATTTTCATCTGTTTAGCAATTGAAAGTACAGTTCCTTAATTCTTATAAACTCGACCCTATCGAAGTTTGAAGTGCCCTGATAACTCTTTCTCATGTTGAAATTGAACTGTAACTTGACCAAATATTTCAAGTTGATTATTCTTCTCGACTTGTCCATGTCTCTATGATCATGCATAACAACATCCTTCCCAAGAATAATTCAATGGCATTTAGCTGCAAAAATCCTTACGGAGAATAGAATGCAAAATAATTTGACATAAGCCAATACAAGTTGCACATGGTGAATACTTGTAGAAATTGAGTGTTGAACACATTTTTACATACAAAATATGTTGCGACTACTCATACAATAGTTTTCAAAATTCTTTCCGACATAATCAAAGAGAAATGCATTTTACAACATGGAGAACTTGATGTCCAAATTTTCCATTTCCATTGACTAACAACCAAGACAAACTAGCATAAACATGCTAAAGAAAAAATTGTTGCATGTAAGTGATTTATTCATGAATTATCACTTTTACAAATTACCCACTATGGGGATATGAAACTATTGCAAACAAAGACTTACAATGTTCAACTGGAAAAATAGTCTGAACAGTTCTTACCCAACATGGTAACTGAACCCTCTATTTAAAATTTTCCTTATTTTGAAGCTGCTTCATGGATTTTTTCATATTGCGCCACTTTTTCTTTTGTTGCTTCCTCTTCTGGTACTTGCATGACTTGCTTTCCCTTACAAGGATGAAGTTGTGGAAACAATTTCCAACACTTCTCAATCCAATGCCCACTGATATTGTAGTGAGTACAAAAGTTCCTTTGAGCTTTTCTAAGCTTACATGCATTTTTCTTCGATTGAGTTTTCCTCTTCTCGTTCTCAATCTCAAGAGACATAAACATCTTCTTGATGATGGCTTTTATTTTGTTGCACTCATCTACACAATGGTTAGAATAAATGAAAAAAGTGCATGGAGACATTCTCCTCAACATGTACTCAAATTAGCAGGTTGTTTTCCTTTAGGAGAAGCATTTAAATGAACAAGACAAGTATACGTTTTCTTGGATTCCTTTGGCTTATGCTTCCTAGATGATGAACTTGCATGACAAGAATAAATTTAATTTGCTTCTTCTTCAACTTTTTCATCTCTCTATACAAATACCTTCAAGTCTCTTATGTATTTAGAGAACCAAGCAGGTACTAGTTCTGGATGCAAATTCCAACACCTTACCTTCTCATGTCCTCTTTTGTGGCATAAGGTACATGATACACAATAGTTGTTATCATAATACCATTATTCTAGTGCAACATAACCCAAGACTTCATACTTAGGTCTCTCTTTTACCTCGATTGGGTTCTTGATTCCTTGTTGATTCACACCAAGACCTAAGCCTTCCTTAAAAACCCATATTTTCCAAGAGCTTAGACCCAATGCCTTTGTTATGTCTTTCAAAGGCTACAAAATAATTTACATTAATAGATGCATGTAAATAAGGAGAATACGAATGCTCACCATTTTTCTCATCTATTGATTGAGGCAAAAATATGGTTTCATACTCCTTTCTGATTCTGAAGGTGTCCTCTTGGACTCTTTTATACTCTTCTTTCAGTTCGGTAAAATGAGGTGTTGATTGATTCTCATCGTCCACATCATGTGGAGAAAAGGCACAAAAATGTCCATCTTCCATCTTGGAAATACTTTCCACATTAACATTTTGGATCAAAGTTTTAGAAAAATATGAAGTTTGTGGAGAAGATGGTGGTTTATCACAATTCTTTTTACCTTATTCCTTTGTTGGATAACCTTCTCCTCTTGAAGATCTAGAACCTTCACCTTGCAGTTGTGAGTTCCTCTCTTCATAGAGAACCCTCACCATTTCTAACATGTCCCAAAAATCCTTTTTAAATCTTTCGTCTTTTGTCACCATCGTAGGCTCTCCTCCTTGAGACATGCTTACTGAAGCCTCATGAATCTCTAGAGGTGAAAATTGAGGTGGAGCTTGTGGAAACTCTGGCCTCCTTATCCTTGTTCCCACTTGGGAATCTGCACCAAAAATTTTTCCTTCTCCTCACTGGAGCTTTAACTTTGTAAGAATTTTCACCCTCTTTTCAAAAGAAACACAAGCTAACAATCAACCAGTAGCTCTGATACCAACTTGATCTAAAAATGTATAAACTATTTTTTTTGTGCTAGCTTCCTCATTAGTATAAAAGAAAAGTGTGCTTAAGGATTGTGCGCAGAGATTTGAGTTGAAAAACAAGTTACTTCAATGGTTTCTTTTAAGTGCTCTTCAACTAGTATAATTACATGAATAAATTTTAAAGCATGAAATCATCAAAAACTTGAAAAGAAATGTGCATCAAACAACAAGACACGATCCATTGATGAAGTAGTTCACCCCCCCAGGTTACATCTCGTGGTCCATCAACATGACACAACATATCTCTTACAAAGATGACATTCTTTCACTAGTGAGAGCTTGAATCCCCTCATATACACCCTTCAATTCCACAATGAAGAATACAATAAATAACTTCATGAATAAATAGCTCAAACTAGAGCTGAACCATGCTGGTCACAGTTATTGAAAAAATATTTCTGGGTTTGGGGAAACCCCTACAAGGTCTCCTTCTTGCTCAATAGCTTCCAAAGCTTCTTCAAACATTTGATTGATCCATACACCTTACTTTTTAAACCTGCAACATGACCCTGAATATGTGCTCAATTTAGTAAAAAAAGGTTACCAATGGATTAACAACATCCAAAAACCCCTAAGTAGCCTCTTCTGGCTCTTCATTTGGTATTCAGGTGAAGCATATGTGGCATCCTCTTCTGGTGGCCCTAGGAATATTTAATATTCAAGCAGGAAAAATCACTTCTAGAAGTGCTTGTTGTTGAGAATGCAACAAGATGACAGAGCTTAGTGGAAAGAAGTCGCCTTCACTAAGTGGGCCCGCAGGGTATTTTTGGCACAAAGTCTATTTTTAGACTATGTCTATCATGATTCTATGAGTTGCAGGATGCTATTTGTGGAGGGATGGTCAAGTTGGAAAAATAGATGGACTTCTATTTTTAGACATACTGGGTGGAATCTATTTTTAGATTGCCAGTCTAAAAATAGATATGTCGAATATTATTAGCTCTTAATAATATTTGGACTATAAACATTATCTTATCCTCTTGGAGCATTTCAGTTTGATGCCTGGATGTGGCACATGCAGCTGACAGAAGGAATTATGCTATTCCTAGGGTCTAAGTGGAGCTATTGCATGATGACTTCAGTTAGAACTCATCTGAGTGAGTTTGGTGGAGTTGATTGAGGAGTTGATGGAGTTATGTTCAGTTTAACTCAGTTAAACATAGTTGAGCTAGTTGTATCTAGTCTAACTTATTGATACACTAGTGGAAGTGGTGTGAATTAATTATTAATTAATTCACTAATTAATCAACTAATGAACACATCAGTTAACTCAAGTGCATGGACAGTTTCAGTGGAGATCAGTGGTGGAGGTAGGTGAAAAAGCAGGTTGACTATCAGTTGTGACTATACTGGTGCATGAGTTTGCACCACACATTGATGGAGATGCCAATGAGGATTGCGCAGTACATACTAGTGGGATTCGAACTTGGATCTCATGATTATCCATATTGGATTGTGCAGTAGAGGCAGGCTAACAGGTGGACAGGATTGGAGCATGCGACTTGCTAGATCTGAGCTTGTGTAGTGTGTAGCATGTGAGATAGTGTTGAGAGCTTGTGAGGAGCTTTGTGCTATTATTGTTACATGAACTCTATCATTATAATATACAGATAGTTGGGGGTTTTCAGCTTTAAGCTTTCCCATAAATACTGTGTTTATATGTGTGATTGATTATGTGGTTTTAATGTGCGCATGCGATTGTTTATTTTCCGCAATTAATGATCAATGGTAGCAGAGGTTATGTATTATGCATGAAGAAAAAATAGTGTGTGATCAGGATAATCTCGGTGAATAATTTAACTATTATTCAAATTTCTACATGGTATCAAAGCGATATTGATCATTGGAGTAATTGCAAAACATTGAAGCGGTTGAGTTTTGTGCTGGTGGAATTCGAATTTGCAGCAGTGTTTTCTTGGTGTCGAAGCTGAAATGTCTTTCAACGGATTGTGATTGGAGTATGCCCTTGAGGGCAGCTCGAATTATATTGAATGGAAGGACAGGATGGAGGCAGTGTTATATGACAATGGGTTGAAGGAGTTCATAGAAACTGAAGTCCAAAAGCCTGCTTCTAGCGATGCTGCCGCACTTGACGCATGGCAAAAGAAGAAAACAAAATGTCGAAGGATTCTGTTGGAGGGCGTGAAGGATCACATAGTGTCCAGCCTGCATGGTAAGGCTTCTCCATTCTTGATGTGGAAAGCCTTGGCAGATTTATTCCAAAGCAAGAGCGACCAGAGGAAGTTGGTGCTCAAGGATAAACTCAGGAACATAAAGATGGAGAAAGGCGACAGTATGCCCAAGTACCTCACGAAGTTCATCCAATGCAGGGATGAGCTGGGAAGTGTGGGGGTGACTGTAGATGACAAGGACTTGGTGAGCTTGGCTCTCCTTGGGCTTCCGAAGAGTTGGCATTCCTATCAAGACTTTGTCAATGGTCGGGATAAATTGCCAGGATGGGAGCGAATTTGGTTGGATCTTGTGCAAGAGGAGATAAGGCGAAGTACCAGGGGCAGATCTTCATCAAAGGCATCTGATGAAGAAAATTGCGCTTTGGCTGCCAAAGCAAAGAAGGGGAAGAGCAAGAAATCTTCTCAATCCGGTGCGAAAGGCAAGAAACAGGACATGTCCAAGGTGAAGTGCTTTCACTGTCACCAGCACGGACATTATGCCACAAATTGTCCGCAGAAGAAGAAAAATAAGCAGGCTTCTGGATATGCAGCTGGAGAGGCCTTAGCCTCGCAGTTTGAGCTATATTTTTCGCTGATCGCATGCTTGGTCTCAAGTGTGATGGGTTCAGTGTGGTTTCTGGACAGTGGTGCGTCTTTTCACATGACAAGAGATCGAGATTTGTTTACTAATCTGGATGAGAAAGATCTTGGGGTGCACATCGAGATGGGAGATGATGGTAGATATAGTGCAACCGGTATCGGTACCATTTCCTTTGAGAGGGAGTCTGGTAAACCCTTCGTATTGAAGGAAGTGATGCATGTTCCAGGATTGAAGAAGAATCTTATCTCTGTGGCGATGTTAGAAGACAAGGGATATGATGTTGTCTTTAGCGAGAGAAAGGCTTTCCTGCGCAGTAAGGCAACTGGTGAGACCCGGAGGATAGGGGTTCGAGTTAAGAACCTTTATCAATTGCAGGTAGATGGCTGCACAGCAATGGCAAGCAAGGCAGAAGGAGTGGTGAGCCGGGATGATGGCGAGTTGTGGCATCGGAGATTGGGCCACCTTCACCATGGAGCTTTGAAGATACTGCAGCAGATTTCTACTGGGCTTCCTAAGGGTACTCTTGCGCAGTCAGATCAGTGCAAGGGATGTACCTTGGGAAAATGTGTGAAAGCCACCTTTCACGAGAAGGATAGTCGCGCCACGACGATCCTTGAGAGAATTCACACAGACGTGTGTGGACCTTTCTCAGTAGCTTCGACAGCAAAGCACAGGTATTATGTGATATTTGCTGATGATTTTTCTCGTAAGTGCTGGATCTTCTTCATGCAGAAGAAGAGCGAGACATACTCAAAGTTCTGTGAGTTCAAGGCACTGGTTGAGAAAGAATCGGGGAAGCAGGTGAAGGCTCTTAGGAGCAACAATGGTGGTGAATTCATCTCTGGCGAATTCAAGGACTTTTGCAGCGCAGAAGGAATTCGAAGAGAGCTCATAGCACCTCATAACCCACAGCAGAACGGGGTTGCTGAGTGGAAGAACAGAACGATCGTGGGTGCTGAATGGGCGATGTTGCATGATCAGGGCCTACCCATTCACTTGTGGGCGGAGGCATGCAATACTGCAGTATATGTGAAGAACCATTGTCCTCAAAAGATACTTGGCATGAGTATACCCGAGGAGGCTTTTTCTGGTAAGAGACCTAATATTTCCCATTTGAGGATTTTTGGTTCACCTGTTTACATTCATGGCACTACATGCCAGAAGAAGCCGGAGCCGACCGCAGAGGTTGGGATATTTGTGGTGTACATCATACATACCACAATTATCGGTGTATTTTCTGTGACGGGCCGCAAGACTATCGTGTGATGGGATATCAAATCTTCAGATATAAAAGCCATGTTCGTTGAGAGGGAGCCACACGGGCGTGATGAGGAGCTATTAGTTCCTAAGGATGAGCTCCAGGATGTGGATCAGCCACAAGAGGAGGTTCAGGAGGTGGAAGAAACCACCCAGGCAGCGCCAACCATCAGAGGGCGCATGCGCACTACAGAAGCTGAGCGACTGGCTCGGGATGCAGAGAAGGTTGTAGGAACACCTACAGCACAGCGCAGACAGAGGCAGTCACCGGATCGGTACACTGGATACATGGCTCTTGTGAGTCAATGTGTTGTGACGGAGCCATCCTCTTTTGAGGAAGCTGTGGAGGAACCCGCATGGGTAGATGCCATGGTGGAAGAGTATGATTCGATTGTCAGAACTCGTGCATGGGAGATTGTCCCAAGGCTATAAGGGAAATCAGTGGTGGGTTCGAGATGGATCTACAAAGTGAAGAGAATCGATGGAGTGAGAAGGGCCAAGGCAAGATTTGTTGCCCGAGGCTTCTCACAGATTGAGGGGATCGATTATGAGGAGACCTTTGCACCTGTCACAAGGTATTCTTCCATACGGACGATTCTTGCTCTCTCAGCGCAGATGGGGTGGCACATTCATCAAATGGATGTGAAGATTGCATTCCTCAACGGAGTCATTGAGGAGGAGGTGTACATAGAGCAGCCCGAAGGTTTCGAGATCTTCAGCTGTGAGTCGCATGTGTGTAGGCTCAAGAGAGCGTTGTATGGGTTGAAACAAGCACCTCGTGCTTGGTACACACGGATAGACAGTTATTTCACCGGACTTGGATTCTCCAAGAGTGAGGTGGATCCGAACCTATACCAGATTGTGGTGGAGGGTAGGTTGCTGATCATTGTACCTTATGTAGATGATTTGATTTTGATAGGTGATGAGCTGTTGATACTCTCATGCAAGGAGGATCTTGCAAAAGAGTTTGAGATGAAGGACTTGGGCCTCCTTCACTATTTCCTGGGATTGGAAATTTGGCAACGTAGTGATGGAATATTTGTTTCTCAGGGTAAGTATGCCCGGGAGATACTGGAGAAGTTCAACATGCATGGCTGCAAGCCTATTGATACTCCTCTTCCTGGAGGTTGGAGGAAGGAGGATGCTACTTCGGCGGAGGTAGTGGATGCCACTGTTTATCGACAGTTGGTGGGGTCGCTTATGTATCTGGTCAATACACGACTCGACATATGCTATGTTGTTAACCAACTTTCAAAAGCTATGGTTAAGCCAACCAAGCTCTTCTGGAAGGCAGGCATGTATATAGTGAGATATCTCAGAGGCATATATCTGAGAGGCACATCAGGATATGGTTCATGGTACAGACAGGAGGATGAGTTGAGGCGGCATGGCTTCATGGATCGGTATCATCATATCAGAGATTGTGTGCAGTGGAGGATCATGTTACTTTCATACATTCCTACGGAGGATCAGGATGTTGATATCTTGACGAAGGCGCTCACCAGGAGAAAATTCGAATACCACAGGGGCAGGATAGGGGTTGCAGATAATCTGTATCTTGTTGAGAGGGAGTGTTGAGAATGCAACAAGATGACAGAGCTTAGTGGAAAGAAGTCGCCTTCACTAAGTGGGCCCGCAGGGTATTTTTGGCGCAAAGTCTATTTTTAGACTATGTTTATTTTTAGACATGTCAATCATGATTCTATGAGTTGCAGGATGCTATTTGTGGAGGGATGGTCAAGTTGGAAAAATAGATGGACTTCTATTTTTAGACATACTGGGCGGAATCTATTTTTAGATTGCCAGTCTAAAAAATAGATATGTCAAATATTATTAGCTCTTAATAATATTTGGACTCTAAACATTATCTTATCCTCTTGGAGCACTTCAGTTTGATGCCTGGATGTGGCACATGCAGCTGACAGAAGGAATTACGCTATTCCTAGGGTCTAAGTGGAGCTATTGCATGATTACTTCAGTTAGAACTCATGTGAGTGAGTTTGGTGGAGTTGATTGAGGAGTTGATGGAGTTGTGTTCAGTTTAACTCAGTTAAACATAGTTGAGCTAGTTGTATCTAGTCTAACTAATTGATACACTAGTGGAAGTGGTGTGAATTAATTATTAATTAATTCACTAATTAATCAACTAATGAACACATCAGTTAACTCAAGTGCATGGACAGTTTTAGTGGAGATCAGTGGTGGAGGTAGGTGAAAGAGTAGGTTGGCTATCAATTGTGACTATACTGGTGCATGAGTTTGCACCACACATTGATGGAGATGCCAATGAGGATTGCACAGTACATAATGGTGGGATTCGAACTTGGATCTCATGATTATCCATATTGGATTGCGCAGTAGAGGCAGGCTAACATGTGGATAGGATTGGAGCATGTGACTTAATAGATCTGAGCATGTGTAGTGTGTAGCATGTGAGATAGTGCTGAGAGCTTGTCAGGAGCTTTGTGCTATTATTGTTACATGAACTCTATCATTATAATATATAGATAGTTGGGGGTTTTCATCTTTAAGCTTTCCCATAAATACTGTGTTTGTTTATGTGTGATTGATTATGTGGTTTTAATGTGCGCATGCGATTGTTTAGGTTATGTATTATGCATGAAGAACAAATAGTGTGTGATCAGGATAATCTCGGTGAATAATTTAATTATTATTCAAATTTCTACACTTGTCTATTGAGAAACCAACTCCAAATATAGAAGAAAAGAGATATCAACGCCTTAGAAATAAGCCATTTTGAGGGGGCAACCTCCAATACATTACATGAATGAACAATTATTGGATGAAACAATGACAAAACCTCCTTTCTATATATAGGAGTCCATGGGGCCACAATGTAATTGTAGTGGGGTCACAATGTAATCCTAGCCGACCTAACAATAATAATTTAAGGGCACAATAATAACAATATGGGGGTTATAGGGGTACAACAATAACAATAAGGGGGTTACACTAACAAAATTAAGGGACTATACTAGTAATATAAGGACCTAACATGCTCCTCTCCTTCAAAAAAGTGTTTTCCTCAATGCTTGAGTAGCCCCAGGTGCTTTTGTATAAAATTCTCATCCTCCCATGTAGAATCTTCAGTGGGTAAGTTCTTCCATTTGATGAGATACTCTGAAATTGATCGATTTCGTAGTTGTCAAGTTCTTGTTTCCGTGACTGCTTCAAGTTCGAATATGGTTTTTCCTTCCTCACCAAGTCCTAGCAATATTGTTTGAACTAGAATTTTGTCCCCTATAACCTTTTTTAAGCATGAAACATGGAAAACTCGATGGACTCACGAAGAAGCAGGAAGCTCCAATTTGTATGCCATAGTACCAATCTTTTGCAAAACCTTGTAAGGAGCATAGTACTTTGGAAATAATTTATTATCCTTCGTAGCTTGCTTGAGGGACATTTGTTTGTATGGTTGTAGCCGTAAAAATACCCAATCTCCCACATCAGAACTTTTCTCACTGCGATGTTGATCTGCCTGTTGTTTCATTCGATTTTGTGCCAAATTTAGGTTATCCTTTAAGAGTTGGAGAACTTCTTGTGATGCTCGATGTGATCCTCCACTGCTTGAACCCTAAAATTTTTGCTTAAAGAAGATGTGATGGATGGTAGATGATATCCATAAAGTGCCATAAATGGGGTCATTTTTGCTGCAGTATGGAAGGAAGTGTTAGACCACCATTCAGCGAGAGGTAACCAATTGACCCATTGTGCTTTCTTATCAGATACAAAACAACGAAGATATCCTTCCAAACATTTATTCACTATCTCTGTTTGACCTTCGGATTGAGGATGATAAGATGAGCTATGAGCCAGTTGAGTATCCAAACAAGAAAATAATTCCGTCCAAAAATTTCCTGTAAAAATGGGATCTCTATAACTTACAATAATCTTCGGGTTTCCATGTAGCTTTTGAATTGTTCCCTAAAATGCAGTAGCAACTGTATTCGCTTTAAATGGATGAGATAATGCACAAAAGTGTGCATACTTGGTAAGTCTATCAACTACCACCATGATGACACTCCTTCCTTCAGACTTTGGTAAACTTATGATAAAATCCATTGAAGTCTCCTCCCAACATTGACTTGGAATGGATAAAGGTTGTAGAAGACCCAGGGTCTTAATTGTCTCAACTTTACTTTGCTAGCAAACAAAACATTCCGCCACAAACTTTTGAATATTAGATTTAAGGCCATCCCAAAAAAAATCTTTCTTCACCCTGTGGTAAGTTTTTAAAAATCCCGAGTGTCCCCCTAAAGGAGAAGTGTGCAATTCCAAAAGAATCTTTTGTTTTAGTTGGGAATTCTTGCAAATATATAAGTGATCTTTGTACCATAAGGAATCATTTTTCCAACTAAATGTATCAGATGTACTAGGATCTTGCTGCAACTTTTGAATGAGTGTCCACACTTCTTCATCCTTCTTCCATTCATCCCTTGCTTTGGTTATCCAATCTGGTTGGATAATTGAAATGGCACAAAGAAATGCTTCCACCTCTTCATCCTTTCTTGAGAGTGCATCTACAACAACATTTAGCTTCCCTTTTTTGTAGACGATTTCAAAGTCATAACCCAACATATTTGTGACCCATTTTTGTTGTTGTTCTGAAGATAGTCTTTGTTCCAAAAAGTGTTTAAGACTATCATGATCAATTTTTACCTTGAAGTGTCTTCCCATTAGGTAAGGTCTCCATTTATTTAGTGCATGTAGTATTGCCAACATTTCCTTCTCATAAATAGCCTTTTGTAAATACTTTCCTTTGATTGAATGACTTTCAAAAGAAATGGGTCTTCCTTCTTGCATTAAAACAACACCAATTCCATTTCTCGAGGCATCACATTCCACAATAAAGGTTTTTGTGAAGTCTGGCGTAGCTAAGACCGGTGCTAGGCACATTGCCTCTTTAAGATGTTCAAAGGCCTTAGTTGCTTCAGAAGTCCATGAAAATGCATCTTTCTTCAATAATGTTGTTAGAGGTGCTGCTATTCTCCCATAATTCTTAACAAACTTGCGATAATACCCTGTTAACCCGAGAAATCCTCGCAACTGCTTTATGGTTGTGTGGACTTTCCATTCCTTAATGGCTTTAATTTTGTTAGGGTCTACTTTAACACCCTCGTGAGATACAATATGACCCAGATATTCCACCTCTTGTACTCCAAAGAAAAATTTTGATGTTTTTGCATATAATTGTTTCTCCTGCAATAGTTTGAGCACCCTGTCAACATGTTCAACATGATCCTTCCAAGACCTGCTGTAGATTAGTATATCATCAAAAAATACTAGCACAAATTTTCTAAGGAAGGGTTTGAAAATGAATTCATCAACCCTTGAAATGTAGAAGGTGCATTGGTAAGGCCAAAAGGCATGACCAAAAATTCATAATGACCCTCATGAGTTCAAAATGTTGTTTTCGGAATATCTTCAATCTTCATTCTAATTTGATGATATCCTGAGGGAAGATCCAACTTGGTAAAATAAATTGCTCCATGTAATTCATCTAATAATTCATTAATCACAGGAATGGGAAATTTATCTTTAATAGTGAGCTTATTGAGCTCCCTATAATCCGGACACATGCACCATGATCCATATTTCTTGTGCACCAATACTATTGGAGCAGAGAAAGAACTTTGACTAGGTTGAATTATACTAGCCTCTAACATTTCTGCAATCATACGTTCAATTTCGTTCTTTTGGACATAAAGATATCTGTAAGGCCTAATGTTTGGAGGAACACTTCCCTGGAATCAAATGAATAGCATGATCATGATCACGAATAGGTGGGAGTCCTTTGGGAGTATCAAAAACCTTGGAATGATTGTCAAAGAATTTTTGGAGATTCGGAGAAATAGATGATTTTGATGTTGGAACTTCCAGTGAACATAATTGTGCAATTACGACCCATTGTTCTTTCTTCAGAAGATTTGTCATGAAATTAGAGCTTATTATATTTCATGGCTTCCCTGCGATACACCATAATTCGATTTCCTTTCCTTCCAAAAAATATATCAAGAAAAGTTCTTGAAAATTAAAAGCTACCGTCCCCAAAGATTGTAACCATTGTACTCCTAGTACAACATCAGCACCTCCCATTCAGATGGAAAGCATTGGAATATTCAATACATATTCCCCCATGCATTAATTCGCAACCATCACTTGACATTCCGGTGATGGGTATAGGAAACAATTCAATTCCTTGGCTACCTTACAATGAATAAAATTATGGGTACTACCCGAATCAATCAACACTATTACATTTTTCTTCTTGATGTGTCCTTCTATCTTGAGAGTTTGAGGAGCGGTAATTCCTGCCAATGCATTACATGATATGGTCAGACTCATTTCTTCTTCTTCTAGGGTTTCTTCTTAGTGTATATCCTCTACTTTTGAATATTCTTCTTCATTTTCTTCCTCCTCTTCACAATCTATGTAAAATAATTTCCGCTCAGCGCACTTATGACCTTTAGTGTATTTGCTATCATAGTTGTAGCAAAGCCCTTTTGCTATTTTTTCTTCCAATTGTTGTGGTGTCAACCTTGTAGGTTGTGGAAGTCTAGGAGTAGCAACACTTCCATCTTTATAGATGTGAGTGGTTGGCTTCCTTGTTGCCATAATTTTACATTCAATTTTTCTTGCCAACCTGAATGCCTTCTCCAATGAATCAGGTTCCCAAACGCAGACTTCATGTTGGATGTTATCCTTTAAATTCCCTATGAAGGCATCAATCTTGTGTTCCTCTGGAATATCAGTTACCCTTATATTCAATTTTTGGAAGTCCTCAATGTGCTCCGACACTGAACCCTTTTATTTGAGATTTATCAATTGGCTAAAGAAGGTGTTTCTCTTTGTATCCTCATAATGTGCTATCATTTCCTCCATAAAAATTGACCAAGTGACAATTTTTTTATGAGATAAAAGACATTGATACCATAAAAATGTATTTTATTCTAAATGTAAAGTTGCAATGCGTACCTTTTGTGTGTTTTTCACATTATTGAGATCAAAATATTTCTCCATATGTAGTATCCATGTTATGGGATCCTTTCCATCAAACTTCCTCATATTCATCTTTGGAATATGGTGGTTCTTCCATCCAACATTAGAGTTTATGAAACCACGATTAACATTTATTTCGTTCTCACCATGAGTTTCCTCTACTATATTTTCGCCATTAGGAAACATTTCTTGTATCAAATTTTCCAAACCTTCAATGCCTGCTTTTAGATCATTCTTCATTTTTTCCATGTTGTCTTTCATTTTTTCTTCCATGTCATCCATCTTAGCTTCCATGCCATCCATCTTAGCTTCCACATCTTTCTTCAAACCATCCATCTTCGCTTCCACACCTTTCTTCAAAACTTCCATTTAATTTTTTGTTGCTCTTTGCGAGAGCGAAATTTGGTGCACTTGCTCTTGTAATTTTGATAGACCATGTTGCAATTCTTCATATTAATGACTCATAGTAGAGTACTCTGAGGGATTAATGGGTGTTGAATTATTTTTAGGAGGAATTTCAGAACCCAATACTGAAATATATGGTCAATAGGCCCTTGAAATCACTTCAAACTGATTTTTTTTTACACAAGACTTATGCAATTCGGAAAGAAAATACACACCTTTTTCTTTCTTTTGAGGAGCTCGATATTGAAACTAAATTATCTCTGTGATTTAGGATCTTCAATATCTGAAATTTGGCACTGAGGTAGCCCTCTGAATTCTCTTTCGAATGCCACAGGTCTGACCTAATTTTGATTCTTGAAGGCAAAGTCGTGCCCAATATCCTACGATGACCTAATTATGGACTGGTTCAGTAGAGCGAATTTGTATGACTTTCCACGTGTCACTGTTTCCTCCTTTGGATCTGAAATTTATAGACAGGAAACTAAAATCCATGTACTTGTGGCCACTTTTTACATAATTCCAATCCGATGCTCAGAGAGAGAGTTATGAATATTTTCCCACGATCACCTCTTTGAGATGAAATTTGGGATCCTTCAAAATACCTAACTTCCACAGACCATATCTCCGAAAATATTGCGAACCAAGATCGGAAATTTTGCGACGATATTCCTCGAGTTTTCGGATGCGTACTCTAAAAATTTCAGCTTGTTAACCTTCGAAGAAAAAAATTAATAGCAGACATGCAACGATGACCTGTTTGGAGCAGCAAAACCCTAGAATCCAAAGCTCTGATACCAAATGTTAAGAAACCAGCTCCAAAAATAGAAGAAAATAGATATCAACGCCTTAGAAATAAGCCACTTCGAGGGGGAAACTTCCAATACATTACATGAATGAACAATTCTTGGATGATACAAATGACAAAACCTCCTTTCTATATATAAGATTCCATGGGGCCACAATGTAATCCTTGCCGACCTAACAATAATAATTGAATGGCACAATAATAACAATATGGGGGTTACAGGGGTACAACAATAAAAATAAGGAGGTTACACTAACAACAATAAGGGAATATACTAGTAATATAAGGACCTAACATCGTCTACCTCTGAAACCTACACCAAACTGCTCAAAATATCCAAAAATTCCAGGATAAACTCTTTTTGAGCCCAATTTGGTCGAAATTTTCTCAAGTTATGGCTCATTCAATTTTTCCTACGAAAACTCCTCTAAAACTGGAGCAACTCAAATTAATTCCACTAGAACTGGATTTCCACCGAAAATGGCACTCTGCCAACTTCGATGCCAAGATAAACTCATATTAATTAGTGCATAAATGGAATTTAATTGTGGCTTAATGTGCCAACTCTGCACCTAATTCAATCCACACTAACTTTGGATTAACACTAATGCAATGATTTATGGTTTAATAAATCGTGGTTAAATGTTTTAAACCCATGCATTTGGTTGGAGCTCCACTGAGGTCACGGTGTATGGTCCCATGGACTGGGGCTGGCCCCTATTTTCCCTGTCGTTATACATTACACTCCATAAAACAAAGGTGTAGTCCTTATGTGTTAAGAACTACTCATGTGGCATGGCGGTATGCACTACTCCTGTTGTGCGGGAGGTCACGTGGTCGAACCCAACCTCTTCCCATCCTTCGATATAAAATTTTACCATACCCTATAATACGATTTGACCTTTGGGAGGGGGCACGTGGCAGCCCCTGGCTTCACCGCGTGTCCTCTTCCCATTGGCTCATTCGAACAACCAATAAAATGCTAACAACGCACCAAAATTTCAACAAACCACTAGCTGACACTTTTTAGCACCTGATTCGACCAATTGGAGGAATATTACAAGGAATATTCTTTTTCTAAATAGGTTGCCTAGTCATCATCCTATGAATTCTGCACAAATTTTAGCTATTTGTAAAAACAGACAACAGACTCTAACTTTCACATACGGAGTCATTTTTCGATGAAATGAAGTGCATCACAATTAGGGAAATGAGACCTATCCATTCATTTAGTTTCGAGCGATTCCGAGAACTTTGATTTTTGAGCTTAAATTTGAGCTCCTGATCATTTCTCCCCACTGAAAGACTTTTGGTCACCAAATGTTAATTTTCACCTATTTAGCAATTGAACGTATAGGTCCTTCATTCTTCTAAACTCGGCCCTATCGATGTTTTAAGTCCTCTAACAGCTCTTTTTCATGTTGAACTTGAACTGTAACTTGACCAACGGTTTCAAGTTGATTGTTCTTCTCGACTTGTCGATGTCACTATAACCATATCTTCTTCTTCAACTTTTTCATCTCTCTCTAGAGATACCTTCAAGTCTCTTTTGTATTTAGAGAACCAAGCAAGTACTATTTCCGGATGCAAAGCCCAACACCTTGCCTTCTCATGTCCTATTTTGTTGCAGAAGGTACATGATACATAATATCTGTCCTCAGAAGACCATTCTTCTGGTGAAACATAACCCAAGCCTTCATAATTAGGTCTCTCTTTTACCTCTATTGGGTTCTTGATGCCTTGTTGATTCACACCAAGACCTAAGCCTTCCTTGTAACCCATATTTTCCAAGATCTTAGACCCAATGCCTCTGTTGTGTCTTTCAAAGGCTACAAAAGAATTTACATTAATAGATGCATGTAAATAAGGAGCATATGCATTCTCACCATTTGTCTCACCTCTTGATTGAGTTACAAAGATGGTTACATACTCCTTTCTTATTCTGAAGGTGCCCTCTTGGAATCTTTTGTTCTCTTCTTTCAGCTCCTTAAATTGAGGTGTTGATTGAGCCTCATCCTCCACATCATGTGGACAAAAGCCACAAACATGTCCACCTTCAATCTTGGAAGGACTTTCTACATTAACATTTTGCATCAAAGTTGTAGAAAAATATGAAGTTTGTGGATTCGGTTTTCGATTCGGTTTTTCACATATGGATTCGGTTTTCGATGAAATGAAGTGCACCGAAAACAAGGAGATGAGACCTATCCGGTCGTTCAGCTTTTGAGTGATTTTGAGAAATTTTGTTTTTGAGCTCCTGATCATCCATGTCATCAATATTTTTTTATCACAAATAATAGGAGCATTTTCTTCAAGCACCTCACAGTTGGATGTAGGTTAATGAGGAAGCAACAAGATCATATCCAATATCTATTCTTGATGTCTGCAGTACATAGTTAATATGAGAAAAAATTCTCTGTCCATTCTTCCCAAGTCCTCGTTTGGTATATCCCATTTTTCTCAAGAATCAAGATTCAATAGCAGTAGTATGAATTTAAAAACTAGGTATGAAAAAGGCATGTGATGCATCATGATCATCAACTTCAGTCTTCTGGCATTCAACATCAACAAGAGTGGAAGAATGAGAGCTTGGCACCTTAACATCAATTATCTCCATCCCAAATTTCTGAAGCTGACTAACTTCCAATTGAAGCTCCTAATTAGGCTCTTACAGCTTTTGAATGAGGTCATCCTTCTTAATTAGTTTTTGAGACAAGGCATCATAATTTTGTTTCAAAAAATTATATTGCTCCATCATTGTTTACTTTAAACAATCGATCTCCATAATGTTTTGATAGTTTTATTTTATAGTTGCTTATTCAAGTTGGAGTTAGAAAAATACTTAACTTACTCCTGCAAGTCATCGAGGAGATCAATTTGAATCTCTTGAAATTCATCAGCAAGCATCTAGAAATATTTTCCCATTTTTTAATCTAGATATTCAACCTTTTGGATTTTCTCAGCTATGGAAGTTTGCAACCTATTCTTAAGAGTTTCATTTTATGCTTGCAAAAGAGATACCATTGACTGAAACTGAATGATTTTTTTTCGAAATTCATTTGCTAACTTCTTTTCACGAAGCTTCTGCGATATCTTACCCATCTTTACAAATTGGGCTTCCTTGGGAAGGATTGTTTTGAAAGTGGTATAAGAATCCTATTTTTTCTTCTTCACTACTCTTTGCCTTTGATTCTACCTTTACAACCCAATGCCCTATGTAATGTCATATATAAAATTAACTTAAAAATAATTTCCAATAGGTTCAAGCTTCTCCTTCCTTCACTCATATCCCTTGACCATACTGAGTATGCAGAAGGAAGAAAAATACTTGATAGCATCATCCTTTCTTAGGAGAATATTCATTCCTTTCACACCACCAAGAAAATATGGATGCTTTTGAAAATTGACATGTCAAAATACTTTGATAAAGTTAGTTGGAAATTCATCTATCACACCCTCATGGCCTATGGTTTTCATGAAAAATGGTTCTCTAGGGTGATGGTCCTCATATATAAAGATTTTGTTTCCATCTTGGTAAATGGCTCTCCCTCCACAACCTTCACTCATTCAAGGGGTATAATGAAAGTAGATCTTATCTCTCCCTATATCTTTTTCTAGTAGTTGAAGGTATGATCAACTCCATTAGACATGCACTTTCTCATCAACATCTTAGAGGTTTTCACCTTAGCTTTAATCAAGAACACTCCACTCCTTCAAAATTTGTATATTTCACCCTAATTTTAGGGAACCCTTCTATTTAGGAGGCTCTGGAATTCCAAAAAATCTTGTATATCTTTGTGGAAGCCTACGACACTGAAATTAACAAAATAAAGTCTCATATTTTCTTCTGCAATACCCCTTAAGCAATCCAAATCCATATTTCCCATCTCATTGGTCTTAAGAAGAGTTCCCTTCTTTCCAAATATTTAGGACCCCCCCCCTCGGACCTCCAATCCCCTACGCCAATTAGTTTGGGAAATATTTTTTCTTAAAATAGAAGAAAAACTCTAAAGCTGAACTTTCAGAGCGTTGAACCTTACTAGTCGATTTACCCTCTTTAGATGTGTGCTGAAATCCATGCCTAGCTACCTTCTTTCTACCCTTTTTGCTCCTAAATCCATTCTTAACAAGCTATGAAACCTTTAATTATCCTTTATCTGGGGGGAGGGGGCAAGTTACACTAAAAATGGGCATTGATAGCCTCAGAAAAACTATGATAGCCTCAGAAGAACTATGTCTTCCCAAACCGGTAGGGGATCTGGGCTTAAGGAAACCTGGTAGTCTAAGTCAAGATATGAGTGCTAAAACCTGGTGGAGATGGTTAAAATAGTTCCTCATATTTGTGGTGTCAAATGGGGACTAATAAATATGCACAGGGTGTCCACTCTCCTCGGCTGGTAAGAATGTCTAAAAGCACTTCTGTTTCTCACATATGGAACACATCTTGTTGGAATAAATCTATAATTCAAGATCATTGCTTCTAGGAAGTATGAAATGGTATGATAGCTCCGTTTTGGGAGGACACTTGGAATCAACGACCTAGACTTTCTTCTCTATCCAAACTTCATCACATCAAAAAAAATATTCGTTAAAGAGGATTTTTGTTGGTATATCACTACTGGAATCTCACTCTACTGACTCACTTTGACACTCATGGAAAATACAATCACTAGATTATGGAAATACTCATGTGGAAGAGAAGAATCTCCTAACACCCATCATGACCACTTTAATATGATCGTGATGCAGAGTGATAATGATGTTTTTAGATGGGGTTATGATGTGGAAGTGGACTTCATCATCAAGGCAGCTTGTATATTTTGATACAAGCATAGAAGATTGAACTAAATCAAACCTAGAAACACCTTTGGAAGTTAAAGCATTACCATAAAATCACTCCTTTCCTCTAGATACTCCAAAAAAACAAGACTCTCACTAGGGATAGGCTTCAAAAATGTGGATTCCTGGGTCCTTCTATCTGCAAAATATGCCTTGTTCAAGTGAAGGATCACAACCATCTATTTCTCAATTACTCCTCTTACCTTTGGGAGCGCTTAGCTCTCCTTTTTCAAATCCAATATCACCTTGCTAGAAAATTGGAAAAACTTGACATTTTTTTGTCATATTCTCAATCAATCTTGGCTCTTGATCCTAGGATTCATAACCCAAAACATATGGAAAGAGAAAAAATATTTAATATTCAATAAATCTTATTCTCGAGTGGAAGAGGTGTAGAACGTTATCCTCTCCTAGCCTAAAGAGACTATCACTTTCATGCAATGGGCTTCTCAGGATTTGGACTGCTCACCAAATGAGTAGAACAGTTTGTTCCTTCTTGGTTTTTGTCCTCAAATTATTTTTCCCCATGGTCCATATTTATCTTCCCATCCCGTGATCCCCTCGGCCTAGTCCCCTCCTCCCCCAAATTTCTTAAATCTCAATTTCGTTGGGGCTTCTCAAGACAATCTAAGGAGAGTCAGTTATGGTGGAATCTTCATAAATAGTTCAAGACAAATCCTCAACATTTTTATAAGAAAACTTGGATTCACTGCCAAAAACGAAGCAGGGCTATGGGGGCTTGAATATGGCATGATAATTTCTTTAAGGCACAATTATCATTAGCTACTTATTGAAGGGGAATCACTTCTCATTATCTCCATCCTAAAGAAGATTCAGTTTGGTTTTCCTCTCTCTAAAATCTCGGGTAGTTGGGGAATTGAATCTCACATCTTCTAAATTGCCTCTCTTCTCAAATGCATCCAAGCTCCTATGCTCTCACATGTTCTTCGCTCGAGAAATAGGTTAGTATACTTCCTAGCCAATTATGCATTAGATCTAGAAGGCTCCTTTCTTGATGAAAGATGGTCCAAAGAACTTCCGCCTATGATTATAATAGCTTTTTGCTCCATCGCACAATAATAATATCCCCCCCCCCCCCCCCCCCCCATGAAGGGTGAACATTAGGGGAATTTTGAAGTCTAAAATGGGCCTCTTAAGGAAATTATAAAATAATAGTGGAAATAATAATAAGATTTGATTACATCATAAAATTTTAGAGGGAAAAAATAAAAAACTACTTTTTCAACTAATATTTTCAACTTATCTCCCAAAGTTTTTACTCAAATTTCGAGTGGGAATACTCGTTGAATGAAAAATTTAATTCCTTATCCAAGGAGTACCCATGTTTCATACTTTCGATGGATCCTGCTACATGAAAAATGAGAAATACATGAAAAATATGATAGCAATCACGTTTTTCTTGTATTTCTTTTTTTTCTTGTACAAGGGTCCATTGAAAGTACGAAACATGGGTATTCCTTCAATGAGGAATTAAATTTTGCATTGAACAAGTACTCCCTCTCGAAACTTGAGTTAAAAATTTGGGAGATAAGTTGAAAATACAAGTTGAAAAAGTAGTTTTATTATTTTATTATTGTTTAATATTTTTACCCTTTTACTTAAAAAATGGTGAATTGTCCCCCATGGTTGACATCATCATCTTGAATCCTATTGGTTCTTATAAAGTTTATTTTGGTTGTACATTTTTCTTAGGAGCCCCATTTTAGACCTCAAAATTCCCCTAATGGGATCTTGCCGCTTATCGTAATGATCCACCTAAAGAATATTTTATTTCTCATTGTGTCCAGCCACACTCATGTGATTAGAGCCTTCATGCATCCTCGGTCATTATACACCGCCTCCTTCTTGTATTTCTGACTCATGATTTCACTTAATCATTCTTTGAACATGATCATCTTGTTCATGGCACGGAGAGGTATCATGGCACACTCATTTACTCCTTTAGATGCCTCTTTGATTTTATGATAAGTCATACAATTCTCTATGCGCCATCAACAGTGCTAACTCATGATTATCATGCCTACATTTCTTTTAATTGTGGTGCGTTCTCTAGCTGACTCGACTTTGGGTCTTTAATTCTTTTCTAAGAGATGGAGAATTTGCATCTCCATTCATGTCTCATTGGGCACTATTCAGTCCCTGGTATTTCCATGTTGGCTCAAGGAATTCTTTTTTCCTACAAGACTTATTTTAATGGTTTGCCTCTCCTGCTAGGTGCTTTTATTTCTCTCTATATGCAGGCTTCTATGATCGAGTTTCAAGCCAGTATATGCCCTCTAGTGAAATATCAATGCTGCATTTATTTTCATTCTAAAATGGGTTCAATATCTACAATAATGGGTATCACTGAAATCATTAGTCCATGACTTGTGACATACAAAGAACTATTTGTTGAGTTTCTGAGTATAATTCGACCACACTTACAATTCCATATTCCCCTTCAATGGTATGCAGCTGCCAATTGGAAATTTTTTTTTTTTTCTCATAGTTGGCAAGGGTTATTTCATTGGTCATGGACATAGGGAGGTGGTAGAAGAATCAAATCAATACGGGTTGGATAACATTATAATGTGTATGTGCTTATGGTCCTGGCTCTTGCACGTCTCCAGTTCGTGGCTCAAGGACTTTGGTAGCCCATGGTTCATGCCTCGAGGCCCTTGGTAGCTCAAATTCCCTCATGGTAGCCCAAGGTACTCTGAATGGCTCAATGTTTGTGGCTTAATGTGTGAAACATATAGGTCATTATGTTGTAATAGTTCAACTTTTAGTTATTTTTAGGTGATTTATTTTTGTGTGTATGAAGATGGGAGGTCTCTTTTTTAGTTAGCATTTCTCTATATATCTGAGCTTTTGTATTTAAGATTGCTTGGAACTCTCTAGGGACTTGCGAAATGTTTTATTTCTATACGTTGGTATGATTAAGCACAACATGTAATATTAAGCTTCTCAACTTGTTCTTCTTGGATAGTTTCCCAATGGGTATGTCAGTGGCACGTAGAACTATCACTTGTATTTCTCCTCTTCGATAATAAAATGAAAAAAAATACACAAAAAAATAGAATAGGACATTACATCATCTTTTGCATACTAGGTTGGAGTGATCACCTCTCTTATTAAGAGGTCAAAGGTTCAATTCTATCAACAGTCTATCTCAGGGCCAGCATTTATGGTTGAGTATGAAGGAAGTGATCCTTTTGAGTATGTTTTTCTCGTACAACATAGTTTTCACTCTTCTTGGTAGATCTTCCTAGCATAATTATACCATGGATGTAGTAGTTACTAATCTATGAGGACCATGAGTAAAAAAAAACTATTTATAAATATATAAATTTATATAATTTAAATGTGTATGATATAAATAAAAAATTAACACATACACACACATGAAAAAAAAAAATTAATATTAAAATATTTTTTTAATATAATATGCTTCTTTTATATATTTAACATTTTTATTTTATTGAAATATTATACTTTTACTATAATTGTTTATAAATGTATAAAAGTATATAATTTAAATATGTATGGTATAGCGGCTAGCATACTAGGTGTAGAGAAAATAGTGACAAGGTGTTTTGTTAATGTACTCTATGGTGTAAAGGTTACTGGTTCAAAACTCCTTGGGAAAAAATCCAACAATGATAAGGGTAGGTGTGGCTAAGCAGGGGTGTGATCCCCTAGTGATTTTGATGGCTTAGATGTCCCCTAGTCATGGTTACTGAAGCCATTGGTTAGGCATATCAGTCATATATATTCAAAAATAATAAATGACCACAAAATTTAAAGTTTAAAATATTTTTTAATTTACATATTTTTCTTAAATATATATATTTATATTTTATTGAAATATTACACTTCTATTATTTCCATTATCATTGTTTATAAATATACGAATTTATTTCAGCACAGAGCCATCTCAAGTATGGATCTACCAAGCCCTTAGATGGATCAAATCCCTTGAGATGCAAACTTCCTTTTTTTTAATACAAAACTTAAAGAAATATTTACACGTTGAAATATTTCATTCATCGTCGTAAATTCGAAATTATGATACACACACACACACACACACACACACACACAAAAAAAAAAATCTATAAATATATGTTTTCTACTTTTATATACATTTGAGAAAAAAAAGTATTAATTCAAAATTAAATTGTTTAATTTTTTATTAACATTTTACACAATTCAATGTAAACATGTATGCTAATACTTGTCTCAATTGTATATAAAAATAGAAAACACACACACACACACACACATATTTGTTATTAATATTTAAAATATTACATGTTAATTATATATTAAAAATAAATCTTTCTTAAAAATAAATCTATTATATTTACTTTCTATTGACTTTATGTTAGAAATCATATGTTGATTTCTAACCACCCTATATATATATATATCACATGATATATATGTATGTTAATAGCTGTCTCAATTGTATATAAAAATAGAAAACATATATTTATAGAACTCTTTATATATATATATATATATATATATATATATATATATATATATATATATATATATATATATATATATATATATATATATATATATATATATATATATATATATATATTATTGATATTTAAAATATCACAGGTTAATTATAAATTATAAATAAATAAATTATAAATCTTTCTTAAAAATAAATCTATGATATTTCATTTCTATTGACTTTATGTTAGAAATCATATGTTGATATATATATATATATATATCTATATATATATATATATATATATATATATATATATATATATATCTATATATCTTGGTGGTCCCTACTAGACCAGCCAGTAGTCAGTCTCGATTTGTGGGTTGGAGGTCTCCTCCACACACTCGACTTCTCTAGAACTCAACTACGGTAATGGTAGTTTTTTTGTTTGTTTTCTCAGCTAAACCAACAGAGGTCGGCTCCGATTAGATCAATTTCAATTTCTTTGGCCGACACACACTTGGTTGGGGTTGACTATAATTTCTTTTTTTCACTAGCAATCAAGGCCCCGACTCTTCAACTCCCATACGCTAACCAATGGTATCCTCAACTTGGGTCTTTTTGATGTTTTGCGCATTGTAGACTTTCACTAACTAGGTTCGAATTTTTCAACAGAATCTCTTCCTCTTGGGATTTATTCTTCCTAACTATTAATACCTCTTAAGAGGTCCTTCTTTTTCACTTATATGTATACAATCCCTAATCCAATCCTAATATCTAAACTAACTAGACATCTATATCTGAGCCCAATTTGGCCGAAATTTGCTCAAGTTATGGCTCATTCATTTTTCCTAGGAAAACTCCTCTAAAAATGGAGCAACTCCAGTTAACTTCGCCAAAATTGGAGTTCCAACGTAAATGGAGGACTCCGCCAACTTCACTACCAAGATAAACTTGGATTAATTAGTGGATAAATAGAAGTTAACTATGGCTTAACATGCTAACTCCACAGTTAATTAAATCCGCACTAACTTTGGATTAGCGCTAATTCAGTGATTTAGGGGTTAATAAATCGTGGTTAAATTTTTTAAACCCACGCATTTGGTTGAAGCTCTGTCATGGTCACGGTGTACAGTCCTATGGAACGGGGTTGGGCCCTCTTTTCCCCGTCGTTATACATTACACTCCATAGTATAATTCAGTATGTGGTTGGTTATTTTTTGTCTTGGCATGGGTTTTTCCAGGTGTGACAGTGTTTTCAGCCTAACCTTTCCATTTCCGTATATCTTTGATGAGATGAGTTTATCGTAATTTGGTTGAGTTGGATTGCCAGGTGGATTCGAAGTTTAGTGCGGTGGATCTCAAAAATGAAAAATACATGGCCTAGTGGTCCCTAAACCGGACTGTGGATCACGGTAAATCCATTGGCCTAGTAACCCCAGAGTCAGACTGTGGGTTGTGGTAAAACCAAATTGTGTGCCTCGATGGGCCTAGGAATCCTTGTCGGTGAATGTCGGGATATACGGTAAAGCCAAGAGGTGAATTTCTCTTCGTTGGGCCTAGTAGTCCCAATATGGGATGTATGGTAAAGCCTGGAGAGTATATCTCGGTTTAGGGTTTAGTGATCCCTGATTCAGCCCATGGATTATGGTATTTTAGCCTGAGACTCTAAGAGGCACTCAAATTCCTTAGAGTGTACGCAAAGAACCTTGATAGCATTCATGCTTGTTTGGTTCATTTTGGTTGGTTATGAGTCCCACATTCATGCTTGGAAAATGGCACTGGGGTGATTGGATGAAGAGAGTTTTTCTCAACCAATCTATGAAAAATTAATTCCTTTGGTATTTGATATATAATTGTATTGGTTATTATGTGGATTATATTTTTGTTGTATCTATGGTATTTCTATTGTTATTATGTTGGTTATATGCATGTATTTTATTAGTGATGATGTATGACTCTACCCATGTTTTTACTTGTAAATGAATGCACAATGTCTCTATAGTCAAATAGATTGTATGGCAGCTAATGATGTAGGGGAGCAATGCTTCTTAACGATTCTCAGATAAGTATGAGACCCCTTTTATCTGTTATGTTCTTTAAACCTATCGATTCAATGTTTGTGTCATGTTTGAAAAAATGCCTATCATGGTTAGGAGGGGTACAAATGAGTTATTAATGATGTGATTGATTCTGTATCATTGTGTTACACATAATTTTGTCACCATGACACTTTACGGTTAAAATGGATCTCTCGCCATCCATACGCATGTCTAAATGCACTCCCTTGCAAGTCAAACATCTAAAACCCTTGAAGAAATTATGAATTTTGGGTAAAATGGCCTTTTAACCTATTTAGTATGACCTTCTTGCTTTTCCTAGTCAATTTCTACGCATGCGTAGTTTCTTCTATTGAAACCTGTGGAAAGCTATCTTTTGTCTTCCATTGTAGACCATACACATGACTCACTGAAAAGTAAAAATAAAAAGTAAGTTCTAGAAGCCTTGTTGGATGAAAATATCCCAACTAGAAGCTTTTTGGTCATATCTATTCAAGCTTTACCCATCACAACATGGTGATAATTCCCTTTCATCAAGGAACCATAATCCCACTATTAATGGATCTTGTCCCTCTTTTGTGGATCTGAAACCTCCTCTATTTGTCTTGTAAATTGAGTAGAGGCTAGAGGGATAGGGTATTTCACAAAAGGCAGTCTTATGCTCGTTAATTAATATTGGGAATCTTATCATCCAAGGAGAGGATTTGAGGCATTTGGGAGGAACCTCATGAGACCAAGGCATGGTTGTAAGGCTCCTATTTTATCTTTGAATTAATACAAATGAATCATTTTTTCTTGTGATATTCCAAAACAGGAAAAACAACAATATTGAACATAAAACTGGAAATTGCAGTAAATATCAACACATCAGAACATGAGAAAATCATAGAGCCATTTCATTAATGTATAATAGCAGAAAACGAGTAAAACATCTTGAGGAAAAAAGTCGCTCAAGCTAGGCAAACAAGCCTCCCATGATCCAATACACCCGAATGTGAGATACTACTAATACAAAAAATGCAGAATGCCATGACTGAACAATCCTAGTGAGAATAACTATAGCTGGAGAATATAAATACAAATATATGATGATATAGTGCTCAGAAAATGTAGGGATAAGAGATCTAGGCTCTCTAGCACAATTCCAATACAACCCAGAAAGGGTTTCTGGAAATACACTATGTGAAAAATGAAACCCTATGGCTGAATTACGCTTTGCAACTTAATAACTACAGGGAGATGATTCATATGAAAATAAAATAGCTTATACTCCTACCTTCTAGCTTTCTGGATGAAGGGTTTCTCCCTTCACTAGGAAACTATCTCACAAACTGGGTTTCTCAACCCTCCACTACAACTGCCCTGCAAAATACCGCAGGTCCTAAAGGAGACTGCGCTGATGAAGATGGCTTAAGCTTGGTCTGATGCCGGATGGTGGAATGAAGCTCAAATGAACCTCTCCTGAGTGGGCACTCGAAGCCCCCCGAGGATCAGGGTGGGATTTCTGCCCAGAAACACCCTTGTGCTAAACAACACAACAGACTCCGCTAAACAACTGAAGCGTGTAGAAATTCATAAGAGAAGAAGACATAAAAAATAATCAGAATGTCTTCTATGGCTGTCATACCCTTCCTTATATGATTTTTGAGCTTCCTCACCCTTGGTCCCACTCATTAAAGATGATACTCTCATACATACACTTCTCTATCGTAACTACGTTGTCCTCTTCTATCTCCATTCCCTCCATGACAACGTAACTTGTTGATTTGGTCAACCTTGACTCCATCCACATGCATTGAACCCATTCACACAAAGGGTTTCTTTATTCCAACTAGTTACAATGATCCACTTTCACACTAGAAGTGGTTTTATTCCTACTAAATATATTTAAGGGTCTCTCTACCTGCTTATTCATCTAATTTATGAGCAAAAGAAAAAAATTAATATTCCAACTAGCTGAAATATAATTAGGAATATTACAGTCCTCCCCTCCGAAATGTTGCTTTTCCTCAAGAAATTGCAAAGATGGGTGCTGCAAAATATTCTCTCCTTCGCAACTGGCATCCTCATCCGGTAGATTCCTCCATCGAAACATATATTATTTAATCACTATGTTCCTTAGTTGCCTCTCCCGAGTATCCAATATAGCTTTCGGTCAGTAAAACCATATTACCCTCATCATCAATAGGTGGGATATCCAGAGTGGAAACTGCATGTTGTCTAATGGCCTTCTTGAGGCATGAGACATGAAAAATGTTATGGATCTTACTCCCAATGGGGAGCTCCAAGTCATATTCTACTTCCCAAACATGACGGATCACCCTGTATGGCCCATATAAATGGGGCTTAAGATTCTCATCCCATTCCCCTTCAGTGTATACTATTTGTAAGGCTGAAGACGGAGATAGACCAAGTCATCCACCTCAAACTGGCTCTCTATCTGACCACGATCTACATACAACTTCTGTTGATTCTGGGTTGTAACAATGTTGTCCTTGAGAGCACGGAGTATATCCTGACTCTATTGGATCCACTCCTTGCCTCTAGGAGCCTTGATTGCTCCAAACATCACATCAACAAATGATAAAGTATCATACCTATATAGATCCTGAAATGGAGACATACCAATCGGCATATGAAATTTCATGTTGTAGAAATACTCTCCCAAGTGGAGCCAGAGCAGCCATGCCCTTTGCTGCTCAGAAACATAGTTTCGCAAGTAGCCTTCCAACCACTTGTTTACTATCTTTGTCTGCCCATATGTTTGGGGGTGATAGATGGTACTTGGTGTCAACTCTATACCCACCAAACGAAAAAGCTCCTGCCAAAAGCCACCAATGAAGCGGCTATCTCTATCACTGACTATGGTCTTAGGAAGACCACGAATTCTGAAAAAAATATTTGAAGAAAAGCTCGACCACCTGTGAAGCAGTGTACCATGCATAAATAACAAATAAATTTGAATACTTTGTTAGTCGATCAACAACTACAAAGATACAATCCTTACCCTGTACTGTTGGTAAACCGATGATGAAATCCATGGAACTACTCTCCCATTTTCCTTCCGGAATAGGGAGTGGATGCAACAACCCTTCAGGATGGTTTTTCTCTCCTTTGTTCTGCTGGAAAACTACGCGCTCCTTGATGTGCTGAAGCACATCCTCCTTGAGACCCTTCCATGAGAATCTCTCCTAAATTTCCCAATATGTTTTGGTGAATCCTTGATGGCCTAAAAGTGGGGAATCATGTACTGCATGCAAAATCTTCTCCTTGAGCCTAGAATCTCTAGTCAAGAAGATCCGGTCTCAGTAATAGATGATCTCATCCATCAGTCTAAACCTCTCATAGGTCACCTTTCCATCTAGGATATCACATGCAAAGTGTTCTTTGGAATACTCTACCAACAGCTGGGCCTTCCAATCTATATCCACACTCATCAATGACAACATTGCTAGCCTCTGTGATAAGGCATACGCCACCACATTACTCTTCCCCTTGAAATATTCAATATCAAAGTCATATGCATGGATTTTTCTAACCCATTTTTGTTGCCTCTCTTGTAGCTACTTATGCTCAAGGAAAAACCGAAGGCTATTGTGATCAGTCTTCACTCTCAGAATTTGTTTCCCACCAAATACTGTCAGAACTTGGATAATGCATGCATAATATCCAACATTTCCTTATCATATATAGAATAAAACCATTCATGAGGCAACAACTTATGACTCTCAAAAATTATTGGATGGCCCCCCCGCATCAAGACTGCTCCAACTCCCTCCCCTGAAGCGTCACATTCCAGCACAAAGGGTTGGGTAAAATCAGGCAATACCAACACTAGGCAACTACTCATCACCTCCTTGAGCCTATCAAAGGCTCTCTGTGTAGTGTCTATCCCTCCAAAGGCTCCCTTCTTGGTCAAATCTGTGAGTGGTGCTGCTAGTTGGGTGAACCCTTTGACAAACTTCTAGTAGTAGGTGCAGATGCCTACAAACCCCCAAAGTTATATTACATTCTTTGGCTCAGGTCAATCCCAAAAAACATGAATCTTCTCCTCATGAACTCTCACTCCATCCACTCCAATGATGTGGCCTAGATAAAGCATCTCTATGAGCCCAAATTCACACTTGGAGAGCTTAGCATAGAATTGTTGCTCCTCAAGAATGCGTAATATTGTCTCAATATGCTACAGATGCTCCTCCCATGTGCGCTGTAAATGAGAATGTAATCAAAGAAAACTAGCACAAATTTTCTCAATTAACCATGAAAGATGTGGTTCATGAAATACTGAAAAGTAGTCGGAGCATTGGTTAACCCAAAGGGCATCACCAAAAACTCAAAGTGGCCATAATGGCATCTAAATGCAGTCTTGGGAATATCTTGATCCCTCACCCTAATATGATGGTATCCTAACCTCAAATCAATCTTTGAGAAGTAATTTGATCCCCTTATCTCATCGATCCTAGGAATCGAGTACCTATTCTTCATTGTCTTCTTATTTAAGTCTTTATAGTCATTTCACATCCTCAATGTACCATCCATCTTATTCACCAAGACCACAGAAGAAGAAAAAGGACTGGTGCTGGGTCGGATATGTCCTAAAGCCAAGAGCTCATGAATTGATTTTTCAATCTCGTCCCTCTAGGCTTTGGGATGCCTATAGGGTGTGGTGATAACTGCTTGGATAAACCTACTCCAAATCAATAGTATGCTCAAACCCCTGGTCTGGTGGCCTTCCCGGTGGTATGTCCCCAAATACTGTAGAATAGCGGTCTAGAATAGATTGCATATTCAGGTGTACTAGTGCACCCTTACCTCCTTCCTCTGACATATGCAGTTTTGCTACCCACCCTATGTCTTCTCTACGAAAATCAGCCTCCATCCTATGTGTTGAGACTATCTGGGGTGGATAGGTGTGTATGACCCTAATATTTTGACGCTCACAACTTTTCTTGTCTATCCATTCCATCTCCAAGGTCTCCCAATCCGTGGTGACCTTCCCCAAAGTGATCAACCACTGAACACCCAATATCACATTGGTGTCCATAATATCAACCACAAAGAAGTGATATGTCAATGTGTAATTCCCCATAGTGATGGTCAATTCTGGAACATATTTGACACACTGCATGCTTCTAGCTCCTGGAACCAGAACTGAGAATCCCTTGAAATCATATGTGGTAATTCATCTCGTCTTCACTAATTGAGTGTCAATAATATTGTGGGTAGACCCACTATCTATCAATAACGACAACCTCTACCCCTGAACAGTATCTCAGACTCTCAATTTTAGATACTTTTGAACTCCCCTCAAAGCTGCAAGGGCTCCTCCAGTTGGAGCAAATTCTACCTTCCCACCTCCTGGTGGTGGTGGATCACCTCCTGATGCTACAGCAATGGTATCCCCCTCTAAGTCTTCTTCTCCCTCTTATTCATCATCAGAGAACACCTCAATATAATGTGCCTTCCTGGCAGCACACTGATGTCCTGGTGCCCATGGCTCTTGGCAAGTGAAGAAAAATTTTCTCCTCCTTAGATCTCCCAGGACATCATCACAAAGAGATCCCTTTTCTTGGTTCTCCTTTGAGGGAGGAGCCTTCACATCTTTCCCTATTTCCTAAGAGGAGAAAGTTTGATGAAATGGGGCTCTTTCCCTTCGCAAAGCATGTTGCAAGCCTCTAGCCCTCTCAATAGCCTCCTGGAGCATAGTTGGTCTAGTGGATTTTACCAACCCATGCAAAGGCTCTTCTAGTCCATCAATGAACATATATACTCTTCTAGTTGTGGATAGATCTGACACCATGACTAAAAGTTTTAAAAATTCAGAGATATAAGTCTCTAGATCTTCTGTTAGTTTGAGCTTAGCTAGCTCAAAAAAATGTGCTTCTGGATCTCTGCGGTCAAATATTTCCACCAACCTCCGATTAAATTATGTATAGGAAGTGACACTAGCATACCCTAGTGTAGATAGACCATGAAACCATCACTCATGTGCTTCACCTTCAAGGTGTAGCGCTGCTATTTTAATGGCCTCCACCTATGAAACTCGGTTCAGCTGGAAATAGATGTCTAATTTCTCTACCCAAGCTTTGAATGTGCACTTGGGTGACCCATCAAAAGTGGGCAGAAAGAATCTACACATACTACATTGTAGATCATTGTTCTGTGTGTACCCTCCACCTCTATTGTGATTACCGGGTCTTCTATTATCCTTGATCTGACATAACTCTTGGAAGTTTAGATGCTCCTTTAACCTCTGAGATTGAGATTCATATTCTAGGAAATAATCACCAAGAGTCTTCTCCTCTTGTGGTCCTCCTACCTCATTTCCTATTGCTAGGAATGTAGGCATGGTGGAGCATTATGAAACTGGCTGTAATGTTGTGCTCACACCAATAATGTGAGGTGCCAGAAATTTCGCCATGTTGAAACCCTCTAGGGGATTCCAGATTATGTCTTTCTACCGTCATATCCTTGATTTCTTTGGCAATATCTTGCATATTCTGGAGAAGAAATTTTGGAAACACCCTTTCATCCATTGCTCTAGATGTTTATATATGTAGTGCCCCACAGGCTGACCCAAGATTATGCTCTGATACCACTGTAATATTCCAAACAGGAAAAACAAGAATATTGAACATAAAAATGGAAATTGCAATAAATATCAATACATCAAAACATGATCAAATCATAGAGCCATTTCATTATGTATAATAGCAGAAAATGAGTACAATATCTTGAGGAAAAAGTCACTCAAGCTAGGAAAACAAGCCTCCCATGATCCAATACACCCAAATGTGAGATATTTCTAATACACAAAATGTCGAAATGACATGAATACATAGTCCTAGTGATAATAACTGCATCTGGAGAATATAAATACAAATATTTGATGATATAGTGCTCATTAAATGTCAGGATCAAAGATCTAGGCTCTCTAGCACAATTCCAAGACAACCCAGAAATGGTTTCTGGAAATACACTATGTGAAAAATGAAACCCTAGGGCTGAATTATTCTTTGAAACTCAATAACTGTAGGGAGATGACTGATATGACGAGAAAATAGTTGATGCTCCTCCCTTCTAGCTTTCTGGATGAAGGGATGCTCCCTTCACTAGGAAACTAGCTCACAAACTTGGCTTCTCAACCCTCCACTGCAAGTGCCTTGAAAAATAACGCAGATCCTAAAGGAGACTGCACTATTGAAGATGGTTGAATCTTGGCCTAATGCTGAATGGTGGAATGAAGCTCAAATGAACCTCTCATGTTTGGGCACTCGAAGTCACCCAAGGATGAGGGTGGGATTTCCGCTCGGAAATACCCTTGTTCTAAACATCATAGCAGACTCCGCTAAACAACTGAAGCATGCAAAAATTCATAAAATACCAAGACATAAACAATAATCAGAATGACTTCTATGGCTGCCATCCCCTTTCCTAGATGCTTTGTGAGCTTCCTCACCCTTGGTTCCACTCATTAAAGATTCCACTCTCATACATACACTAGTCCTCCATCATAACTATGTTTTCCTCCACTATCTCCACTCCCTCCATGACAATGTTGTTGATTTGGTCGACCTTGACCCCATCCACATGCATTGACCCCATTCACACCAAGGTTTGCTTTATTCCAACTAGCTACAGCGATCCACTTTCACACTAGAAGTGGTTTTATTCCTACTAAAGATATGTAAGGGTCTCTTTATCCACTTATTCATATAATTTATAAACAAAATAAAAATTTAATATTCCAACTAGTTGAAAGCTAATTAGAAATATTACATTTCCATTGTATTGTCTTACTAAAATGATGAATGACTTATGTTCCTTTATGTATTCATTAAGATGATTTTAATTTGTAATCTCCTTAATCATTAGATTAATCTTGTTTGAATAATTATATTACAGATGCCTTTGATCTCTTTTGTGTCTATGATTGCAGACCTTATCAAGCATTGAGGAGTTTCATCAAGACAGATTGGGGATCTCCATCAAGCATTTCTAAAATAGGTAAGGGCACCATTATCCTTCTCTTGTTTTGATGATTTAAATGAAGTTAGCTTAAGGAAAGAGTTATTCAATTGTATGTTTGTTTCTAGTTTTCCCTTAGTAATCTAGGGAGATCTCTATTTTTCACAAAAGGGATTTGTCCGCATAAGAAATTGGTGACTCCACTGGGGAACTCCTTAGTTCTCTTCCTTTTTCTTGGTTTTTTTTTTCTAAGATTTTTTGTTTGAATTTATCTGAATGATGGAAAAATTGTGAATTTTAAGACCTTCTAGGTTTATTTCCTTGGTTTTATTTTTTCTTGAACTTTCCTTGATCTGTGCGGTTTTGTTTCAGCAACAGAGCACATATTTGTGCAATTTTCTTTCAAAAACATAGCACATGTGCACTGGACTTAATTTTCTACTTGTGCAAATCTTAGAAATGTTTGAAAAATTAAGTTTTCTTCTGGTCAGAGTCTAGATTTTAATTTATGAATGGTCATTATGTTTGTTTTTATCATCAAAGTCCTTCTGTGAGCTTGTTTGAATGTTGTAGTGAAGTCCTGTTGAGAATCAATTTGTTTCATATTTTTTAGTAGGGTTTCATCTAGATTGTTTTCTGATTCATCAAAAAGAGATAGGTTGTTGCTTAAGATTTCTGTTTCCCTATCTTTTTCTATCAAATACACCAGATTCGTTATTAATCTTACTTATTTAAGAAAAGTACTTTCCTTGTTAAATTGTTAAAGATCTTATAGATTAGTGAAGTTAGTGTTTTCTCAAAGAATTAGTTTTTTGTGAAAGGGTGCTTTTATTCGCTGAATGTTAAGAGAGAACCATTCCTTTTCAGTTTGAAGTTTTCATAATTGCACTTTTAGACATCATTAATTTGAAGGATTCATTAAAAAAATTTCATTTCAAAGTTTTATTGGTTTCTCCACAAAATTTAAAGAATCGTGAGTGATTTCTTGTGAAAGAGACTTTGTATGTTTATTTGATTTAATTGAATTGAAATTTTAATTTTTTTCTGCAACTGAATAGTTTTCGAAGTGAAATTGGCATTTTGTGAAAAAGAACGTTATTGGAATTTGAGTTTTGAATTTATTTTGAAAATCAAAGAACCTCTCACTCTCCCATAACTAGGAATTCATCAAAAAGGAAAGATTAAAATTTCATTTTTGAATGCATTAGAGTATTTTGAGTCAGTCTAAATATCATCAATTTCACATCCATAACCCTCTGAGTAAGTAACAACCTAATAACACAACGTTAATTAAAATTAATCTAGAATTTTTAGATTTTTAGGGCTCATTGCACCCACATAGATCTGGTTAGTGCTTTGGAATAGGTAAGTGAGTAAACTTTCCAAATCTATAAACAAACATTAGAATCTTGTTGTAGGGAGTAAATACAGTTATTACAATTTTTCTCTGTGAAGCTCCTATTACACAAGAGTCAAGCACGAGGTCATATCAGACTTGCTGAAGTAATCGTACCTGATTCATTGTATATAGTAGAAAATTTCCATTCATTACAAAACATTTCCAAAAGATACTTGGGGTCACTTGGAATTAATCCTCAGTTTTACCCTATCGAGGAGCTTTCAAGGGGATTTAGATTTGTTACTCTGCCCTTGCATGTATGCCAGACCTGCGAATCTCCCCCCATGTTGAATTATTATAGTTGGTAACCTTAGTGACCATAATCTTATGGATTTTTCTTGAGGTGATGTTAGAGGGAAGGTCTCTACTCTACCTGGAATAGACGTTGACTAGACACACTTGGACTTTTTTGAGGGTAAATTTCTTCGCTTGAGATGGCATAAGTGGAGTTACTTGCACCAAACTGTTTCAAAAATAATGTTGTTAGTGTAACTGGTTCCATCCACTTTATCTATAAATTTTCGCATTGATTTCTAAGATGTTGGATTTCGTCACCAACTAGTGATTTCACTGTGAAAAGATTACTTGTGTGGTTTGATTCCTAGATTTTCTAGTGCATGTTGATTTTTTGTTTTTACTTTTTAGAGGTTTTAGGTGTGATTACTTGATATTTTTCGAGTTCTTAATAATTTAAAAATTCACCGTGGCTAATATACCAATACATTCACGGAGAATGTAGGGGTAAACCCCCTGAGTATACAGTGAGTCAATTAGAGAAAATTAAGGCTGAAAGGGAAAAATCAATAGGATGTGGGTCTTTAGATCAACTTGAAACGTATACCGTGGTGAAATATGAAACTTAAGTGAATAAACCTTAGATATTTGAAACAAGCTTAGAACAAACTCAAACAGTAGTCACTAAAACTGTTAGAGCAGAATCTCATACTAGGGAAGTCTCAGACACAAAGTTAACTGAGCGATAAATTTTTGAAACTGAGTCTGATGTTTCATAACACGAGTCTCCTTCAAACTTCATAGCCCCTACTCCTACTCCACATTCAACCAAAGTAAAACTTACTATTACCGATAATATTCCTCCTGGCCTTATTAGTATTGAAGATATTACTACAGACGACGAAGAAGAAACTCCAAGTAGTCCACTTTTTGCTGGTAAACAAAACCTTCCTCTAGAACTTCTTATTTCTCTTTTTCAATTGGATCCTTGGTACCTTACAGATTTTTAATTTTTACATTCATCTAGTTTTGTTCATCCACATCACCACATTTCTTTTTACTCTTTTCCAAGAAATAATATGTCAGAAATGATTTCTAGAAGTATGTCTACCGATACATCCATGTTTTAAAATTCTCCAGAAACATTGTTATATGATGGTCTGTTAGTTCCTCCTAGATATCAGACAGTTTCTGGGAATTTTTTAGGAGCTTCTCCTTCTCCTTAAATTTCTACTATGTTAGATGGTTTATCAACTTCTACTGCCAAAATTTTAACCTCAAACCAATACATTCATATGATTTTTGGTGGTGTAAGTAATCCTCAAGTTAACTAAACAGGTGGCTATAATCCACCTAGGGGGAAACCACATCTACTTGGAGGGAAAAAAAATTGTTTCATATCCTACAGTTATAGGATACCCTTTAACTGGAAACTATCAAACTTATGGTCAAATGCCTCAAGTTGGTTTAGGTCAAACCTTTGTGTCACAATCCTTAGCACGTGCTCCTTGGGCCAGGGATGAATACCATTTGGAACCCTTGGTTTTCTCAATAACTTGTTCTTACTCAAGTCCAACAACATGTTCAGGGGATTCCTTAAGTTAATCAACAGATATATGTTTAGCAACAAAGTCAACAACCCAGTTTGAGTAGTCCACATAGTCCTATCCAATCTGCTGCGCAAGCATCTATTCAACAACCAAGTACACTTCAAACGCCCATCTCGGGAGTACCTAAAACTTATGTTCCAATTACCCCTCAAGTATTAGTGCAAAATATTAGACAGGCTATCCCCGAGAGATCTATTTATCAAGTTGGACCTATAATCCAATGTATACCTCAAATACCTTCAGGACAACTTGGTATAGGAACTTTGAAAACAACTTTTCAAGGCCAGCCTTTTCAGGTTCAGTTCTTTCAAAGGCAACCTTTTCAAGGTCAGCCTTATCAGAGTCATTTTTTTCAAGGGAAGCCTTTTCAAATCCAACCCTTTCAAGGAAAATATCAATTGGGATAGATGGCCAAAATTCACCTTTCCAGAGTCAACCATACCCTGGTCATACATTTCAAATTCCGTCTTAACCTCAGTTTGGTATGGCTAACCCTAGATATTCTATAGGAATGAAAATTCCAACCACTCAGGCTATTCCGAGATATCCTTGATACCCTCCTCTAGGTACTATACTTATCTTGTAGGGTTATCAGTTTCCACAACAATATTTTAACCGAAAGTTACTATTTATTGCAACTTTGGATTTACCATATTTGTCTCAGCTAACGAATGATCCAATTTACTATTTTTAGTTTTGGTCAGAAATTACCACAAAGTTACTCAATGATATTCTGAAATTTGAAGGTAAATCATGAGAGCACACTTCAAACCATTTCATTACATATCATCTTTGGTGCGCATCAAATTCATTAATCGATGATTCCATTTGATTATGACTTTTTCAACGAACCTTAACCAGTTTAGCTGTGAAATGGTACATTGAATTACCATGAGCTTATTTTCACAAATTCAATGCCCTAGCTACTTCTTCCTTAACTCATTTTCAGTTACCCATCCATTACGATAATATTCCCGAACTTTTTACCTCATTAAAAAAAATTATTCTACCTATATTTCCAATCATATCCACGAATGGAGACGTAGACATCGTTTGGTTAAATTTTTAATTGTAGATCATATTTTCGATGATTGGTTTATGAATTCTTTGCTTTTAGTCATTACTCGATATTTTTCCAAGGGACGTGTTGTAACAAAAGAACAAGTTATCACTCATGACCAATATCTAGACCTAGTTTACACCCAGTCTGGCACTTTATATGACAAAATTTTGTATCTGCCTCGCCCTGGTCAAATAAACACAACTCATTCTGAATCTCACATCGTTGCTGGTATAGTCGTTTCTGTTAGCCAATATAAAATTAAGAAGAAAAATTCCAAATATAATAATTTGATTATAACTTACCGAATTCATCGAAAGGAAATACTTCTCCTGAAAATAATTCTGACATTAATGATGTAGATTCATCTACTAGTAAAAATAAATCAACCGGACTTAAGAAGAAGGAGAATGGTAAAGAAAACTAAAACAATTCCTCAAAAGAGAAATCAGATAAAACCAAACCATCTGACAAAAATAAAAATTTCAATGGATGCACGGCTTTCAAGAAATAATAAAAACAATTTTCTGCAAAAAAACAGGACTTCCTATAGCAAAACAAGATTTCCTGTAGCATTTTAGGACATCGAGGAAAATGAAAGAGAAAATCTTGGAAATTATGATTGGATGTTGGAAATGGATGATGGTGATGGATTGGCATGACCTTGGTCCTTTTAGAGAATCTGAGCAAAGGAGGAGAAAGTCCAAGTTTGATTTCCTTTGACTAGATTTTTGACCAAAATTTTCTTTTGGGGCCATCTTGTTTTTGTTTTTTGCAAAGGTTGGAGAGCACCTACATTCATGAGAGAGAGAGACAAGGAGCAAATACTTTTTTTCTTTTCTTAGGCCCACTAGCTTCCTCAATGAGGTTTTCATCTAATAGGTATGCCTAGGTGCCTCAAAGGAGGTTTTCACCCAGGATCCTTTTTTTTTAATCCTATTTTTCTCTTTTTTCCAACCCATTTACCACCTCATTGATGTTTTTAATCAATTAGCCAATCTCAGGCACCTAAAAATAGGTTTTGACCTGAGACCTTATTCTCTTCCTCTTAATTTTCTCTTTTTCCATTTTTTATTTCTTTTATCTATCCTAATCTACTTGGAAAAACAAGATCTCTTTCAAGTGTAGGAATACTTCCAATGGAGCCATGTTCACATCAATATGGAAGATAAAATCATGTGAAGGGTTGAAATATATTCCTTGACATGTACCTAAATGTGAGAGACCAAATTCTTTGACTGAGAGGAGATTAGAAATTGTTCAAGAAGAGTGTGTTGCTACAACTTAATGATTATCTGAAACCATATTTTAATATAGTTGTGATGTTCCCGGTCCACTTACACATTTTGATCTCTTTCTATGTCCTCTTCTACCATGCCATTCAAATATTCCTCTTTTTGTTGACTTTTCTCTTGAAAACATGGAGGATCTGATGGTAAACATGGGGGAAATTTCTCAATATATGATTATGATGTCTTCTTTTCATCAAGTGCATCCCATGATTCTTTTTTCTTCTCATTTGAATCTTCTTTTTTTGAATGTTGTACTTCAATGACATCAAGAGAATAATTTTTTTGCAATTCTCTTCCTAAGCTAAGATGGATACCATTTAGCTCAAGAGGAGGTGTTTGGTAGTATTGTACCTCGGCATTTTAAGTGGGTTGAGCTATTTCCTTGTGTGGGTTTGGAAATGGTGGTACAGATAGTTGAGTGGGAGTGGATCTTTGATATGTATGTGGTTGAGGTTGTGGTTTTGGTGGAGGTGGATGGTACGGATATCATGTGTTAGGTCCCTATAATTTGTCAGATTGGCAAGGGAAAATTACAAGGGTAACATCAAACCAGTATTTAGAGTCCTAGGACCTAGCCTTCTTGGACTCAGAGAGGGCTCTCTCTATGCATGTGTAAAGGATTTAACTTGATAGCATTTAGGTTTTTTATTTTAGGCTAGTTATTAGGTTTAGGGTATGTTTGTTTGTTTTGATTGGTTGGGTAGGTTGTCAAGGAAAAAAAATAGAGTAGGAGAGGTTTAAACCATTGGGATATGGAGTCTACAATAGGTATAGAAAGGTACAACAATAGGTCAAGGATACTTCAAAGGGAAAGTTAACAGGGCCAAATGGATCTTCAAGGCTTAGGTGAGTGAAGTGAACAATAAATTATGAACAGAATAGGTGCAAAGGGAAGTTAAGAATCCTTTGTCAAATACTACCACAAGAAGGGCCTTTAGAATACTATGCATAAAGAAAATACCAAATACAGGGTTTACCATACTTATTTGACTAAACCCTAGCAAGAAAACATCAAGGCAACAATCCGGTAAACCCTAGAGAGCAATAAACTTGTATAGTCTCTAGTGATTTCACCTTCAGGCAAAGAAAACATGCAAGATAACAATAGTGATGATCAAGAAGCAGGGAACTCCTAAGATTTCTTAATCAAACTATGAGGAACTTCAAAATAACCATTTAAGATGAATGGAAGGGCATGGAAAATCATAAACCTCTTCAGTTAAACCTAATCAGTGATACTTCAAAGAAAGATCTTAAGAACAATGTTTAAGTAACATCAAACAAGCAGGGCTAACCATAAAACATATTTGATATATATTGTATTGAATCATTCATAAGATAAACAAGCATAAGTGGGTCTAGAGAGCAACTAATAATTCTCTAAACTGACCTAGCAGAGGAAAACATGAAAGCAAGAGAAGCAGACAGACTTAATGAACTTTTGACAACAAACCTTAAGCTAAAACTTATGTTCTAATGCAAGGGAAGGATGAAACAATATGTAAAACATAAGAGAATGAAAAAAAAATGAGAAAACATCACCATTATCCATGTTCATGAATCCTACAAAGTTCTTAGCTCCATTGTCATTCAGTCCAAAAATATTACAAGGCTCCAAGGCCAAAAACTCTTTACAACTCAGAGCCTATGCTCAGTTCAACAAGTGAAAACCAACCAATAGGAAACATGAACAATGAGGCCCTCATCCAATATTTATCATGAAAATGAGGAGGTGAGAAAACCCTAGAGGCTTCTAGAAGCCATTAATTGTTCATAAATATCACTTTGGTCCTTTGAGACCTTGTAAGGCCCAAGCCACAAAATATCTGATGAAAAATATCTTCTTGAGCATTTTTGGAAAAAAATTTGACATTTGGGCTCCCCCAAGCCTCCAAAATATTTCCTAGCGTACTTTGTTGACTTTTTGACTACCAGGGCACAAAACTAAGTTTTAAGGATGCATTTCCAGGCCAATGGCACAGCACATGCATAGGAAAACTGGGTCACCTTGCAGCCAAGTTTTGAAGGCTTTCCCAATGTCGGAATGGGATCCATGATGGCTCGTTCGAAATCCTCTCGAGTCTACTTTCCAAAAATTCCCTTGGTATTCTAATTAGGCTCCAATAACCTATTCAAAAATCAAATCTACCAAGGCTGGTAAAGGCGCAACACATGCCCTGGAAACTAGGCAGAAAGGTGATATTTAGGGTGTTTTTTACCCTTTTGGAGGACCAAATCAACTCCAAATGACCTGAAATTTGGTGAGAATACTGTAATTGAGCTAAGGTTTCCAAAAATGTAAAATTTACCTCCTGAGGATGGTGGTCTAAGAAAAAGCACAGTACCAAGGGTGTTGTGCCCTTGGCCCTCTAAATCAACAAAAAACCAAAATTTCCAAAATGTTCCCAAAATTTGCAGTTATCTTCCTTTTTATGTCTGGGATGCTTGCATGGAAGCATCAGTAAGAAGGTTAATCTTTCTTTGACCTTTTTCCTCCTTCAGGGCTTGAAATTTTGCAAGGGCTCTTTTGAGCTTGGCCCTTGCAATTTGATTTCTAAGTGCATAGTGTTTGGTCATCTTCCTTTTGTAGTTTTTAACCCTGTACATAAATTATCTGAAAACGAATCTTAAAAACAGAAAATACACAATAGCGAGAGCATAAAACATAAAACAGATATACAAAGATATTTTCCCCTAGATCCCAAATCGGGATGACCAGCTTCATCTTTCATTACATTCCTTTTAGTGTTTCAACACACATATATATACATGTCGAAGCATACATAAACCCCAATCCATTAACCCTGGATTAGAATATAACCATAGTTCCCTTGATTGGATCTACAAAATACCAGGGGCCGAAAACCATCATGCCCCAAAACCATGTGCAAACCCATGCACAAAACCATGGGCGGGTCCGCCCACCGGAAAATAAGGACCAAATTTTTTTTTCCCGAGGCGCTGCCCCGAACCCCAACAGGGGGGGCTTCCGCCCCCCTGCTACACCTGGCACAATGTACAGCGAGGGCTATCACCCCCTCGTGTGTGACTAGTCGTGGAAAGAATATAACACATAGCCAACATCTTTATAGGTCAAGGTCTCTATTTGCCTTCTCCAAGTGTGTGTTTTCTCTCTCTAGCCAAGGCTCTCAATCATATTCTATCTCCATGGCAAGCAGCTCACTTAGAGGGAGCTACTCTGCCAAGGCTAAATCTTCCTCTCTTTGTCTTGCCAAGGCCTTCTTTAAACCCATGGTTCTTGGTCTTCTTCTGGACTGTCCTTCTTCATCTTCACTTTCCTCATAGGTGCCCTTGAATTCCTCTAGCTTCACCTGTGCCCTTTGAGCTTCTTTTCGGGCTCTGATTGCTTTAACTTCAAAATGGAATTTTGTGCCCCTAGCTGTCTATTCTCCATCTCAAGGACATTATTCACACTCTTGGCCCTATCTAGATTTTCTTGGAGGTCTTCAATTTGGGTTTTTTTGTTCTAGAGGAGCAAGTTTAAGATCCTTGCTTCATTTTCCTCATCACTGTCAATATGAATGAGTTCAAATTCTTTCTCAACCTCATGCTAATCTTCTTCTTATTCTTCTTCTTTTATCTTTTGTTTTCCTTTGTCAAGATTTCTAGCTAAGGTGGATGGCATGGTCCCTTGCCTTTTAGAGGCAGCAAACACATGCCTCTCTCCTCTTTGGTATGTGAGAGGGAAAGGCTCAATATTGTTCATCTGAATGCCCTCACCATGGTTGACCTCATGACTGTTGTCCTCTTCCTTATTGACCTCTGCAATGTGTTCTTGACTGCTTTCATTAGCCTCACTTTATTTTCCTTCCATGATGACATTACTGCTGTGATCCTCATTTGTATCATCATCCCTTTCTCCTTCACTGATATCAGCTTCATTGTCATCTAGGTTCTATGAGCTATTACCACCCTCATCATTATCATTACCTTGGACACATTCTTCATTTCCTTTAATACTGCTAGGAGTCTTAATTTCTTTGGAACTGCTCTCTACACTATCATAATTACCACTGTTAGGCTCATTTTTTTTACTGCCTCCTTGGCCATCATGACTGTTGTCATGACCGTCATTGCCTCCCTCATTACTGCTACTAGCATTATTGTTGTGATTTTCACTATTTTTATCAGCCTCTTCACTGACTTTTTGGTCTTTAGTGTCACTGTTGTCATCAGCATCATTATTTCTGTCAGTTACCATGTTCTTTGTTTCATCACTTTCCTTTTTGTTTCCAACATCATCACAGCCCTTATCATCACTTGTGTTCTCACTGTTAGAGGTGTCATCATTAGTTTCTTCATCATTATTTGTCTCTTCACTGATTTCTGCATTTTCATTTTTCTCATTGACCGATGGGCTGTTTCCAACATCATCATCATCATCAAGGCTGCTTTCTTCATCACTTTCCTCATCTTCATTGTCATCTACCTCCATGTCTTCTGCTTCATTGTTGACCTCCGCCTCTTCTTCTTCTTCCTCTTTAATGTCCTCTTCCTCATCATCTTCCTCCTTACTATCCTCTTCTTCATCATATTCCTCCTCAATGTCCTCTTCTTCATCATTTTCCTCTTTGTTGTCCTCTTCTTCATTATTTCTTGATTTATCACTGCCTTCTCCTTCATGGTCACTAGCTTGTTCACTGCCTAAAGCATTGGGAGAAGGTGAGGGAAGAAGGTTGTCCTGAGGTGAAGGTACATGGGTGGATGGTGAAAAATTCTCATCAGGAGATGATGGAGGAGTTAGGATAGGAGGATGAGATGAGGAGGGCACATTATGCTGAGGATGGGGTTATGGGTTTGTGAAAACCTCATGAGAAATGAAAACCTCCCATGGAATGCCCCTTTTCTCTAATTGATGCATTACAAACATCTTGATGAGAGAATGGTGAAATAGGCTCTGAATTTGTTGTGAAGGATGTCTCTTTTGCACAATATAAGGCATCTTATCAATACTCCTATAGAGATAATAGGGAAAATGTAGCATCTTTACCCTAGTGAAGTGCATGAGTAGTCTTATGTGGTATGAATAAACCCTAGAAAACCTCCCCTCACATGTAAAATATTTCATGATGACTCTCATCAAGGGCGCATATCTCTCCAGCAAATGTGAAAAGGGAAAAATGGATTTGTAGTCAGCTTGGTATCTAGGTTTTAGGAAAGGTTCATAGTGGCTCAGGTCCAAACTAGCCTACTTGAACCACCTTTCTCCCACTCTAGGTATCTCAATGGCCATGGAAATGGTATTTTAAGATAGCTCAAAGTTCACCCCAACTAAATTTACTTGATTGTCATGAGGGTTAAGGATAAAAAGCCTGGTCAGCTCAGGATGGCTTTGTACCTGTTGAACTCATTCACAAAAGTCAAAACAACCCACATTCTGGAAATATGAAACTGTCATAGGAGATGCCATCAACTCTGCAGTGTTCAGTGGCTCAAACCTATTTATTCTTGCACCCTTGCGTTGATGTCTTCTAGGCCCTTGGCCTCCCTCACCACTGTCACTATTGCCTTCCCTTAACATTTTGACTTTACTATTTCCTTGAAAACCAAAACCCTAACTCTACTATATGAAATTAATGGGAAAAAGGGCAAGGGGGAGATGGTGACAAATGTAGCTTTTATACAAATGAGGGATGAGTGAATGAGGGTGATGGAAAAATGAGAAGAATGAGAGGTTTGGAAAACTTGATGATCACCCTACTGATTTTTAAACTACTATGCTTTGGACACCTTACACTGATATCAAATGGATGTAAATGAAGGAAAATGAGTTTTCCAATCTGTTTTGTGGTGTAAAGGCTAGAGATTTCAAGCTTGGATGGATGAATAATATCAAATCACTTCAACCACTTAATATACCCCTGCCCTAACTATTCTTTTCTTGTTTGCAGATGAGGGAGGTTTAATGACATTTAGTTCATCTTTCTAGGGTTTATTCCTTTAACCAAATGACAAGAACCTTGAAAATGAGGTGGTGTTTTGTATTTACCCCTCAGAGGTGTTATGAAACCCTTGGAGGTGCTTTTGATGAGGCCTTGAGTAGATTTAGGGCTTGAACTAGTGAAGAGGACCTCATGGCCAAGCGTGCAACACCTGAACACATAGTCGGGTGGTTGAACGTGTTGTCAGGTAGGCCAAGGGTGTAGCGCTGAACACGTAGCACAAGCCCAATCGAGTCTGTTGGGTGAGCTCTCATGCAGGGTTAAAGGCACAGCATGTCATGTCTATTGGGTGAGCTCATGTGCAGGGTTAAACGTGCAGCATGCCGGGTTTGTCGAGTGAGCTCCTGTGCAGGGTTAAACGTGCACCATGTCGGGTCTGTCGGGTGAGCTCCCATGTAGCATAGGAACAGTTGGGCCTTTGTGAAAATGCACAGCATGTCAGTTCTATCGGGGCATTAGCCGGGAAAAGCTGCACGTAAAATTAGAATAGGGGCCGAGCCTACACAGACCTGCCGAGTGAACTCTACACGGGTAAACGTGTAGTGCGCGCAACACAGTGGTATTTTGCATGAGGAAACCACCCAGGAGTGCAGCACACGACTCCAAGTGCGCAATGTTTCTGGACTTTCCCAAATTGGCCAAAAACTCACAATTATTCTCTTCGATTGCTTTGAGTTTTGCAAGTAAACAATGATTTGAATGAAACAACAAGATGCCCCTTAAATATGCTTTGGGAAATTTAAATTTAATCCAAGAAAAACCCTCTTCCTAATGTTTTTTCCTTTGTCACTTTCATTGACATTTGATTTGACTTTTGCTGCAGGTGGCTAAAGCACTGATTTAGCTTTCTCCTTTGGTCTTGAAAACATGACATAAACCAACAACCTTGTAATCACCTTTGTTTTCCACCTTTGAGCTCAACACTATGTTTTTACCCTTTTTTTGATCACTGAAAGTAAGTGACTTGAAAGGAGAACTTGACCCGCATTTTACTGATACTCTTTACTTTCTTCTTTTTCAGGATTGCTTTTGAGTCATGAGTTGGCTTCCCTTTGATCTTTTGAAGCATGATAACTTTGCCTATGACAATTCTTTAGAAAAATTTAAACAATGTTTTGAAAACTTCCTTTGTTCTTACCTTGAAACTCAGATCATATTTAATTTGGCAGGTAGCTAGCAAACCTATAATTTACTTCTTTTACTGAGACTTTTCACATCCTTGTTTCTTTGAGGGAGTGAGACATCACCTTGGAAAACTTTGGGGTGTCACTCACAACGGCCTCTTCAAACCTTCTTTTTGCATATTTTGTTTGAGTGACAAGGCTTATTTTCTTTGGTTGGTCTATGTCCTTGAACACTTTCACTTTATGAAACCCTGAAGTGAATTTTCCCCTCTAATCCTTGAAAATGATGAATTAACTTTGACAGCCTTAGACATTTACACAGTGGAAATATCTTCAAAACTTTTTATATTTACCTTGGAGCTTATACCATGTTTTTCTATCCTTTAACCACTGAGTGTAAATAATTGAAATAAGAGCTTGACCCTCCTTTATGTGTTTTGTTGCATTGGACCTCTGTCTGGCATACTGTTGATTTAATTAGGTTTAGAAACCTTGATTTATCCTCTAGACTCAGTGCTCCCTGCTTTCCTTCAAAAACACATCAGTTACTCTGTAATATTCCAAATTTTGTGGAATATTAATTTTTTCCATTTCCACCTAGGAGATGAATAAAATGGGTAGGAGACCCATTCATTTCATGAATAAAGGATAAAAATCCTCTTAATGTGAAATAGGATCACTTATAGAGCTGGATTTCACACCTCCATGTGTGAAAGGGGACTTTTTCAAGAAGGCTAGGTCAAGTTTGACCAAGTCAAACTACGCAATGGTAGGAGATGGAAAGGTATCCTATGGGCCAGCGCAGTGGAAAAGGAGGGAAAATTCTAGAGGAAGGGAAACCCTAATGAGTGGGGTCCATGGAGAGGGAGCTCACATTGTATAAGAGGAGGGCAAGGCAACCATTGTTTCCCATCTTGAGTATTATTCATCTTTGGTCCTTTGGACTTGCTGCAACTTCTTGCTGCTTAGCAAGAACTGCAGGGAAATTATTGTTTAGCATTTCCTCTCCTTCTTGAGTAGCTCTTGGAGGATTGCACTCCATTCCCCATATTCAGACATTGAGGTCAAGTATCATTCTACTTCATCAGCACAGTTTCAGCTGGAGATTGTGGAGTGTTGCTGGGTGTTGTTGGGGAGGTTTTCTACAACACCTTCCTTGGCTAGTTTTTCAGAGGAGGGATCTTCCATCCCTTTGGGAGATCAAAAAAGGAGTTTCATGAGCTTATTCCACCATATTTGGCACCGTTCCAACCGCTTGCCACCATATGCATCGCAGTCCCTCTCTTAGACAACGTTATTCTTGGAGAGCATTTGCTGTGAGGGATTAGCATATATTTTGAAGGGTGAGATCTTAGGTGAAGGGATCAGCCTTTCACTTCAGATTTCCATTGGAGGAGGGTTCTTCATTTGATGCAGTCATTTCAGCCTTCTCCATCTATTTCCAGTTCTTGATTTGTTGCTGCTACCCAGCAACTCCGACATTTCTGTAGGAATGTCATTTTGCTTGTATTTCATCCAATCCTTCTAGATTATTGATGTATTGTATTTTCAGGGGTTGAGATCTTGCTCCCCCACTTTATTTGAGCGTAATATTGTCATATCTTTGTATTTTTATCATGTTTTCAGCAGTTCACTATAATAGACTGTGTAGTCATAGCCTGCAGTTTCTTATCTATAGCAGTGTGCTTCATATTTATCATACATGTAGTGTGAGGCTTGTATTGTATCAATTGAATGACTGATTCCTCAAGTCATTGCATTCCTTTTACTGCTATAATAATATATGTTGGCTATTTACATCTTCTCATAAGAAATCTCTTAAAAATAATGCAAAGAATCCATTGTATGTTCATATATTGTTACAGCAACATTCTTTGGGCAATTTCTGAAGGGAACTAGGTGTGGGAGGCTTGTCTCACCACCCTAGAAGGATTTCTTTGGTCCCAATTCTTGGATTTTGGTCTTAGACACATTGGTCTAAGAGATCTAGGTCTTGGTATCAAATCCTGCTGCCTCTATTTCTGGAAAATTCGTTTTCCATCCATTGATTGCTAGCTATTCCTAAAAAGGGATATTACAGTGGTATCAGAGCACCTTTCTTGGCTCATCCTATGGCCTTCAAGCCCAAGAAAGAAGAAGAAGAAGATGATGCAGAATATGAGCTTGATCTCATCTATTTTTAGAACAAAGAAGAGCCTCCCCAAGGAGGAAAAGCAAAGAGAAGAAGAGGAAGGTCCATGCACTTCCTATTCTAAAAAAGAAAGCAAGCATGAGAGATGCTTGGATCATCAGGTTCTAGATCAATACCTGAGTGAGTATAAATCCCATTCTGCAGCATTCAGGGGAGCTACAATGTTCCCACAGTTTATTCAGCAAAAGGAGGAGAGAAGGCCCTATGGAAAAAGAGAGGTTAGAGGCAATAGGTTCCTATTGTCTACATTTGATGCGGATACTTCAGCTAGAGCTTGGGTGAAAAAGCTAGAGGCATTTTTCTTGCTGCATCCAGTGGCAGAGAAAGAAGCAATGGAGATTGCAGTGCTACACATGGAGGATGAAGCCTCTATTTGGTGGTTCAAACCCTTGGTCCATTCAAGGGTGAGTTATTTTGCATAATTTTCTCAAAGGTTGATCCAAACCTTTGATGGAGAAAGGGCAAAGGAAGAGAAAGCCATATCACCATGAGAGGAGGATTGCACCAACACTTCTACAGCTTTGGAGGAGTAGCCTTCTACATCTATGGATGAGGCAACCAATACGTTGGAGGAAACAACTACTGCAGCCATATAAGAAGATCCCAAGATCCACCAAGGTATGAGTGAAGTTCCACTTTTCATTTCAACAAACAATTTAAGAGAATGTGGAAACTCACATATAGAGGTCCAAGGATCTATGCACTTTTCTATTTTATAGCATCATGATTGCACTGCGCTGTGCAATGGGTTAAAAGAGGAGATGGACCCCCATCCTCATACACTATTGATGAGTCTCATTCAGCCCTTGAGGTTGGGATGTGAACCATTGGAGGATGAAACAAACCATGGCACCTCCATGTTAAACAAGGGAACAAATTTTAAAATGAAGGTTGAGACAGCTGCTACTCTATGGGAGGAATTGACAGCACTGCTAAACATTGATGGAGAGGAGAAGTTGAATCCATCATATTTGAATCCTCATGGATTAAATATAGTCATGGGTGAGAGGTCTCTTTTAGGAGGTCTCCAAGGAGCTGCATTCCAATCTTCCATGGAATGCGAGAGAGGTGAATTGGTTTGGGAGAATGGTAGCCCTCATGGGAGGAGTACCAAAGGAGGAAGAAGAAGAAGACATCCATAAGGAGCTGAGTGGGTGTGGATGAGGAGAAAGAGGCTGATTTTCCACTTGCAAATATATGATACTGGGCAGTAAGAGGCTTGGCTGCGTTGGCTCCTCTTGAAGGAGTTTGGCCATCACTTGGTGTACCCCTTTTCCAGGAGGATGGGAGTAGAGGAGAGGTGGCAAGATGTTTACATCATTGAGAAGAAGAGAGTAGGGATACATGGAGCTGATATGGAATATATATCACTCATGATACCTTCATCACATGAGTTACATGATGTGAGCATGAGGAGACAACAAGCACTTGGATTGCTTGGACTATCCTGGAGAGAGCACAAGCAGAATTGCTCTCATATGATGTATGGTGTTGTAGGAGTAGAGGAGGGAACTCTCATAGTGCAAAGGGATTACTCCTTGACTTGGACTGATCAGGAGGCATTTCCATCTTGGGAGAAGCTGCATATTTGTAGCAGCATCACCAGAGGTGTTCTTGACAAGGAGCATGTCAAGAGGCAAAGATTAGCATGGACAAGAGCCTTTTTGCATGAGCTCACAGCGCTAACACTTGGGAGAAGGGTCATATACATGGATCCATATATCATCTTACTTCCAACTTATGGTAAGAGCCTTGTGTTTACATTTTCTGATTTCATACTCTTAGCATTATGTTGCAGTGCATGGCTCCTCAAAGGGGCAGATTTTTCATGTTGCTCCACAAGCAAATTTGGGCCAAACCATATGATGGAGACAACCATATTTTATGTGGCCTTGGGAAAAGGTTTTCTCATTACATGTATTTTCAACAAATTCATGTACTTGACCATGTATTAAGAAACATATTTCCATGTAAAAATCTGAAGCAACAGTTTGAAAAACTGTGTTGTTGCTACTTGGGAGACTGTTGGTGCCACCAAGCATCATGTAAAACCATCAGTACTTCCTCTATTTTGATGATGAGAATGTTTCCATTTTCTGATATTTTCCATATTATTATTGGGAGCATGATTGGTGAATTGACAGACTAGTTGAATGTGTCTTTGAGGGGAGATGATCCCCATAGTTTATGCATTGCATGTTCTAGTGGGAACATGAGGGGAGACATGGCCACCACAGCCACCTATTTGCCTTCTTTTGAGGTGGGCCATGGATTTTATGATTCTATCCATCCATTTTATGTATATGGGCATGTTTTTTATTGTGTATTGCTGATTCACTCATTTATTTACTATTCAGTAGTAGAGGTGATATTTTATGTACCATGCTTGCCATGTTATTTTCTGTAGCTGCAGTGGATGAGATTGCATTGTAACCCTATGAGAAAATGTTTATACCTTACTGAATATGGTATAACCTATAGAAAACATGTCATTGGGGTATTCTATGATGATCATGTCCTACTCATCATGGATGAAATGTCTTGGGCCAGCCGGATTATCATTGATGGAGGAGAAATCCTTGGAAGATTTCTCTTCATTTTGCCACTTGAGGGCAATAATTTTGCAGCCAATGATCAGAACACACTCTACACTTATCATAAGTGGAGAGGAGGATAGAATGGGGCAAGTTATTAGGCTTTCCATATTCATATTTTCAACCCACCTTCATTTCCGGAGCTCAAGGTGGAGGGAGATTTCTATGAGTTGCCATGTTGGGAGGCAGCTTATGTTGTATGGATGATTGGTTGGGGATGGGAGATTCATATGGGGACGATGAGTCCCATTATATATCAGATCTCATGCCTCAAGGAGGCCCTTTGAAAACCCATTGTTTCCTGCATGGATATTTGTTTCTACATGATAGCTATTTGGGGATGTTCACCAAAGGCTAGATTGCATATGTTGGAGGGACAACTTGGACACTTGATTGATGATATGGGATCCTTTTCTTGGAGGAGTTTATCATGCATGGATGCTATATGGAAAGTAAGGGGAAATAAATCATTCTATCCTTGTACTTTCTTGAGGACAAGCAATCTTTGAGAGGGGAGGACTGTAATATTCCAAATTTTTTGGAATATTAACTTTTGCTGTTTCCACCTAGGAGATGAATAAAATGGGTAGGAGACCCATTAATTTCATGAATAAAGGATAAAAATCCTCTTAGTGTGAGAGAGGATCACTTATAGAGCTGGATTTAACACCTCCATGTGTGAAAGGGGACTTTTGCAAGAAGGCTAGGTCAAGTTTGACCAAGTCAAACTGCGCAATGATAGGAGATGGAAAGGTATCCTGTGGGCCGATGCAGTGGAAAAGGAGGGAAAATTCTAGATGAAGGGAAACCCTAATGAGTGGGGTCCATGGAGAGGGAGCTCACATTGTATAAGAGGAGGGAAAGGAAGCCATTGTTTCTCATCTTGAGTGTTATTCATCTTTGGTCCTTTGGACTTGCTACAACTTCTTACTGCTTAGCAAGAACTACCGGGAAATTCCTGTTTAGGATTTCCTCTCCTTCCTGAGTAGCTCTTGGAGGATTGCACTCTATTCCCCACATTCAGACATTGAGGTCAAGTATCATCCTACTTCATCAGCGCAGTTTCAGCTGGAGATTATGCAGTGTTGCTGGGTGTTGCTGGGGAGGTTTTCTACAACACCTTCCTTGACTAGTTTTTCAGAGGAGGGATCTTCCATCCCTTTGGGAGATCATAAAAGGAGGTTCATGAGCTTATTCCACCATATTTGGCACTAGGCCAACCACTTTCCACCATATGCAGCGCAGTCCCTCTCTTAGACAACGTTATTCTTGGAGAGCATTTGCTGTGAGGGATTAGCAGATAGTTTGGAGAGTGAGATATTAGGTGAAGGGATCAGCCTTTCACTTCAGATTTCCATTGGAGGATGGTTATTCATTTGATGCAGCCATTTTAGCCTTCTCCATCTATTTCCAGTTCTTGAGTTGCTGCTGCTACCCAACAACTCCGACATTTCTGCAGTAATGTCATTTTGCTTGTATTTCAGCCAATCCTTCTAGAGGATTGACGTATTGTATTTTCAGGGGTTGAGATCTTGCTCCCCCACTTTATTTGAGCTTCATATTGTCATATCTTTGTATTTTTATCATATTTTCAGCAGTTCACTATAATAGACTGCGTAGTCATAGCCTGCAGTTTCTTATCTATAGTAGTGTGCTTCATATTTATCATGCATGTAGTGTGAGGCTTGTATTGTATCGATTGAATGACGGATTCCTCAAGTCATTGCATTCCTTTTACTGCTATAATCATATATGTTAGCTATTTACATATTCTCACAAGAAATCTCATAAAAATAACGTAGAGAATCCATTGTATGTTCATATATTGTTGCAACCCCATTCTTTGGGCAATTTCTGAAGGGAACTAGGTGTGGGAGGCTTGTCTCACCACCCTAGAAGGATTTCTTTGGTCCCAATTCTTGGATTTTGGTCTTAGACGCATTGGTCTTGGTATCAAATCTTTCTGCCTCCATTTCTGGAAAATGCGTTTTCTAGCCATGGATTTCTAGCCATTCCTAAAAAGGGATATTACATACTCTATCAATTTCCTTTTCTGATTTAACTCATGACATCCCTGCAAAAATGTCAAGCACATTTACTTTTTGCAAAACTTGAAATTGACAAAGTAGCCCTCTTTGGATGTTTTCTACTCTTTCTGGGGCAATCATGTGTTTCTCTTCTTTTCCATTTGAACCAGGTCTTATCATAAGAATAACAGAGCTTAAAATACCAATGAAGACCCTACAACCTAAGAAACCATAATGATCTAGTGGGAGGGTTTTAACTTGGTCTTTTGACTGAAATTAGGCTTGGGATCTTAATAGTGTAAAAATAGAGTTTTTTGACCAGTTGGTGTATTTGAATATATAGAAATTGATGTACTTGATTGGTCTAAAGAGCTTATGAGGTATTTTTTGAGACCATCAAGGTTTGAGGAACCTGATGAAAATGGGAAAGAATAGGCTGATTGTTAACCCTAGATGAAAGTGAAAAAATGGGTAAAGGAAAAATAGAGTGCTGGGGTGATAGGTGGGAAAAAACAAACTATATGAGTGGTATAAGCCCATGAGGGGCCCTTTAGGAATGGCAGGTTAATCATGGACTGGTAAATGGTATAATAATGAAAAATTTGTGACAAGGATAATGAAGGCAGTGCAATTTCTAAAACTCACAATATTCAGGAATCTTGTTTTTAGAAATCTAGGACTAATATTTAGTCATCTTCAGATAGTAAAAATTACTGATGACTAACATCATGGATTTGGGTATGGAGGATATTGAGGAAAATATTGAGGATATTGTGTATTTCTCCCTTAAGGTTCTTTCCAACCTTGTTGCCAAGATTGGTTTTGGGGTTGATATGGCCAAGGTTTCCAAGGAGGAAGTGTGTTCCAATTATTTTGAGATGGATGTGCATGGGCTTGAAATTGTGAATTAGGTTCTTGAACCATACCAGGTTGACTAGGATTCCATAGACCTCTTGGAGCTACATAACATAGCTTCTTTGGTGATTGAATTGCTCCATTGTCCTCTTGGTAAACTTCCTTCAACCTTGGTAATGATGGGAAATATGATTATGAATTAATAACATAAATATCAAAATCTTCTTTTTGGTCATCTCGCATTCTTAAAATTTCTAGTTGTTCGTGTTAGCCTCTCTCTCATAAAAAATTATAAATCCAAAGTTAATTAAATTAATTAAATATTGAAAAATAGGATTTTATGCCTAATTTTCTAGATTATGTTAGTTCCTCTTGATTAGGAGTTAGTTTAGGTCTACCTAACTTAGCTCCTAGATTAGTGTGTGTGGTTGAGATATTTTCTCGACCAAGTTTCCCAAGATAGACACACTATCTTGAGACAACTTCCTCATCTATTTATTTGTATTATAACTTTATTTTAATAAAAAATAATATGTGAGGAATGCCGTAAGGCTCTCAGGCTTTTTCTGCCAGTTCTATGTCTCAGGTATTTTTACGGTGTTTTTAATGAGTTTTTTTATGATTTGATTAATTTCTTACATGTGGTATCATAATTTGTGTGAATTGAAGAGGTGATGTGGTGTGGTCAGGATTCTAGTCGCTCATTTCAGATTTCTACAGTTTCTTTGTGGGAAAAAATTCTATTCCTGGTGCCCTGGAATGTGTTTTACATGAATGTTTGTTGAGTAAGTACAAAATCTTTCTTCACAGTATCAATTGTTGTTTATTTGATAGGCGATGCTTCCATTTTTTTAAACAATCTGAGTATATGAGAAAGCTATTAAAAAATATGATTATTTGATAGGAGAATATGTGTATATGAGAACGCTAATAAAAAATTGTGATGTGTACAATTACACCTCGTCACATATGATAAATGTCTAAATTCAACCTTTCAAGCCCGATCTATGTCAATCCATCAATTGGCCAGGTATTAATTGACGTCGCAAAAATAATACACCCGCGATTTTACTTATGCAATCGCCTCACCACCAAGGACCCAATGCTCATACTCTGCCATGTGGATTTTTTGCATCAAGCCCCACACAAACAGTAAAAGCATCCGACCCCCATATAGTTGAATTTATCATCCACACATCAAATTGTTGCATAATCATGGTGTGCAGCTGATTTCCTGAGTCATGGTGACTCCTTATTTTTTGCATGCAAAGCCCAGTGGTTTCCAGTGTTACAAAAATGTGGAGGGCTCGATGCAGAGGAAGCATCGATGTGTAAGCATGGTGTAATTGTGAGCCTCATAGGTTGCTCATTGTACAAAATTTATTGTTATTCGCAGACCTATGGTGGAGGATTTGCAGACTTGTGTTTTTTGATAATGGTGCTGCAATTGAGCGGAATTTTCTTTGGTGTGGAGAATCAAAGTGGAGCTGTGGATATTTCGAGACCGTGGTGCCTTCTTTAGGTAGTTGGGCCTGTGCATTGACCACCCTTTCCCCTCTTATTGAACCTGCATTTTTTTATGAATTTTTTTTATGATTCATTTGTGTTATTCTTGCATCAATACCAAATCTTGTGCAAGGAAGGAAGGCCAGATCTACTGTCTCGCTTTATGGAAGCACGATGGTTGCAAAGAGCGTGTTGCAGGAAGTGCGATCTCAAAGGAACGTTGAACATGGTGGAGTAAATGATATTCAAAAACTTCATATAACAAAATTTGAAATTTGTGAGGAAAATTGCCAGCAGTCATGTTCAAGAGTTTTGTGGACATTCAACGACAAACCCTTTGGTCCTTTGTTTTAAAGATAGAGGCACTTCTACTTTGGACCTTGATTCTAGGCCTCCACATGACTTTGCCTTGATAAGGCACAACCCCCTCTTAGGCCTGAAATAGAGACATAAATATTTGTCTTGTGACAATAATGTCCCTCCATCAAATGTTTTCAAATTCTTACCTTGGCCCTTGCTGAGTGTGAACACCACCACCATTTCAAAATTCTGAGTATAAGAGGCTCTAAGGTGGCATCATGATGGGGCCTCTCTGGGAATGAATGAGACTTCACCCATATACAATTATGTATATGTATATCATCATGGCTCCTCTGACCACACTTCTCAGCACTTATAAATTTTCGCACCTATCCCTCTTGAGATTTAATACTATTAATAGAGTACTCGCCAATCTCTTAGCACTGGGGTTTTATGAATCCATGTCCTCTTGATATAGGGTCTCTTCACAAGAGCATAGTCAGCTTCTACAACACGTGAATTATAATCGCATCCATTATTTGTATAGTTACACACACTCACATACACATATACATACAAATGTGAAAAGTGGCAATTTCTTATAATTTAAACCAAATTTTGAGGGCCATGTTCAACTCAGACCATTCATAAATCAAGAGTTGTAAGTGAGCGTAAATCCATCCAATCACACACAAGGAAGATCCATTATTATTGATAACATATATGGGTCAACCACACTACTAAGCAATCAAAATTCCACTCATTTACAAAAATAAGCATTCTCATCATTGACACACACATTTTCATAATGAAAATAAGCACTCGTGTTATATTGACATACACAGTAGCATGACTAGGAAACTTAACTTAAGATATAGATGACTCGCAACTAAGATTATGACTTCAACTCTCCTCCCAACCTTAGGTTGGCTGCACTAGTCCTCTTTATTGAGTTAATAAGCCCCAGCCTAATTTAAAAGTTGTGAAGGGTAGTACTCAAGGGATATATACACCAATCATATGCACATTCACATGGGAATCCAAAGTCCTTTGTGCCTCCACCTGGTCCCTAGAATCGAAAGTGCATTTTTTTTCCACCCAACAAAATCAAAACCTATGGAATTCAGAGCTTCTAGAGATCTACCCCACAACCAATTTAGGGAATATATAACTAATCAATCTCCATCCCACAACTGATTCAGGGAATCCAAAACTACTCAAGCTCCACCCCACAACTAGTACAAGGAATCAAAAAAAAATATTTCTCCACCCAACAACACTATAGGACTCTAGAGATCGAGTGTCTCCACCTATTGTGCACATCAGGAATCTAGAACCTAATGGCTCCACCTGTATCTTACATAAATCTAGAGCACACTAGTTATTTCACCTAATGTACTCCATGGGAATATAGAGAGCTAAGTCTCCACCTAATAATCATGCTTGATAATATAGAGCTTTTTCAAATTCCACCTAATATGCAACCACAAGAATCCATATCACTTTCTCTACCTATGATCTTCCTCGTTAATGTCCTTTTCCTCCTGCTAGATTTTTCTCCTCGTGCTTGTGTTCCCCTCCTTCAACTACTACCCCCAATTACATCTAACATGTTTTTCCAAACACCTTGTATGGTTGTGTTGGGAGTAGATCCTCCCTCGATACGGCAGTAGGTTAGCTCATCCTTTTTCGTCCTAGCCATATGTAACCTTTATTTTTCATTTACAGTTTTGTCTCTCCTTCCAATAATGGCCCATATGTGGCTTAAATGTGTTTCTTTGTTGTGTTCAATTCAAGGGCATACATGAAGGAAATGTTTGAAAAGGTATATGTTGTCCATCTTGTAGGTTTTAACCATGTATAGAAATTATCTACGAACGAATCATTAAAACAAAAAATAAACAATAGTGAGAGCATAAAACATAAAACAGATAAACAAAGCTATTTTCCCTTGGATCCCAAATCGGGACGACTAGCTTGATTTTTCATTATATTCCTTTTAGTGTTACAACACATATATATACATGCCAAAGCATACATAAACCCCAATCCATTAACCCTGGATTAGAACATAACTGTAGTTCCCTTGACCAAATCTACAAAATACCAGGGGCTGAAAACCATCATGCCCAAAACCATGTGCAAACCCATGCACAAAACCATGGGCGGGTCTGCCCACCAGAAAATAAGGACCAAAAAAAAATTTCGGGGCATTGCCCCAGACCCCGACAGGGGGGGGCTATCGCCCCCCCTGTTACCCTCCCGCGCGTGACTAGTCGTTGAAAGAATATAACACAAACCCAACATTCTCCCACTTGTTGTTTTCTTTCTGCAGGGGGCCACAGGAGAGCTGAGTCATTAGCCCAGCTTTGCAACACCCATTGTTTCTATACACCAAGAGAACTTCTGAGTGCTCACAGGATTTGTCAATGCATCTGCAACATTCTTCAAAGTGTCCACCTTTACCAGCAACACCCTTTTAGCTTCAACCATATATCTCACAAAGTGATATTGAACATCAATGTGCTTTGTCTTTGAATGATAAGAAGGGTTCTTAGCCAATAAAATTGCACTTTGGCTATCAGAGTCTATTCTTATAGCTTGCTGCACCAACCCCATACTTGAACACAATCTCTGAAACCAAACTTATTTCTTGCTTGCTTGAGTGGCTGCCATGTATTATGCCTCTGTAGTTGAAAAAGCCACTATAGACTGTATTTTACTCATCCAACTGACTACACCTCCAAATAGGCTAAACACATACCCACTTGTAGATCTTCTTTGGTCTAGATCTCCAGCCCAGTCTGCATCAACAAAACCACAAATGTCAAACACTCTTTCCAATCCTGGTCTTCCCTGGTAGCACAAGCCATAATCACTAGTGCCACACAAATATCTGAAAACCCGCTTCACTTCTTTCCAATGCTCCTTCCCTGGGTTTGACATAAAACTCCTCAATACTCCCACTACATGTGAAATGTCTAGTCTAGTACAGACCATTACATACACCAGCCTACCCACTGCACTTGCATATGGAACATGGGACATATCCTCCTCTTCTTCTTGTGTCTTGGGACACTATTCAGCAGGCAGCTTTGTACCTACAGGAATCAGAACATTCACTGGTTTACTATCCTGCAGATCGAACCTCTACAATATAGTCTCGAGATACTTCCTATGGTTTAACTAGAGCTTCCTCTTTGCCCGAGATCTCATAATTTCCATGCCCAAAATATAGTTTGCAGCACCAAGATCCTTCATGTCAAATTTGCAGAACAACTGGGTCTTCATATCTTGGATAATTTATTTGTCATTTCCAATCAACAACATATCATCCACATACAAGACCAAATAAATAACATGGTCACCAATTAATTTAAAATAAACACAGTGATCCTCCTTGCTTCTGGTGAAGCCAAGTCCCTGTATATAGGTATCAAAGTTTTGATACCACATCCTTGGTGACTGTTTTAACCCATACAGAGACTTCTTTAACCTACATACCAGTTCTTTCTTCCCCTTCACCATAAAGCCTTTAGGTTGTTTCATGTAGATCTCCTCTTCCAGATCCCCGTGAAGAAATGTTGTCTTCACATCCATCTGTTCTACCTCAAAATCAAATGCAGCAGCAACAGATAAAAGTAATCTAATAGAAGTAACTTTGGCAACAGGAGAAAAAATATCACCAAAATCAATCCCCGGCACCTGGGAATAACCTTTTTCTACCAACCAAGCTTTGTATTTCTCCACCTTGCATTCTACATTCATCTTCTTCTTAAACACCCATTTGCTCCCGATGGGCTTCCTTCCAGCCGGCAACTCCACCATATCCCATGCCTCATTTTTATGCAAGGATGCCATTTCATCAACCATGGCCTCCTTCCAGAGTTTTCCATGCTCTGAATCTACTGCCTCCCTGACAGCTCTGGGATCATCATCAGTTATAGTTAAAGAAAAAATTGAAAAGAAAGCATATGGACTATACCTTTCTGGTTGTCTCCTTTCCTAAACTGATCTTCTCACATCTGGAGTTTGTGGCTCTTCCTCTTCTGAGTCTTCTTCTGTTGTAGAGTCTGATTCATCCTCCTTTAGCTCAAACTCTATCTTCTCAGGTTACTTTGGTAGGACTTCATGTTTAACAATATCTTTCACCTCTCTAAACACCACATCTCGGTTGTACACAACCTTCCTTGTTTCCGGGTTCCAAAGCTTGTAACCCTTTAAACCATCCTCATACCCAATAAAGATGCACCTTTCAGATTTATTATCCAACTTGCTCCTTTTCTCCTTTGGAACATGTAAATATGCATCACATCCAAATACCCTCAGATGTGAAAGAGAGGGTTTCTTACCAGTCCATACCTCATGTGGAGTCTTATCCTCCAACGCTGATGAAGGTGATCTGTTAACTAAGTAACATGCAGTCTCCACTGCCTCAGCCCAAAATTCTTGTCCTAAACCGGTACCACTGAGCATGCTTCTTTCCTTTTCCATCAGTTATCTATTCATTATTTCTGCAACTCCATTTTTCTGAGGTGTGTATGGAGTAGTCTTCTGCCGTGCTATACCACACTTCTTACAGAACTCTTCAAATTCCTTCTTGCAGAACTCCCCACCATTATTTATCATCAGCACCTCTATCTTCTTCTCAGTCTGGTTTTCCACCAGAGCCTTAAATTCTTTAAATCTGTCAAAGACTTCAGATTTCTTCCTCAAGAAATATATCCATGTATTCCTTTAGAAGTCATCTATGAATGAAACATAGTACACAAACTTACCCAGTGATGGAACCGACACAGGTCCAAACACATCACTATGCACAAGCTCTAATATCTTGTTCGCCCTCTTAGCACCAGAAGGAAAACTCACCCGATTCTACTTCCCATATACATAATGTTCACAGAAATCAAAATCCAGAGAGCTATTAGACATACCTTCTACCATACCATTTCCATGCAGTATCCGAAGGCCCTTCTCTCCAATATGTCCAAGCCTTTGATGCCATAGCATGATCTTTTCTCCAGAGACCGCTAGGATTTTTGCTCCACTTTCAGGAACCATAGAACTGTTGCACCCATCAATAATAGTGCTGCCCTGAAGCTTGTACAGAGTTCCAATGTGAAATCCCCGCATTAATACCAGTGCTCCCGAACCATCTTACATGTATCTTTCTTGAACACTATTTTTACACCTGCATCATCCATCTTGCTTACAGAAATCAGATTTCTGGCTAATGCAGGAATGTGCAGAACACCAGGAAGTTTTCTAATCCTTCCACCTTGTAGCTTTAGCTTGACTTTGCCACGTCCGACGATTCTGGCCTTCCTATCATCACCTAAGAAAACTTCACTGCCATCATATTTCTCATACTCACAGAACCACTCCCTATGGGGAGTGAAGTGAAAGGATGCACCGAAGTCAATGAACGATGACTCATGATCTACATGTGTATTTGAAGAAGAAGCCAAATACACATCCCCACCTTCATCCGATGTGGTTTTTGCCTCTGCAGAAGGAGCATCGTCAAGTCCCTTTCCTTTTTTAGAAGCTTTATATCTGCCGTCCTTTTTGTAGTGCCCTTCCTTTTCACATTTCCAGCACACCTTTACAAACTTTCCAGGAGATTTAGATCTCCCACTCAAAACCTTATTCTTGTTTCTAATCTGGACCTTCCTCGTACAGATAAGGCATCTCCATTCTGACCCTCCATATTTCTCCGTCTCATTTCCTCTGACAGCAAGGCTGAGACAATGTCATCAAAATTCAAGGTAGTTGTATTACTACCTATTGCAATAACCAGACTGTCCCACGAATCTGGTAGAGAACACAACAAAATAATGCACTTATCTTCATCTGAGATTTTAATATTAAGAGATGACAACTGACTTACCACAGTATTGAAGGCATTCATATGCTCTGTCACCGAGTCTCCATCCTTCATCCTCAGGTTATACAGATTTTTCCGCAGGAACAATTTATTCACCAGAGACTTAGATTGGTACAAAGTCCCTAGCTTGTCCCACAAGGTCTTCGCCATAGCTTCCCCAGATACATTCAAAAATACTGAATATGAGACACAGAACAGTATTGTGCTCTTTGCCTTCCAATCCATCTTCTTCCAGTCTTCATATGACATTGTCGTTGGTTTAGTACCTGGATCTACCGTGATCCACTAATATTTATCCACCAGCAGATCCTCCATATTGAGCTTCCACAACTCAAAACTCTGACCATTAAATTTCTCGATCTCTATCTTCCCGTCGCTCACCATCTTCTTTCACGGAAAGAATTGATCCCGCTGATCTCCCACTGAATAGGGTCTACCTCAGGCCCGAGAAAAAAACCCCTCAGCAGCAAAGGCGTCCCATTGAAGCCGAAACTGCTCTGATACCAAATGTAGGTTTTAACCCTATACAGAAATTATCTACGAACGATTCTTTAAAACATAAAATAAACAATAGTGATAGCATAAAACACAAAACAAATAAACACAAAGATTTTCCCCTCGATCCCAAATTGGGACAACCAACTTGATTTTTCATTATATTCCTTTTAGTGTTACAACTCATATATATACATGCCGAAGCATACATAAACCCCAATCCATTAACCCTGGATTAGAACATAACCATAGTTCCCTTGACCAAATATACAAAATACCAGGGGCCGAAAACCATCATGCCCCAAAACCATGTGCAAACCCATGCACAAAACCATGGGCAGGTCCGCTCACCGGAAAATAAGGACTAAAATTTTTTTCTGGGGCACTGCCCTGGACCCCAACAAGGGGGGCTATCGCCCCCCCCCCCCCACGCGTGACTAGTCGTGGAAAGAATATAACACAAACCCAACACATCTTGCCTTAATAAATATGCCCAACAATGACATTCCTTCAATCAAAAGAATATGTAACAATTAAATGCAAGCTTGGTGGTGAGCCCTAGTATCGCACCAAGAATGTTGCAACTCCAAGGTGCTGCCCTACTTTACTTTATCAACATGAGGTTCGGAAAAAAATTTAGGTGACGGTGTTATATACACAACAAATGGATTTTGTTCATGTCATCCTCTTCTGCTTCACGAAAGGGTGCTATTTCTTAAATTATGAGAACAACTGAAAAGTAAATTTCTGGAAGGAAATGACAGAAAGGAAACTGAACTAAATTGATAGAAATGAATGCCAAGAATGAAACTAATTTAATTTGCAGAAAACAGATAGATGAAAGGAAATCAATTCTAAACCACACTTAACTTGGCCAAATGGCTAGATGCACTCTACCTATCCTATTATCTATCTACCATACTCCTATCCATGAAACTAAACTATCCATGCATTAATTTTAATTAAAAAGAATTAATTTGTAGCTTAGAGGGATGAAAAAGGGCTAAGAGGGCTAATGGGGGGTTTAACACATGAAATGGGGTTTGGAAGTGGAAAGAGGGGGTTAAACCCTTAGAAAAATTTATGATAGCATGAGAAATGGCTTTGGAGTAGATAGAGGGGGTTAAAACATTAGGAAACATTATTATAATGCATGAAATGACTTCGGAGTGAGAAGAACTCAGAAATGCGATGGCGGAATGCGATGGACAACAAAAGTTGTGATGTACGATGTCGCAATCGAAACTTCGCAATTTTAAAAGGATGGCATAAGGACTTAATGGAATGAACTAAAGGGTGCGTAGTGCGAAGAGTGATGTGGTGGGTCGTGAATCGAAATATCACAAGTTTACAAGGATAGCGGTAAGGATTAACAAGAATACACTAAATGGTGCGCAGTGCGAAGTGAAGAGTGACGTGTCGGGTCGAGAATCATAATATCGCAAGTTCACAAGGATAGCGGTAAGGATTAACATGAATAAACTAAAATGTGTGAAATGTGATTTGCGCTGCGGTAGAGGTTGTGGGCAGCGATTTGCGATGTGGTAAGTTCTGCGGGATGTGATTTGCAATGTGGTAAGTTCCACAAGATGCGATGTGAGATGGGGATGACGTGGCAATGGAAAAAGCTAAGAGTTTAAATTTGCGATTTTGCAATCGCAAAGAATGAGCAGTGAGTGTTAACAGTAGAAGGTAACCGGTGCAAAGTGTGATTTGAGATTTCGCAATATTGCAATCTCAAGGAATGTGCGATAAGTGTTAAGGTAATCGTTAAATGTTGTGATTGCGAAGTGCGACGTATGGTGGAAAGAGTCTCGAGGAGAAAAGGCAGAGGTTTGGTTTTTAGTGGTTCTGTATGGTCTTTTACGTGTTTTTAGTAAAAAGTGTAAGGGAGACATGAATGGAGAAAAACAGAGAATTAAGGCTGAAGAGATTAAGGGTGTTCGAAAGAAGGTAAGTGCAGTGCTAAGGTGAGAAGTAAAGAGGGAATTGGAAGCATAAGAGCAGTGCTCAGAAGTGAAGCACACCTGTGGATTCATATACGGGAAACAGACAGAAATGCAAGATGGAATAGTGAAGGAAAGGCTTGGACTTGGTAATACAAATTCTTCCCCGAACTTGAACAAAAACCAATTTTGGCCTATGGGAAGGTCTTCCCCTACTCGAACTCTATTGACAGAGATGAGAGGGGGGAGACTTGACCACAATTTTGGAGTTTTCCCTCTATTTCACTATGCATAAGCAATTAAAACTACAGCAACACAAAAACTTAATAGCAATGAAACTTATCAGAAGCAGATCTAACTTAAATGTTAGAGGAAAAACTATCTAAATGACAGAAAGGAAAAGATAATAATAGTAGAAAAGTTGAGGCACATGGATTGGGCCCTAACCCACGAGCCTAGCCCTCTAAACTTAAATCAATCAAATGAAATCAGTCTGCTCATTTCATAAAAGAATAACTACACACATCTCTAAAAGTTTCGATCCCTGAGTAAAACAAAAAATTTCAATAGTTCACAGCAATAATTCTGAATGGAAGCGAGACTAGGATAGACTAACTCTTCCTAGCTCTATCTCTACTCTATTTATTCTACAGGGCAGCTACCAACAACTCCCTATAAAAATGGTGATTGAGTCCACTGGACTCCAAGTAAACCAATATTGAGTACTCTCCTCTTTGAGTTACTCGACTGCCTCTAGAATTCGAATTGCTTGGAGAGAATCCTTGGGGATCCTTCGCCTACTTGGGGAATTCGAATTCGTTTGGAGAGAATATTTGGGATCCTTCGGCTACCTTTGAGGGTGGAAAATCCTCCTATAATTTCTCCTTGTTGTCTCCTCCAAGTCTTTGTGATAAAATATTTATAAAAATTCTTAATAAATCATGATTTTCTTCACTTAACCTTATATTAGGAATTCAAAGTATTTTAGCCTTAATCACCAACTATATTAGCATCATAAACCCAAATAATAATAAAAATGCAAGAAAAAGAGATCTAAGAAGGCAAAAAGGTGACTATTGACCCCTCCAAATATGTCTAATGATGGAGCTCATCGTCACCCCCCTACTGAATGGTTGCTCATCCTTTGAGAAACTGATCCTCCTCCTCAATTTCCTTCAAAGCTTTGACAGCCCCCCTGATTTCTTGAGAAAAAGTGTGGGAGTTTCCCCAAGGGGGTAAAATCCATCTTTCTTTTATTCATTCTCCCATTCTCTATCTTGTGCATCTGTGTCATCTTCATCAGTCAGCCCCAACAGCAAAGGTGGGCTGAGCTTTAGTCCCAACCATCGGATCTTTTTGGCCTGCATGGCCCTCTTTTATAATGGTGCCCTTCCCAATGCACCCCTCAGTATTTCTGGAGTATGATACTTCCTGTTCTTGAGGCTGTGTGGGAGGCTATTCCATCTCCTATGGCTAGCCATAACGCACTCCTCTTATATTTTCCTAGAAACATCATCAAAGTGGCCTATCACCTAGTTTTGAGTCTGAAGGTATCTTTCAACTAGCGCAGGGTCCTTTTCAATCTCTCGATGGTCAAGGATGAATCCTCTTGGGCTAAGCACTTCTGGTCTAATATATAAGTGTTCTCTATTTCTTCTTCCCATGACCTTCCATATCTCTTTGGCTCTATTTTCCTCATTCACCATCCAAGATGCTAGAGCCATTAACTGCATATCCCCCATTGTAGGATTGGGGTCCCAAATCTCCAGATTTTTCAGCACAAAGTTATGCATATAAAACTCTGCCATCCTTGCTTGATCAGCTATGTTGGATTTCTTGTATAACTTCATGAATTTCCTACAATATTGGAAAGGGAGTGATCCATGGGAGGCTAGAGTGTTGATTTGAAATAGAATCCATTGTTCTTTGAGTTACATATCATATGAGTCAAAGGGGAATCTGTGCTAAAGGGATTCTATGCATAAGTCCGCCATGGTGGCTACTTGCTCCTCTTTTTGCTACAATTTCTCCTTTAGCGCTACATTCTCTGCATGTGCCTTTTGCAGCTACTCCTTCAGAAATATTTCTTCGATCCCCCCCCCCCTCCTTGGTTATTCTTCAATGTTGATGGGGCTTATGGGAGAAGTTTCTGGCTTTCTCTAATTCTTGTCAGCTCCAGAATACCTAGAGGTCTGCCTTTTTATTTTTGTGCTCAGAGGAGCCATGGTGGAAGTTATATTTTTATAGCGAGGGGATTTGACACTGGGTTGTGAGTTTGTGTCTCGGCCACTTTTTTCTATATCTATGACTTCTATGGACATCTCTTCTGTTTTTCTTTGGCCCTTTGTCTCTCTCTCCTCTTCTTCTGGTTCTTGTTTCTTCTAGTTCTACCCCGGGTTTCTTCTTTCCTTTTTCCCTGGTTCTTCTTCTTATTCTTCAAGAATTGTGTGCTTCCATCGGTCCTCTCCCTTTAAAAATTTTCAATTTAGTGGTTTGGATGAGACCGCATCTCCTTTTATTAGATGACACAACTAAATTTGGAGTGCCAATATAACTCCGCTCAGCTCCAGTTCTGTCGTAGAAAATTGATTCCTCCTCCCTATTAATTCAAGATGGACTCTGTGTTTTCCTTTGCTCATTCTCCTCTACTCCACTGATTTAAATTTTTTCTTTTGCATGGCTAGGTGGCGTGTACTCCCAGTTTTATTCCAGCCATACCTCAGGTGGTGGCCGAGTTAACTGGCCACCTTTCTGCCCCTCAAACTCTAAGTATGAAAATTATTATTTTTGGCTATTATGAATACATAGCAAGGGGTGAGAGATTATACCTGAGTTTACCTATTGTTTCCAAGACGGTTGCAGGAGTTGGAGGTTTTAGACGAGAATTTTTAGATGTTTTTTTCTTCACCATATTCATGTTCTCTGAGTGAGCAGCTTGCTGAAGGAGTAGCTTCCTGAATGAGCTGCTAATATTTGTCTGTTGTTTCTCTATGCTGTGGATGTCATGTGGAGTGCTTGAGATGCCATGGGTGGCATTATCGTTCTCCTGTAGTATTTTATGTAGCTGCCCTTATTGTTCTTCTTGGCAGTCCATGAACAACTTTGTTTTTGAAGGAACTTCCTAATGTTTGTAGCAGTCTGTTTGTGTGCTGCTTCTCTTGCTACATTGTGCTCAGGAACGGAGGAGTGTGGCATATGGAGGTGATGGAGGAAGTCATGAAGATGAGTGGAGTGAATAATGGGATGGACTACAAGATAGAAGAATGGAGAAGAAGATGAATTCTTCCCTGTGTTTTCCAGAAACCATTAACAACCTGCAAAACAGCAAACACAGAAAAATATAGTGATGCAGATGCATCTTTTGGTTTTGTTCTTTTTCTCTTTTTTCTTTTTTTTTCGAAAGAAAGTGGGCTACCTCCATGGAGGTTTTCAACCCATAAAATTTCCTTGGGCACCTCAGAGAGGTTTTCACCCATGGATCTTTATTCCCTTTTTTTTCCTCTTTTTTTTTTGAGCAAGTGAGTTGCCTCCATCGAGGTTTTAAACCCACAAGCTTATTCTTTTATTCTTTTTTTTTTTTTCTTTCAGGAAGTGTGGGGAAATATGGTGTTTCCCATCACATACACCTCTCTACTTATTGATTTGATGAATTCTTCCATTGATAAAGGCTTCTTGTAAATTTTAATTTTGTGACCATTGACAAGCAAGGGGATCCCTTCCTCATCTATGGTCCTGATTTGAACTGCGCCATTATCAAAGAATTTCTCCACTGTGTAAGGCCCTAACCATCTTGTCATTATATTTCCTTTGAAGGCTTTAAACCTTGAATCACACAACAATGCCCAATCTCCTTCTTGGAAGGTATTTTCTTTGATGTTATTGTTATGCCATACCTTCCTTTGCAACTGAACTACCTCTGTGTGAAGAAGTGCTTGCATTCTGAACTCATCCAATCCATTTAGTTGTAGCAACCTCTCTTTTTGATCATTTTTTTGATCTAGATTTAATTCAACTTCCATTATTAAAGTATTGAATTCAAACTCAACTGAAAGTAGAGCTTTCTTACCATAGACTAGTTCATAAGGAGTGAATCATGTTGTTGTCTTCCTAGTGGTGTTGTAGGCCCAAGTAGCTTCTACCAATCTATCTACCCAATATTGTTTGTTGTTTCTCACAACCTTGGTGAGGATGCTCTCTAAAGCTTTGTTAGTTACTTCTACTTGGACATTCACCTCAGGGTGATAGGCAGTATAAGTTATATTCTTAATCTTGTGCTTCCTCAAAAGATTCTCAATGAGGTGAGAGGTGAACTGTGATCCCTGATCAGTGAATGTTTCTCTGTGATATACAAATTTGTAAAACACATTCTCCCTAAAAAATTATACTACTTTTTCTTCGGTTGCTACCTTCACTTCTTTTGCTTCAACCCACTTTGTCAGATAATCAATGCAGGCTATGATATACTTCTTTTGTCCGGATGGTGGATCGATGGGTCCAATACAATCCACGCCCCACTTGTCAAATGGCTCAAGTGCCACCTTAGGGTGTAAAGGCATTTCATCCCTTTGTGTGGGTTTCCCCATCCTTTGGCACTAGTCACACCTGTTGGTGTAGAAATTAGCTGAATAAATCACTTATTCACTGAATATTAACCCGGTTATATATCAATTTCGAATTGCATACATAACACATAACATTCTTCTACGATTAATTGTCACATGCGGAAATAACAGAAGCAATATCACATCAAATCAATCACACATTAACTCGAGTATGTATGGGAAAGCCTATAGCTGAAAAACCCCCCGACTATTGTGTATATTATAATGGAGAAATCATGTAACAATCATAGTACAAAAAACTCTTCACAAGCTCTCATGCACTACCTCCCATGCTACACACTATCAAGCTAGATCTAGCAAATCACTTGCTCCAATCCTTAGCCACTTGATAGCCAACCTTGATTGCGTATTTTAATGCTAGGTGATGGCCTCCTTATATAGATAAACCACCAGCCTAAACTTTGCAATACTCATAGCTTACTCCACCTATCTATGTGTTGCAAATAGCAACGAGTATAGTTACAATCGATAGCTAACTCTACCCTTTCATCTATCTCTTTCATCGGTCTTCAACCGAACCGATCATGCACCGTAGTGAGTCGAAGTGTTCTTGAGTTGACTAATGAGTTAATATTTAGTAAATTAAATATTATTTAATTTACTCCACTCATATCTAATTGATTAGCTAGTTAACTAATCTCAACTAGTTCAACTGAAATAAATAGAACACAACTCCACTATTTGTCCCGTTAACTCCTCCAAAACACTCGCATCGAAGTCTAATCGAAGTAAACCATGCAAGATGCCATCAAACCCTAGGAACCACGTGATTCCTTGTGTCGATTGCATGAGCCACCTCCATGACTCAAACCGAAGTGCGCCCAGAGAGTAAAGCTGCTGTTTATAGTCAAAATATTATTAAGGGAAAATAATATTTGACTTCCATATTTTTAGGAGATCAATCTAAAAATAGTACGGGTCCTAAAAAATAGGGTCTCATCTATTTTTTACCGACATGTCGCATCCATCAAGAATCTCCAAGTAGAATTCCCAAATTATGCTCAGTATGTCTAAAAATAGACATAGTCTAAAAAATAGACTTTGCGCCCGAATTTGCCTGAGCCCACTTAGTGAAGGCGACTTCATTTCACTAAGCTCCATCATCTTCGCTGCATTCTCAACACTCCCTCTCGAGCAAGATATGGATTATCCGCAATCCCTATCCCCGCCTCTGTGGAATTCGAACTTGCTCCCTGGTGAGCGCCTTCGTCGGGATGTCGGCATCCCGATCCTCCGTGGGAACATATGAAAGCATCATGATCCTCCGCTGAACACAATCTCTCGATGTGATGGTACCGATGTCGATATGTTTGGACCTATCATGAAAAAAAGCTGGATTAGCGAGAGCTTGATGCAGCTACGGTTATCACGGTAGATCACTTGTAGGCTCCAAATGCAACCTCGAACAAACCTGCGAGGATCTTCCTCATCCAAATAGCCTCACATGCAGCCAAGCTTGCTGCCATGTACTCGCCTCGCTGAACCGAGTGCCACGGATCTCTCGCTTTCCGTCGTACCGAAGCTGCTTTGTCGACCCAATGCTGAAAACTCCTCCGTAAGTGCTCTTCGAGTCCGTTGGACTCCCCTGCCCACTGCATCGGTGAAGCGTGAAAGCTTCACTCCATCCTCTGTCTCGTACCTATAGACCATATCCCGATGTGCCTCCGATATAGCGCAATACATGCTTGCCCGCCTTCCAAAAAGAGCTTGGTAGGCTTAACCATAGCTTGCGAAATGCGGTTAACTACATAGCATATATCGGGTCGAGTATTGACCGGATACATCAACGACCCCACCAATCGTCGATGAGACGGTGGCATCCACTACCTCCTCCGAAGTAGCATCTCCCTTCCTCCATCCACCAGGAAGAGGGGTATCAACGAGCTTGCAGCCTTGCATGTTGAACCTCTCCGAGAATCTCCGGGCATACTTGCCCACGAGAAACAAACAGGTCCTCCGTACACGCGCCAAATCTCCAATCCCGAGGGAAATAATGAAGGATGCCCGGGTCCTTCATCTCAAACTCTCGTGCAAGATCATCCTTGCATGAAAGTATCAACTCGCTCGTCGCCGGTCAAAAATCAGATCATCTACATACGATGCGATGATCAACGACTTTCCCCTCCACCACAATCCCGAGTACGGGTTTGGATCCGCCTCACTCTTGGAGAATCCAAGCCCTGGTGAAGTAGCCGTCTATCAGAGTGTACCAAGCACGAGGTGCTTGCTTCAGCCCATACGAGTGCTCTCTTGAGTCGGCACACATGCGACTCACTCGTCGAAGATCTCAAAACCTTCGAGTGCTGCTCTATGTACACCTCTTCCTCAATAACTCCATTGAGGAACGCAGTCTTCACATCCATCCGATGAATGTGCCACCCCATACTGCGCTTCGAGAGAGCAAGGATCGTCCGTATGGAAGAGTACCTTGCGACAGTGCAAAAGTCTCCTCATAGTCAATCCCCTCGATCCGTGAGAAGCCACGGGCGACAAATCTCGCCTTGTACTTCTCCACACTCCCGTCGGCCCGCTTTAGCTTCACTTTGTAGATCCATCGCGAACCTACAATCGATTTCCCCAACCGGTCTTGGGACAATCTCCCATGCATTGTTCCCGATGATCGAATCATATTCTTCGATCATGGCATCAACCCATGCGGGTTCCTCCACGGCTTCCTCAAAAGAGGATGGCTCTGTCACAACACATTGACTCATAAGAGCCATGTATCCGAGTGTACCGATCCGGTGATCGTCTCTGTCTGCTGTTGTCTTGTGGGTGGTCCTACAACCTTCTCTGCATCCCGAGCCGGTCGCTCGACTTACGCGAGTGCGCATGCGCCCTCTCGATGGTTGGCGCCGCACAGGGTGGTTTCTTCCACCTCCCGAACCTCCTCTTGTGGCTGATCCACATCCGGAAGCTCCTCCTTAGGAACTAACAGCTCCTCATCCGCATGCAAGTGTAGCTCCCTCTCAAGCGAACACTCGCATGGCTTTCTCCTCCCCGAAATTTTATATCCCGTCGCACAACGAGTCTTGCGATCGTCCCGCACATACACCCGATAGTTGTGAGGTGTATCGGTGTACCCCACAAATATTCCAACCTCGGCGATTGGATCCAGACTTCCTTCTCGCATCCTTCGTCACATGCATGTAGACAAGGGAGATCCGAAAATCCGCAAATGGGAAATATCGAGGCCTCTTGCCGGAATAAGCCTCCTCCGGTGTACTCATGCCAAGAACCTTGTGAGGACAACGGTTCTGCACACTACATTTGCGTATTGCATGCCTCGACCCACAAGTGAAGGGGTAGGCCCCGATCATGCAACATCGCCCGTGCGGCACCCACGATCGTTTCTGTTCTTCCGCTCGACCCACCCCAGTTCTGCTCGTGGGTTATGGGGTGCGATGAGCTCTCTCCGAATCCCTTCGCGTCGCGAGAACTCCTTGAATTCAGCCGAGATGAATTCACCACCGTTATCACTCCTTAGAGCAATCACCTTCTTCCCCGACTCCTTCTCGACCGCGTGCTTTAAACTCACGGAACTTCGCGAATGTATCGCTCTTCTTCGACATGAAGAAGATCCGAGCACTTTCGAGAGAAATCATCAACAAAGATCACATAATACCCGTGGCTTTGCTGTCGAAGCAAGCGAGAAAGGACCACACACGTCCGTGTGAACTCTCTCAAGGATCGTCGTGGCGCGACTATCCTTCTCGTGAAAGGTGGCTTTCACATACTTTCCTAAAGTACACCCCTTGCCTCGATCCGATCGCGCAAGAGTGCCCTTAGGAAGTCCGAGTAGAAATCCGTGCCGAGAATCTTCAAAGCTCCATGGTGAAGATGGCCCAATCTCTCGTGCCATAGTTCGCCCTCATCATCCCGGCTCACCACATCTCCGACCTTGCATGCCATAGGCTGCGCAGTCATCTACCCGCAGTCGATAAAGGTTCCGAGTTTGAACCCCTATCTTCCGGGTCTCTCCGGTAGTCTTACTTCGCAGGGAAGGCTTTTTCCTTCGTCGAAGACCACATCATACCCCTTATCCTCCAACATCGCTACCGAAATCGGGTTCTTCTTCAATCCCAGGTACATGCATGACATCCTTCGAGTACAAAGGGTTTACCGGACTCCTTCGAAAGGATACGGTACCGATACTCGGTCGCACTGTATCTACCAGTCATCGCCCATCTCGATGTGCATACCCAAATCCTTGTCCTCCGGATACGAGAACAACTCCCGATCTTCCGTCATATGAAATGACGCACCGTTGTCCAAGAACCACACCGATCCCGAAGCATACTTGAAACTAAGCATGCAATCGGTGAAACTTTGACAACCACCCCCACACTTCCCAACTCATCTCTCGCACCGAGTGAACTTCGTGAGGTATTTGGCGATGCGTTTGTCGCCCTTCTCCATCTTGATGTTCCCACGAGCTTATCTTTGAGCGCTCGACTTCCTTTGGTCACTCTTACTACGGAATAGATCCGTCAAAGCTTTCCACATTAAATATGGAGTAGCCTTACCATGAAGAGGCTCGGATACAATATGATCCTCGACGCCCTCCAACAGGGATCCTTCGACATTTCGCGATCTTCTTTTGCCATGCATCGACCAAAGCTGCATCGGTGGGCTTTGGGACATCCGCATCCACGAACTCCTTCGAGACCATTATCTTCTAACACCGCTTCCATTCGATCCTTCCATGCAACATAGTTCGAACCGCCTTCAAGAGCATATTCGAGTCGCAAACCATTGAAAGAAGACATCTTTCAACACCGGCACCAAGAAGAACAACCTTACGCAAAAATTCGAATTCCAAACTCAAAGCTCTATCGCTTCGATCTATACTTGAAAACAAATTATTTCCAAATCGGAGATTGACCGCAAAGGGCATTCACCGGATCTTTCACCTTACAAAGAAGGATGAATATTCGGAGGCTACACGGCCCCGCATGCGGACTGCATCGAGGAAATAAGTTTGCAATCACCGTAATAGACTTCGACAATTAATCTCTCTCCGATACCATGTAGAAATTAGCTGAATAAATCACTTATTCACTGAATATTAACCCGGTTATATATCAATTTCGAATTGCATACATAACACATAACATTCTTCTACGATTAATTGTCACATGCGGAAATAACAGAAGCAATATCACATCAAATCAATCACACATTAACTCAGTATGTATGGGGAAAGCCTATAGCTGAAAACCCCCCAGCTATTGTGTATATTATAATGGAGAAATCATGTAACAATCATAGTACAAAACTCTTCACAAGCTCTCATGCACTACCTCCCATGCTACACACTATCAAGCTAGATCTAGCAATCACTATCAATTCTACCACTGACAGTCAACCTGATTGCTTATAAGAAGCAAAGATGGCCCCTTGCATAGATAAACCACCAAAATTCTTTAAAACTTTGGTAATACTCATTACTTCCACCTATCTATGTGCGGTAACAGCAACAAAGATATTACAAATCATAGCTAACTCTTACCTTTCATCTATCTCTCTTTCAATCGTCTTCACTGAATCATCATAATTTAGTGGAATCAAGTGTTCTTGATGCTGATCAATGAGTTAATATTTAGTAAATTAACATTATTTAATTTATCCATCTATATATTCAATTACTTAGCTAGTTAACTAACTTCAAATTCATTCAACTGAAATATAATACAACTTCACTATTTGTCCCAATTCTTCCAAATTCCACACTGAAGTATAACTGAAGTAAACTATGCAAGATGCCATCAAACCCTAGGAACCACGTGATTCCTTGTGTCAGTTGCATGAGCCACCTCCATGACTCAAACTGAAGTGCGCCAAGAGAGTAAACTGCTGTTTATAGTCAAAACATTATTAAGGGTAAATAATATTTGACTTCCATATTTTTAGGAGATCAGTCTAAAAATAGCCCGGGTCCTAAAAATAAGGGTCTCATCTATTTTTACCGACATGTCGCATACTTCAAGAATCTCCAAGTAGAATTCCCAAATTATGCTTCGTATGTCTAAAAATAGACATAGTCTAAAAATAGACTTTGCGCCAGAATTTGCCTGCGGGCCCACTTAGTGAAGGCGACTTCATTTCACTAAGCTCCATCATCTTGCTGCATTCTCAACAGTTGGTGTATCTTTTGGAATCTTGGTGAAGGGTAGGCCAATAGTAACCTGCCTGCAAAACTTTGTAAGCAGTTCTCTTTGCAGAAAAGTGGCCTCCACATGGGCTGTCATGACATTCATAGAGGATATCAAAAAATTCTTCCTCCCTCACATATCTTCTTAGGATTTGATCAGGGCCTAGTTTGAATAGGTTCCCCCCAAATCCATGTGAAAGGGTCATTTTTTCTGATGATTCTGCTCCTCTCCTTGAATGAAAGACTAGGATGACGTCTTCCAACAACCAAGTAGTTGGCTATATCAGCAAACCATGGTGAGAGTTCTGATATGGCAAAGAGGTGTTCATCTCGAAGTTGGTCATCCACCATTCCTTCTTCACCTACAGGGAGAACTAACCTGGACAAAAAATCTGCAGCAACATTTTCCTTTCCAGGTTTATCAACAATAGTCAAATCAAATTGCTGCAAAAGTAACAACCATCTAATTATTCTAGCATTAACATCCATTTTTTTCATTAAATACTTGATGGCTACATGGTCAGTGTGAAAAAAGGTCTAATATCCAGTGACATAATGCTTGAATTTGTTCAATGCATGGACAACGACCATCATCTCCTTCTCAATAACAGTATAATTTAGCCTGGCTTTGGACAAATTCTTGCTGATGAAATAAATGGCATAAGGGATTTTGTCCTCTAAGATTCCTAATGCTTCCCCTATAGCTTTTTTGGATGCATCAGTGTGGATGTGGAAAGGCAGAGTCCAATTTGGACTTCGGAGGATGGGGTCAGTAGTCAACTACTTCTTAATGAGCTCAAAATCCTCTTGACAAGAACCGAACCAGATAAACTCAGAATCTTTGGCCAATAACCCAAATAATGGCAAAGCCAGCTTGCTAAAATCTTTGATGAACCTTCTATAGTAACCAGCTAAGCCTAAGAAACTCTTAATATCTTTCTTCTTTTTAGGAGCAGGTACCCTTTTGATGATAGTGATTTTTTTCGGGTCTACTTGTATTCCTGCTTGGGATATGGAGTCCTAATACAACGCCTGCTTTCTTCAGGAATTCACACTTTTATGGGCTCAAGGAGAGATGAATCTCAATTCACCTTCTTAGTACTTTACCCAAATTGGAGAGAGCTTCCTGGAAGTCAACCCCATATGGTGTGAAATAATCCATGTAAATCTCGACAGAGTCATGGACTAACTCAGAAAACATGTTTAGGACAGCTCTCTGGAACGCAGTTGGGGCATTGCATAACCCAAAGGGTAGGAATATGTAAGCAAAGGTACCTTAAGGGCAGTTAAAAGTAGTATTATCCTGGTCTTCAGGGCTGATTTGAATCTGATTGTACCCACTGAACCCATCTAAGAAGGAAAAGAACTTCCTCCCTGCAAGGCCATCCAGGACTTGGTCTATAAAGGTCAAAGGGAAATGGTATTTCTTGGTGGCTTTGTTAAGTTCTCGATAATCAAAAAAAATTCACCACTTCCCATTCTTCTTTGGGACTAGGACAAGAGGAGATACCCACTCACTATCGAATATAGGATATATGAACCTCACATCCAATTATTTTTGCAGCTCTTCTTTGACTATGTCCTTTAGAGTCGGTTTCATCCTTCTTTGGGGTTGCCTCATAGGCTTTCATCCTTATTTGATGTAAATGTGATGTATACATATTGAAGGATGCACCCCTTTTATGTCCTTGTAATCCCAAGAAAATGCTTCAAGATTTTCTTTCAAAAGCTGGCATAGTTGCTTCTCTTCTTCATTTGAGAGGTTTGGATTGATTTTCAGAGATATCGATGGGCCAAAATTGATAGCCTTGGTGGTTTCAGAGGTTGTCTCAACTGATTGCACTTCCTTCCAAGGTTGGCTTTCAGAATATTTGACTAGGGTTTCGAGAGGAGTGTTACTGGAGGATTGGTTTTGAATGGATTGGTCGATGATTTTATATTCATCAAGATGCCCCCCTCTAAGGATAGCATCTATGGTATACATAGGGGCAGTGTTATATAAATCATCTTCTTCATCCTCCAACCATATAGGGAGATCATGATCAATGGAAGGTTGGGCTGGAGGATATAACATTAGCTATTTAGATAAAGGCCCATTTTTTATATTCATGTTTCTGGCCCGACAACTAATATAAGCCTCTGCAGTGGTTAACCAAGGTCTCCCTAAGATGAGAGGATAACCATTAAACTTGGTTTTTGGATGCAGGACCAGGAAATCTGTAGGATACTCCTAAAAGTCAATGGTAACCATAACATCCTTAAAAATTCCTTCCGAAGTTATTGTGGACCGATCTAAAAGTTGGAGAACTGTTGTGGTTTTCCTCAAATTCCCTTGGAGATTAAGTTTCAACATAGTTTCCTTGGTCATGATATTGATGGCAGCCCCTAAATCAATCAGAGTGTTGGGGACTATGACACCATCTATATGTACACCAACAACTGGACTACCACGGTCCAGGTATTTTGGAAATATTACCTTCCCCAACATTAGGTTAGACATTTTTCCTACCACATTGATGGTGGGGGTATCTCTCTTCCTCCTTCCAGGTTTCTTAAAGAACTTTCTTTAATGAGCATATTGTAGATAGGGACATCCTTAATGGCCTAGAGAAGTGGTATTTCTACACACAAATTTTCCAATTCTCTGAGGAGTTCGATCTCCTCTGGGGTGTGCTAACTAGGGTGGATCAAGCGCTCAGGAAAAGGAGGTTGTTGGATCTGAGTGTTATCTTCTTCCTTTTCCTCCTCAACCTCTACAGGTGGAGATGGGGGATGGTTGTATGGGAGTACTCTTCCTGACCTAAGATTAACCTTCTGTATCTCCACAACATAAGCTAGATGGGATGTTTCTCCACTAGGATCCTATTGTGCTTATCTGTTGTTCAAGTTCGGATTGGGTTGTGCAGGTATAGGTAGCCTAGGTGGAGCGACATGAGTAAGTTGAGGTTGAGGTTGGGGTGGAGGCATTAGATTAGGTAGTTGATTTTGTTGAGGCCTCCACCCTTCGGATGGATTGTTCCACTGAGGTTGTTGTGGAACATACTGCTCAAATGGTTGGTTTACTGGCTGAGGATGATGTGAAGGGTTGGAAGGCCAAGTAGGAGGTGTAGACCAGGATGGAGGTGTGGGGGTGTACCAAGGTTTCATGGGTGCACTTTGATTGTTGTAAGTAAGAGTGAGGTGCACCTTGCATACTTTGTTGATATGGCCGAGGGCCCTGAGGCCTTCTCTGGTTGATGAAACAGAGTTGCTCTGGCATTGTTTCCCCACCTTGATATACAACTTTAAGTCTAGGTAAGGAGGGACACTTGTATGTGGAATTATTCTCTTCATAGACTAAGCAAACCTCTATGACATTCAGTGGACATTCATTTCTTGGGTGCTTCCTGGTACATCTAGGACAAAATATGTCCAAGGCTCTCTCTTCTTCCTCTTGCTTCCTTTTCACCTGCATTGTGTCCATTTGAAAAAAAAAGGTGTGAAGCATGTCACTCTTGAAGTCCTCTAACATGTTTCCAATATCATGTTTTATGAAGGTGGAAGAGGAAGGGGTATTGGATGTACTTTGGCTAGCTCTGCCCTTCTTCCTAAATGCCCTAGAGTGGTTCCAGAAGATAGATTTGATTGTTTCATAGGGTTTTTTGTAGATATCTCCTCCTGATAACATATTCAAGGTTTCTATCTTCTCTTCACTGATCCCTCGAAGAAGTACAATTTTAAGTGAGTCAGGATCAAGAGTACAGTTGGCTCTCTTATAGTTCAATTGAAACTTCTCTTCATAATTCTCTCGGGATTCATCAAGCCCTAGGGTCATTGTAAATATCTCATCCTTAGTTTCCTTGGACCTATAGTAATACTTGTACTTTCTTCTGAAGGTATCTTCCATCTGTGCCCAGGTAGTGATGCTATCCCCGGGCAGAACCCGTGAACCAATGTAAGGCTGCATCCTTAAGGGTGGATGGGAATAGCTTCAAATTCTGATCATCAGAGGTGTAGTCATAAGTCCTACAAACAACAGAAAATTCAAACATTCCTGAGAGGTAAGTCCATGGAAGTGTGGAAGAGCTAAGGGGCTAATGTTTTTCATATTAGTGTCCCCATCTACCTCTCTTATGGGAAAGGCTTGCTGGGTCCCAGCCATGGTTAAGATAGGTGAAGCAGGTTCCTTAGTTGAAACAAGGTCTTGTTCTTCTTCCACAATAGGATCCTCAAAATATTCAGCAGGCTCTCCTATAGGGGGTTCAATCTCATTGCCACTGAAGAAGAGTGAAGGGTGGCTAGGAGGTGATGTAGGGGTTTTAGGTAAGGTTTGTATTTGAGTATTCCTAGTCCTACGAGGCTTGAAAATCATATCTTTTTTGTACTTTTTCAATATTTCTGAAGTGACATGAAAAGAAAGAAAGCATAAAAGAATGTTAAAATAAAATCAAAAGATATACTAGACACTTCCACGAAATGATGCCAAAAAGTGGTGAGCCCAGGTATTGCACCAAGGATACGGCAACTCGCAGGGGCTACCCTACTTTACTTTATCAACTCGGGGTTCATACAAAATTTGAGGTGACAATGCTATATACACAACAGATGAATTTTGTTCATGTCATCGTCTTCTGCTTCACAAAAGGGTGTTTTTTCTTAAATTATGAGAACAAATGGAAAGTAAATTGCTGGAAGGAAATGATAGAAAGGAAACTGAACTAAATTGTTGGAAAGGAATTCCAAGAATAAAACTAACTTAATTTGCAGAAAACAGATAACAGAAACGAAATCAATTCTAAACCACACTTAACTTGGCCAAACGGCTAGATGCACTCTACCTATCCTATGATCTATGTACCATACTCCTATCCATGCAACTAAACTATCCATGCCTTAAATTTAATTAAAAATAATTAATTTGCAGCTTAGAGGGAAGAAAAATGGCTAAGAGGGCTAATGGGGGGTTTAACACATGAAATGAGGTTTGGAAGTGGAAAGAGGGGGTTAAAACCTTAGAAATCTTTATGATAGCGTGAGAAATGGCTTAAGAGTAGATAGAGGGGTTTAAACCCTTAGGAAACCTTATTATAATGCACAAAATGACTTCGGAGCGAGAAGAACTCAGAAATGCGATGGCGGAATGCGATGGACAACAAAAGTTGTGATGTTCGATGTCGCAATCACAACTTCACAAGTTTAAATGGATGGCAGTAAGGAATTAATTGAATGAACTAAATGGTGTGCAGTGTTAAGAGTGACGTGGCGGGACGTGAATCGTAATATCGCAAGTTTACAAGGATATCAGTAAGGATTAATGTGAATAATCTAAATGGTGCACAGTGCGAAGTGCGAAGAGTGACATGGTGGGTCGCGAATCACAATATCACAAGTTTACAAGGATAGCGGTAAGGATTAACGGGAATAAACTAAAATGTGAAAAATGTGATTTGCGCTGCGGTAAAGGTTGCGGGTGGTGATTTGCGATGTGGTAAGTTCTACGGGATGCAATTTTCAATGTGGTAAGTTCTGTGGGACATGATTTGCGATGGGGATGATGTGGGGATGGAAAAAGCTAAGAGTTGTGATTTTCAATTTTGCAATCGCAAAGAATGAGTGGTGAGTGTTAACGGTAGAAGGTAACTGATGTGAAGTGCGATTTGCAATTTCACAATATCGCAATCGCAAGGAATGGGCGATAAGTGTTAAGGTAATCGTTAAATTTTGCGATTGCAAAGTGTGACGTAAGGTGGCAGGAGTCTCGAGAAACAAAGGCGGAGGTTGGGTTTTCAGTAGTTCTATATTTTTTTTACGTGTTTTTCGTAAAAAGGGTAAGGTGGCCGTGAATGGAGAAAAGTAGAGAAGTAAGGCTGAAGAGCTTAAGGGTGTTCAAAAGAAGGTAAGTGCAGCGCTAAGGTGAGAAGTAAAAGAGGGAAATGGAAGCATAAGAGCAACGCTAAGGTGAGAAGTAAAAGAGGGAAATGGAAGCGTAAAAGCAGTGCTCAGAAGTGAAGCACACCTGCAGATTCATGTACGGGAAACAGACAAAAATGCGGGATGGAATAGTGAAGGAAAGGCTTGGACTTGCTAATACAAATTCTTCCCCGAACTCGAAAAGAAAGCAATTTTGGCCTGTGGAAAGGTCTGCCCCTACTCGAACTCTATTGACAGAGATGAGAGGGGGGAGACTTGACCACATTTTTGGAGTTTTCCCTCTATTTCACTATGCATAAGCAATTAAAACTACAACAACACAAAAAATAAATAGCAATGAAACTTATCAAAAGCAGATCTAACTTAAATGACCGAGGCAAAACTAGCTAAATGACAGAAAGGAAAATATAATAAGAGTAGAGAAGCTAAGGCACATGGATTGGGCCCTAACCCACGAGCCTATCCCTCTGAACTTAAATCAATCAAATGAAATCAATCTGCTCATTTCATAAAAGAATAAATGCATACATCTTTGAAAGTTTCGATCCTTGAACAAAACAAAAAACTTCAATAGTTCACAACAATAATTCTGAATGGAAGCGAGACTAGGATAGACTAACTCTTCCTAGCTCTAGCTCTGCTCTATTTATTCTACAAGGAAGCTACCAACAACTCCCTAGAAAATGGTGATTGAGTCCACTGGACTCCACGTAAACCAAGATTGAGTGCTCTCCTCTTTGAGTTGCTCGGCTGCCTCTGGAATTCGAATTGCTGGAGATAATCCTTGGGGATCCTTCGGATTCTTGTGGAATTCGAATTGCTGGAGAGAATATTTGGGATCCTTCGGCTGCCTTTGAGGGTGGACAATCATTAATCACCACCTATACTAGCACCATAAACCCAAATAATAATAAAAATGCAAGAAAAATAGATCTAAGAAGGCAAAAAGGTGACTATTAACCCCTCCAAATATGTCTAATGATGGAGCTCATCACTTGGCTCCACAAGTCATCTTCCCATTCACCTCCAAAGACTCTGAATCAGTTTCCCTCTCATCCTCGTCATCATATTTTATTATTTACATCTAAGCCTCAGTGTTCTACATCCAAGAACATATATAAAATACAACAAGATTTATAATCACAAAAATTTATTTACAGTTATATAAAATTTCTCATTCAGGAAATATATATATATATATATATATATATATATATATAAAAGATAAAAATAGATAAATAAATAAAATTAAAAAATTAATTAATTAGAAAAAAAAATATGGGTATGGTACCCTCATCTGATCATCCATCTTCCATGAGGCTTGCTCTGGTCCAAAGTGTCTCCACGTCGCCTTGATATGCTCTATGACTCAATTCTAGAGCTCCATTTTCATCTCATCTAAGATGCATAGTGGTTCTGGTTGGAATTCTCCCTTTGGTTGAACCTGTAGCACATACCAATCAATCACACGATCAACATATTTCACATTTATTTTAAGTAAATAAACATGGAAAACAACATGAGCAGTCATTATAGGTGGCAATGCCAATAGATACACCACTTGCCCTATTCTCTCTAGAATTTGGAATGGCCCACAAAATCGTGGTTCCAATTTGGCACATTACGCACTTTTCAATGAACTTCTCTTTGGCCTAACTTGGAGATACACATGATTTCCCACTTAAAATTTGTTATGCATTCTATACTAGTCCACATAGCTCTTTTGTCAGTCTTGAGACACCTTTAAATTTTTTCTAATGGCTCTAAATTCCTTCTCCATGTCTTTTAACATATATGGTCTAATGTGCACCCTATTCACTGGGTAACTCTAGCTTATAGGAGTGTTGAATTTCCTACTGTAAACAACCACAAATGGACTCATCTTCAATTATTCTTAGTACCCATTATTATAGGTGAACTCCGCTAAAGGAAATAATTCCTCCCACTTCTTTGGATGATGCATGACATACATCCTAAGCATGTCTTCCAGTACTATGTCTACCCTCTTGGTTTTCCCATTCGTTTTTGGATGGTATGATGTACCGAAGGCTAATTTTATTCCCATACCAACAAAAAACACTCTCCAAAATTTTGAAGTAAATTTAGCGTCTCATTTTGAAAAAAAAATCTTATCAAATACCCCAATCTTGTCTCTATGGAACTCAAATTTTCCTCTTGATAACGCCTTTGTCAAAATATATGCATCTTATTCCTCTGTAGGAATCTATTACAACAAGATGATCCGCCTTTGCACACAATCTCATAGATGGTGATATCCGATGTCAATATGTTTGGACCAACATGAAAAATTGGAATCTTAGAGAGTTTGATACAACTTTGATTATCACAGTAAATCATATGGGGATCCATCATCTGTCTAAGTAACCTAGCAAGAATCTTCCTCATCCAAATAGCTTCCCAAGTTTCTTGACTAGCTGCCATGTACCATACTTCTACTGAACTGAGTGAAATTGATCTTTTATTCCTATTGTAGCAAGAAATTGTTTCTAACCCAATACTGAATGCTTCTCCTGAAGTGTTATTTCGATCTGATGGACTACCCACCCAATCTACATCTTTGAAGCCTTGCAGCTTCACTCCCTTTGTCCCTTTGTACTAAAGACCATATTGAGTAGTGCCCCTGAGCTATCTTATCACATTTTTGGCTGCCTTCCAATAAAGTTTGGTTGGCTTAACCATTTCTTGACTAAGTTGGTTAACTGCATAACACATGTTTGGTCGTGTCCACCACCTTTTGCAAGAAACATACAAATACCTAGAAACTTGCAACTACAGTAAATTTCAAAAGGATTTTCTTGTTCCATTCCTTAACTTAGAAAATAAGACTCTATCTATGGGAGCTATTACGATTGATTGTGACCTTCCTTACACTATGGGAGATATTACAATTGCTTTTCACCTTCCTTAAAGCTATTACAATTGAGGTCGGTAGGTAAGAAAACGTATCATTTAACATGATATATTTCTAAATAATTTTTTATATACAATATTAACATGTTCAGAAGCCCAAATATAATTAAATTATGTTTCATCTCCATACATCGTCTAAATAATGGCTCGGTATCCTTGCGTCTACTACTCTTCCATGTTTTTATATAAGATGTGTTACATTGTGCTACATTAAACTAAAATGTATGCTCATGGTCTGAGCATATTCTCTCAACATCTTTGTCTCTTCCACCATCATCACCATTTCAATATTATTATGATAATCAAAGCATATATTTTACGTTTCATCTGTAGACTTTGATAAAGAGCAGTGTATCCTTGAACATTTTGGATGGAGATGATAGATGATTCATTAACAATTGATATAGGTATTGAAATTTTAGAGATAAAATTGTCATCATAGGTATTTTGCTAATAAAACATCCGAATAATTAGAGTCTATTCAAATTTTTTTTATCAAAACATATGCTTACATTGTTGCCCTCTGCAACCAATTATACTAGATAAAGATATTAAGCCCCCAATATCGTATCAAAATTTAAAAATAAATTTCATGCATAAAAAAATACTCACTTGGAAAAGAAATAGGGAGCTTACAACCTCCTTTTTTTTCTCTATATATAGTCCGTTCATCATTCCTAGAGGAGGCCAACCAAAGCTAAAAACTTAAAGTTTTGTCCTACAATATATAATGAAGTTGTCCATAAAGAATTTGTTTGGACCAAATTCTGAACCCATATATGTTATAGTTTTGGATTTATTGGAAATCATTAAAATTGGAGGATTTGTCCAAATTGATTTTAGTTTTACAACATTTATCATGATTCATATTACAAGTTTTTAAATTGTACATGGTCAAAAACAAGAAATTTTCTTTAGTTTTTTTGACAATTTATCCATTTTTAGTTTTTTAGATTGTAATTTTTTGTTATTTAGTGTTCAATATATAAATTAATTTTATAATTTTTTTTGGAACACTTGAATTGTGAATGTCTATTTTAAATTATAATTTTTGTAATTTTTTTTTTTAATATTTAAAAACTCTAAAAATATTTAAATTTTAAATTATAATTTTTACTATTTTTAATATTTAAAAACTCTAAAAACATTTTAATTGTATAAATTATATTAATTTGAATTATAATTTCAACAAGTTCCAAAAGAGAGAATTATGGTAAACAAAAAAATTGAAAAAACTCATAGTTAAACTCTGTTATTATTTTGTTTGTGCTTTATTTTAACTATGTTATCTGTATTTTTTCTTGATGTTTTATTATGATAAATTGAAAGATAAAAACTCATAGTTAAACTGTGTTATTATTTTGTTTGCGCTTTATTTTAACTATGTTATTTGTATTTTTGCTTGATGTTTTATTATAATAAATTGAAAGTTATAACAAACATTTTTACCTTGTTTCACTTGTTATTTACAACTATGTTTTAGAATAGATTGGAGATTTAGAGACAATTGGCGTGACATATTTCATATCCTTATGTGATGGTGTAAGCGACTAACAATGCATTATTTATGTAGAGTGAAATATATGGGATAAGGATGTGTGCAGCAAATTGAACGTTAGTCGCCATCGCTCTGCCACGTGAGATAGCATTTCCCCTGCAGGAGATCGCAAATCTGGGTATGATATCTGAAGCCTGGAGGGGGTAGGTATGTAGCTTGATGGCAACGGTTAACTACACATGGCACTTGCACAGCTAGGGTTGCGCATCCCTGGTTCACAACGACAATGGGATAAGGATGTGGGCAGCAAATTGATACGCTTGCTGCCATCGCTCTGTTTCGTGAGATAGCATTTCCCCTGCAGGAGATCGCATTCTGGATTTGTAATCTGAAGCCTGGGGGGGTCGCTCTCTGGATCTACGACCAGTCTGCCTTCCAATGTTCCTTGTATCTTCGTTGGATCCCGGAATTAAATAGTTTGCTGATCATTCTTTTTCTGTTGCATCGGGTATCAGCAAGGACTGGGATGCTGATGAGTTCAAATGGCGACTGGATATTTCATATCCATTTGATCCTGGATCTGTTTGTTACGCCGGTTGGAAGTAATCGGGTGCCAGATCTCCGGATCGAGCTGGGGAGCCGGATCTCCCCCAATCATGGGGATCAGATTTCATAGTCTTCATGCGCCTTTTTGTTTTTCAGGATTGTCTTTCTTATAACAAGCGAGCCTGTTTATATCCTTTTTTGGTGTGTAGGGTTTTTGGTTTTGTCCAGGGCTGGTTTTCTTCTTCAAGTGAGCCTGTCAATATTCATCAAGCGTGCCGGATCTCCATATGTCAAGCGAGCATGATGATTTACAAGCGAGCGAGCATTTTAATACAAGGGTTGTGCTTTGCAAGTGGGATATCGTAATCGCTCAATGTTTTCAAGTGAGCCTGATTTGGTGTTTGCACAAGCGAGCCTGCCTCATATCAGTCTTGGAAGACACTATGGAACTCACCTTTTTGTTAGCTTTTTTCTATACAGTTATCTTTTATTTTCCTCATTATCATGAATTTGATGCTGCTGTATTTTCTTTGAATGTTATTTTCAATGTATACAGGGATGATCTCGTGGGTTGGTTTTATACCACCCGTAATATTGGTGGCCATGAACATCGAATTACTTCTCTTCAGAAGTGTATTCTGGATGTATTTGGTTTATGGGGATTTCTCGTTGTTTTTAAATAAACAGCTTGAGAAAGTATTGTTGATCATGTACTGTCATATATTTCTTTTAATATATACAGCGTTTTTTTTCCTCTGAAAAATAGGGCGATTTGAGAGGTGCTCATCATTGTGTTGTAATGATGCATTTGTGGAACATCAAATTCAAATTCTAGATTGTTTAACGAATGTAAAAATACATAGTAGGAGACATCAATTCTAAGGCTAGGTAGATGAGTTTCATTACTACATTAATGCCAAGGTTAAGTGGATGAGTTTAGTGAATAATGGTTGAAGAGCCTTTTATCATTTTAGAAATAAGACAAGAAAAAAATGCATTAAAAAAATTAATTTAGGTTATATTGTAATCATTTTATAGTCAAAATGGTTTATTGTTTGATTTTCAATTAGTTTTGAAAATTTTAAAAATATTTTAAAAATTTATTAAATTTTTGAAAAAAATATCTATTAAACTGAATATTTCAAAAATTAAAAATAAATTTTTAAAACTCTGAAATTTCAATTTCTGTTATTTTTATTGGCTCATATAGATGCAATGACTAATTTTATTGGGTTATAAATAGAATAAATAAAATTTATTTCAAAAAAAAAAAAAAAAAAATCTATATACCACCAAATGTCGTAATAGTACACACATCAAATCTCAATATTTATGAAAAACAATACGCTCCAAATCTCAATATTTATGAAAATTTCATTTCTAGGTAAGTGTGTGAAATTCATATTTGACATTTAATTAATGTTTAACTTTTGAAAATACTTTACAAAGTTTACTCAAGTTTTTGAAAAAATTTAAATTTTACTGCGCTAAAGGAAATAATTCCTCTCACTTCTTTGGATGATGCATGGCATACATCCGAAGCATGTCTTCGAGCGCTATGTTTACCCTCTCAGTTTTCCCATTTGTTTTTGGATGGTATGATGTACTAAAGGCTAATTTTATTCCCATACCAACAAAAAACCCTCTCCAAAATTTTCAAGTAAACTTAGCATCTCATTTTGAAAAAAAATTCTTAGGTACTCCATATAACCTTGCTATCTATTTTATAAAAATTTGGGTAATGTCTTTTGTTGTATGTGTAGAATCAACAACCACAAAGTGAGCATTTTTCTCAATTTTTCCACCATAACAATAATGGCATTGTATTTTTGAGATGTCTTTGGAAACCCAATGATGAAATCCATGGAAATGGCTTCCCATTTCCATTCTAGAATGAGAATTGGATTCAACAATCATACTATATATTTTGCATTCTAACTTTATACATTGGAATTCTAGGCATTGAACTATGTACCTGGCCACTTCCTTTTTCATGCTTGGCCAATAGTATAACTTCTTCATAGTTATCCTCTTTTGGTTATATGGTATTTTGTGATGCTCATCCATAATGATCTTCCTCAAATCTACCATACAGGGTATATATAATCTTCCTTTAAGCTTTAGCAGTCCACCTTCTGCAATGGAGCAGTCCTTGCTCAATATACCTTCAGGTTCATGTTGTAAGTGTTCCTTAATTTGTTGATATTGTTCATCTTTTTGTTTGAGCTCTTTGATATTTTCTTGAATTTTGAATTCACAAGAAATCATAGAAGATGTGCCAATTGAACTCCTGCTAAGTACATTAACTACCTTATTTTCCTTCCCTTTGATTTATTTGATTTCAAGGTAAAATTCATTTATTAATGCCAAACATATTTCCTACCTAGCATTAAGTCAAACAGATACTTCATTTCTCTGTGGTCTGTCATCAGTGTAAATTTCCTTCTGAGAAGGTAATGCCTCCACATCTTTATTCATGAACAATTGCTGCCAATTCCAAATCATGTGTCACATAGTTTTTCCCATGCTCATTCAACTTCCTTGACTCATAACATACTAATTTTCTTTCTTGCATGAGGACTTTTCCCAACTCTTCCTTGCAGCCATCTATGCACACCATGAAGTTATTTTCTGGGTCAATAATCCTTAGTATTGGTGCATGAGTAAGTAAGTGTTTCAACTACTCAAAGCTTGCAACACATTCGATTGCCTATTATAACTAAACCTCTTTTCTTTGCAATTCCATGATTGGATAACCAATCTTTGAAAATTCTTGAAAAAACCTCCAATAGTAACCAGCTAACCCCATAAAATATCTTACTTTAGACCCATTATAAGGAGTAGGTCACTCGATGATTTTTTTAATCCTTTTTGGGTCTACTACCACACCCTCATTTGAGACTATTTGCCACAAGTATTGAATATGGGATTGGAATAAATCACATTTATTGAGTTTTACATGGAGCTTATGCTTTTAGCAATTGTAGCATTGTTGTTAGGTGTTATTAATTAAACATATGAAGGTAGCAAGACCATTCATAAACCCAAATGGCACAACCATGAATATGTAGTGCCCATACCTAGTTTGAAATGATTTTTTATTGATATCTTCATCCCTAATGAATACCTGATGGAACTCTAATCTCACATTAATATTTGAGAATACCACTACTCCCTTCAGTTGATCAAATAGATCGCTGATCACGACAATTGATATTTGTACTTAATGGTGGCTTTGTTTAGTTTTCGATAGTCCACGCCCAACCTTAATGTCATGTATTTATTTCTCACAAACGACATTGGTGCTCCCAAATGTGATACGGTCAACATAATGTGGCACTATCCAACATGTGGCACTATCCAACATTTGTTTTAGTTGTAGATTCAACTCAAATAATTCAAGCGTGCTCATGCAAGATTTGGCTTTAGATGTTGGAGTCGTTCCAGGAATCATTTAAATTGAGAAATCAACTTCCCTGTGTGGCGGAAATCTAGGGATTTCATCACGAAACACATCCTCAACTTTTTTTAAGATTGGATGTTCCTTCACACCATTGTTTTTTCCATCAGGTTCACTAGTTATTTAAATAGTGAATAATTTGCATCACTTCTTGGTACATTTCATTAATCGTATATTTTTTACCATCCTTGTGGATATTGGTTTCAACTTCCCCTATAATACCATCTTTTCACGAACCTCATTAATGCATTAAATCGAGTTATCAAAGCAATTGAATTTTGTTATGTGCCTGGCCAACCATTCCATCTTGATTAGAACACCGTAATAACCTAGAGGTAACAGGTTTAAATTAGTTGTCATGGGCATACCATTTAGTATGAATGGGCATAATTTTCTGCATGCTCCACTTGTCGTGTTTTCCTCGTGGCTATTTGAACTTTCCAGGACTCATTGTGCATCATTCTTGGTAATGCACACCTTTCAACCACTTGTGGAATTATATAGCTAAATTTTGAACCCAAGTCTATTAAAATAGATATATCTTGGTCATTAATCATACCTTACTAAGTCTATTAAAAAAGATATATCTTGGTCATTAATCATACCTTCCATTTAATTAATTGAGGCCAAATGATCCACCTTCATGTTTTCCACTACTGCATATATGTGTGGTATGCTCGAGGCCATGTTGTCTACAGTCTCGATTTCATGTACATTGTACGCTCTTTGGGAAAACCTTGCTGCCATTGAGGGAAGTCCCTTTGTCGGTGGCTCTCCCGCACATCCAACATTGTATAGGTCCAACTTTGAACCTCTCAATCTCAGCTACATTGGAATTTGTTAACCAATCTTTTCTTGCAACAATAGTCTTTGTTTGTTTCTCTCCTTTGGCATGGGTAATAAATTATTGGTTCCTCTTGTAGGCTTCAACCCTTTCCCTTTAAAACTAGGCTTTCCCCTTGATTTCAATTATGTCATAAATTTAGACTTATGATTTTATTTCTCATAGTAGCGCTTTAGTTTCTTGATGGTCCCTTCCAACATTGTTGGCTCAAAAAATTCTATTCAGTCCTAAAATTCCTATGATATCTTGCTATTATAAAGTCGAATATTTTCCTTATCCTCTTTAATGTAAGGTACATATCTCAGTAATTCCATAAATCTATTAGTATACTCTTTAGTGGTCAGCTACCCAAATTTGAGCTTGTAGAACTTTTTGGTGTTTTTATCATAATGTTCCTTAGACGATACTTCCTTCTGAAGTATCTTTCAGACCCTTCCCCTTTTTCTTTTGCAATCCCTTGATGTCTTCTTATGTGTTGTCACATGCAAACAATTGTTAGCCAATCAATAATATCAATATCATATTCATTTTCACCTTGGTGATCCTACCATAAGTACATGGCTATGAGGATATCTAAAACATTAAGTTATGAGTCAATACATATGTCAAAATAAATAACATGTTAGAAACATTATTGCAATCAACACATAACCCTAATAAATTTCTATAAATAATGCACATCAATATTTTTGTTCAACTACTACGATTTGTACTAAATCTCTTTAATTATATTTTAATAGGCCCACTCCTAAGCTCATTTATGTCCAAGTGTTAAATCATGCTATGATAACACTCTGTAATGCTCCCTCCCACCACCTTGGATCTTCTAATTTGAATGAGACATGTTACCTATTCTTGACCTAACTTCCAAGATTTTGTTATGGAAATGGGGCAACAAAATTTTTCAAATTTCAACTTAAAACTATAAATCGATATCATGACTACATCTAGCTCATCAAGAGATTTTTGGCGATTAAAATTTATTCTAAATCTAACTTGAAGATTAAATTTATATCCATTTAATGATAGGAAAATAATTTCCTTACCAAATTAGTAGGGATATGCCACGTGGAACCCATGTTCAAACCTTCCACTCGTCTTGGGAGGTCCACGGCAGCGCACCTTGCCACATGATTAAGCCACATCATCCCCTCTTAGGTTTACCTAACTAAAATCAATGTGCATCACAGTCGAAACACATCATAACAAGTTCTTGACCTCAAGCTTAATTCCTTGGCAATCACCGCAATGCCTCCTGAGGTTCTGAGGCCTGCGATATCAAGATGACTTCATGTTGACATCATAAAATCCATATGGCCATCTCCAAAGTCGATACACGTCACCCAATGTTGGGCCACTTAGACCTCCTATATAGTCAATGGTGACAACCATGTGGAACCCCACTGGTGTGCCACATCACTAGTGTGTGGCATTCCCATTATACGTTTCTCGACCTCTTTTTTTCCTGTAGGTTTAAAGGTCGAGGGACTTCTACAGTGGAGCCTAGCTTTGGGCCTCCATGTCACCTTGCCTCGGTATTCCCCAACACTACTACATAAGGCACAAACCCCTCTCAGGCCTAATACCAAGAAGTAAATATTTGTCTTGCAACGGGAATTTCCCTATGTCAACTGTCACTTGATCCTCGCCTCACCCCTTGCTGAGTGTGCACACCACCACCCTTTATGAAGTCTGATAGCCTGAGGCTCTAAGCTTACATGCCTCTGGTCGTGAATGCGACTTCATCCATAAACAGTTATGTGTATGTTTATCATCATGGCTCCCTCTAACCACATTTCTCGGAATTTGTAAATTTTCGCGCCTATCCCTCCCATGCTTTAATACTATTAATAGATTACTTCATTCATCTCTCAGCACTGGGGATTTAAAAATCCATGACCTCTCTGTTGAACCCTTAGTTAAACTGAGAGGGGGGCGGGGGGGGGGGGTGAATCAGTTTAACACATTCATGGACTTTTAAAAATTTTCATTAAACCTTATTTACACCTTCATTTCATGTCCAACTTAATATGTGAGTAATCTTAG